>JAEIGO010000419.1:600000-976803 GCA_018903765.1 Drosophila aff. chauvacae BK-2020
TGCGCGAGGTTTTACACAGGACTATTTAATTGATTATAATGAGACATTTGCTCCAGTTGCAAGAATTTCAAGTTTCAGATTGATAATGTCCATATCTAATCACTATGACCTTGAAGTACACCACATGGATGTAAAAACAGCATTTTTAAATGGTATTCTAAAGGAAGAAATATATATGAAAATACCGGAAGGTCTTAAAGCTGGACAAAATCAAGTCTGCAAACTAAATAAAGCAATATATGGCCTCAAGCAAGCTGCTAGATGTTGGTTCGATATGTTTGAGAATGCGTTGATAGAAAAAGGTTTTCTAAATTCACCTGTAGACCGTTGTATTTATCTCCTTGATAAAGGGGATATATCTAAGAATATATACGTACTTTTATACGTAGATGATTTAGTAATAGCTACTAGGGAATTACAGACAATGAACAATTTTAAGGATTATTTAATGAATAAATTTAGAATGACAGATTTAAAAGAGATCAAATTTTTCTTGGGAATTAAAGTTGATAGAACAGGCAGTCAAATAAGTTTAAGTCAATCAGCATATATTAAAAGTATTATTTCAAAATTCAATATGACTGATTGTAATCCAGTGAAATGTCCACTTCCAAATAAATTAAATCATGTTGCTTTAAGTTCAGATACCAAATGTGATGCTCCTTGTCGAAACCTAATAGGATGCTTAATGTATATAATGTTATGTACAAGACCAGATTTAAGCACCTCTGTTAACCTTTTAAGTCGATATTGTGAAAAGAATAACGGTGAACTTTGGCAATGTTTAAAACGAGTTTTGAGATACCTAAAAGGCACAATAGATTTAAAATTAATTTTTAAGAAAGAAAAATTTAATAATTACTTAGTTGGTTATGTAGATTCAGATTGGGGGGGGAAGTGAGTCAGATAGAAGGAGTACAACTGGATATATATTCAAGTTGTTTGAATCCGATGTTATTTGTTGGAATACAAGAAAGCAAAGCTCTGTAGCAGCTTCATCTACAGAAGCTGAATATATGGCTTTGTTTGAAGCAGTTCGAGAGGCTATCTGGTTAAGGTCATTATTAACAAGTTTAAATATTAAGTTGAAAGATCCAATTAAATTATATGAAGACAACCAAGGTTGTATAAGTATTGCCAAAAATCCCTCATGTCATAAGCGTTCAAAACATATAGATATCAAATATCATTTTACAAGAGAACAAATTGAAAAGAATTTAATTTGTCTTGAATATCTTCTTACAGATAAACAGATTGCCGATGTTTTAACAAAAACGCTGCCAGCACCTCGCTTCAACGAACTAAGAAACCAAATGGGTCTGAATAGCGAACGAAGATGGAGTTAAATATATATAATTTTTGTTTTTGTTTTATTAATTGATTTGAATTAAATTTCTTTTATTTATTGAACTGAATTTGTTTAACGTAATTTAAATGAAATAGTCTGATTGGGTTTTTATGGGTTTTCCCCAATCCTTGCAGTGAATGCTGGACTATATTGTACACTCCCATAATAGCCTGCCTTGGAACCTTTAACAATAATAATAACATTGTATAATTTCAAATATGTATAAATATTGTTTTGAGGAGGTGTGTTGAAATATCGATAGAAATATCGGATACAAAATAATCGATATATGGGAAAACAATATTTCTATCTTTGGTCACACTGTTTTGTGTAGCGTCTCTTCTCTACCTCTTCCCCGAAAATAACTAAACTGATCGGACGTGTTCTTTTTTAAGACAATAAGAATTGAACCAAGTGCAGTGCTATATATATATAAAATAGAAAAGAAATAAAACAGTATTACTAGTGGAGATAAACATCCGAGTTGATTCACCGTGTTACAATTAACTGGGCAGTGGGATTGCTGGGATTTCTGTGGATTAAAGGAAGAAGGCAGTTCCAGGAATTTCATATTTCCGTGCAATTTCTAATAGCGACAGACTAAAACACTGCCGAAGCGTCTCATAGGATTAGGTGAGAGGAATAATAATAATTTTCAATATATGGGTCAATTAATTAATTCTGTGTTTATAGGATAATACTGAAGGATACACTGTTTCTGTTCTTTGTCACCTATTGATATTGTAAAACATGTTTAGTATATATCACTGTTGAATGGCCATTGTGCTGGGGAGTTGTACGGAAGTTAACAACTAAGAGCACAGACGTTTATGTCGACCACACACTAACACTAGTTAAGTAATATAAACAATGCTGACGCGCCCCGACCGAGTTCAGCGCTCTGTGCTTCGAACGGTCAGCAACAGCAAGCGGACGCCCCTTATCCGGGGTACCGAGCTATGTTGCATAAATGCTGAGTCGGCTTGCCGACCATGGGTTTATGGCGTGATGCATTGAAGCCAGGGTAGATCCACACTTTGCATATTCTTTTGTATTTAGTTACAAGCGAGCACTTTACAAAAAAAGATCTGCTACTCCGGCGACTTGCCGTAAAACATATTTCATTGATTTAACTTATCCACGCTGAGCCCGAAGGCCAGTGTCAGCAAAGGGGGCAAAGTCACGCCCTCCAACATAATCTGCATAAGAAGACGTTCCGCCTGGGTAACACCAGGACCAGGGGACATACCATCTTTGTGGACCCACATACCAATACCAGAGGACCAATACTGGACCGAAGGAAGACATTAATTGGCGCCCAACGTGCATTTAGGACCTGCACCTAGTAATATCTTAACGTAGCAACGTAGTTAAGAGTACAGGCCATGTAAGTTTAATTAGTGAAGTCACTCGGCAACCTAAGGAATTTAGTGCGAAATATTGAATAAATAAAAAAATCTAACAGCCTTTTTTTGCATGCTTTTAGGGAGCATTATTTTCCGCAGCATACTTTTTCCTGTAACATACACAAGTTGCTTTTACAGAACGTAAATTTTACTTTACTTTACCTTGACCTGTTGATTTTACACAGCATACTTTTACCAAAAAGCTGTAGCATACCCTGAGTTGCTTTTTTATAAGCGCGAATTCTACTTTACTTTACCTTCAGCTATTGCCAAAGGAATAAATACTTCTTCTGCGCAGACCTTGTCTTTGTCGTTTTTAGGGAAAACAATTTTTTTCTTGTGTCGCCTTATATTTCTCGCGAGTGCAAATATCGCGCCTCGCATAGCCGAACAGCGTGATCGGAAAAAATTAATTTGCGTGGTGTTAACCAACGGTAAATGAGTTGGACGGCATATAGGGACATAAAAGTCGAGTGCGATAGTGACGACGAGTTTGGTTTAGAGCCAGTAGGGTTTTGTCCGAATACTACAAGTAGCACTGCAGCCATGGACGCCGCACAGCTACAGGCTATTATAGCTGGGGCTGTTAGCCAAGCTTTGGCTGAACAAGAAAACAGACTAAAGCAGGATTGCCAGACACAATTAGATGAAGTTAAACAGCAGATGCAAAACTTGCGTGTGGAAACACCACAAGTAGAGGCATACCAGAAAATTACCGTTGACCCTAACATACCGTGCGGGGTAAAACTGGACATTGTCAAGACATTGCCAGACTTTTCGGGGGAGCAAGACGACTATGTGTCATGGCGGCAGTCTGCCGTAGACGCATACGAAATCTTCAAACGGTATGATGGTAGCGAGGCACATTACCAGGCGGTCTCGATTATCAGGAACAAGATTAGGGGGTCAGCAAGAGGGCTACTAGTTGCCCACAATACAGTCCTAAATTTCGATGCAATTATTGCTCGACTGGATTGTACCTACGCAGACAAAACATCGCTGCGTGTGCTTAGGCAGGGACTCGAAACGGTTAGGCAAGGGGAGCTTAACCTAATGGAATACTATGACGATATAGAGAAACGATTGACGTTGATAACCAACAAAATCGTTATGACTCACGAACCGGACAGTGCTGCCCTCTTTAATAATGAAGTTAGGGAGGACGCTCTCCACGCGTTTGTCGCCGGCCTCAGGAAGCCCTTGAGGGCCATAGTCTTGCCGACGCAGCCCAAGGACTTGCCCTCAGCTTTAGCTTTGGCTAGGGAGTCCGAGGCTACCATTGAGCGCACAAATTTTGCCACTACGTATGCAAAGGCTTTGGAGGACAAGGCAGTCACCTATGAGCACCGAAAGGGTCGAAACCGCTCAAAGGAGCCGCATGGAAAGTATAACAGGTCCGAGGACAGCCTAGGGAAAAACCCTCATTTTTACAAGAAGCAGGCTAAACAAAATAATTTCCCCCAGAATAATAACAGCTATCGGAATCAATCACCTGAGCCTATGGAGTTAGGCTCCACTGTAACCCAACATAGGCAACCGACCTCCTTTGGAAGCAGTCAGCCTACTAACGCCAAAGCCGAAAGTGCTAGGGGCCAGAAAAGAATCGGCTCCGCACGCATGACTGGTCAGAGGCGCCAGAGATTGCAGAACACCATGCAACGGGCTGACGATAAAAATGACAGCGAATATGATGGCGCGGCCGCAGCGGCCGTTACCGAGATAGATGACGAGTCTGATGAAAACGATCAGATCAATTTTTTAGGGAGCGCTCCCGACTGCCGTTCATTGAGCGGCAGCTGCAAGGGAGACGATTAAAAATTTTAATCGACACAGGGGCGGCAAAAAACTACATCAAGCCCGTAAAGGAGCTTAAAAATGTAGTACCCGTCGATTCCCCTTTCACGGTTAGTTCCATTCATGGTTCTAACAGGGTTCACCAAAAATGTTTAATGAATATTTTTGGAAAGACATCTGCGTTCTTCCTTTTGGACGCACTGACACCATTCGATGGTATTGTAGGGTTTGACCTCCTAGCTCAAGTGGGAGCGAAACTCGACGCAGAGAAAGGTACTATAAATTATGGTTCTGTTTCTGAGAAGCTTCAGCATCATAACTGCGATAATGTTAATTTCACTAACGTAAATGACATCGCCGTACCAGAACCTGTAAAGGCTCAATTTCGAGGTATGATCGAAAACAGATCTAAGGCATTTTCAGCCTCTAACGAGGCACTGCCGTTTAACACCTCTGTATACTCCAAGCTATACCCGCATCCCATGGGTGTATCTGAGTTTGTTAAGCGAGAAATCGCAGACTTGCTCCAGAAAGGCATCATCAGAACCTCAAAGTCGCCATACAACAATCCAACATGGGTTGTGGACAAAAAAGGCCACGATGAGTTGGGGAACAAAAATAAGCGTTTGGTCATAGACTTTAGGAAACTTAACGAAAAGACCATCGCCGATAAGTACCCAATGCCAAACATCCCCATGATACTAGCGAACTTAGGGAAAGCTAAATACTTTACGACGTTAGATCTAAAGTCCGGCTACCACCAGATATACTTGGCCGAACATGACCGTGAAAAGACCTCCTTTTCGGTAAACGGCGGAAAGTATGAATTTTGTCGGTTACCGTTCGGGTTGAAGAATGCGGGAAGCATCTTCCAAAGAGCAATCGACGACGTCCTACGAGAGCAAATTGGCAAATCGTGCTATGTCTACGTAGATGACGTCATTATTTTTTCTGAAAACGAAAATGACCACGTCAAGCATATAGATTGGGTCTTAAAAAGCCTATGCAATGCCAACATGAAGGTATCCAGCGAAAAGACACACTTCTTTAAGCAGAGTGTTGAGTATCTGGGGTTCATTGTTACCAATGGAGGCGCAAAGACCGACCCAGAAAAAGTAAAGGCCATAAAGGAATACCCAGAGCCTACAAATTTGTATGAGCTAAGGTCATTTTTGGGTCTGGCCAGTTACTACCGTTGCTTCGTGAAGGACTTTGCGGCGATCGCGAGGCCTTTGAGAGACTTGCTGAAAGGAGTAAACGGCTCTATCAGCAAACACATGTCCAAGAAAACTCCTATTGAGTTCAGTGATTTGCAGAAAGATTCATTCGAGAGGCTGAGAAACATATTGGCTTCTGAAGATGTAATTCTCAGATACCCCGATTTCAAGAAGCCATTCGATCTGACGACGGATGCTTCTGCTAACGGTATCGGTGCAGTTTTGTCGCAAGATAAAAGACCAATCACTATGATCTCTAGGACCCTAAAAGAAAGCGAGTCACACTACGCCACAAATGAAAGAGAATTGTTGGCCATAGTGTGGGCCCTAGGCAAGTTACAGCACTACCTCTACGGCACTCGCGATATAAATATTTACACGGACCATCAGCCGTTGACATTCGCGGTGTCCGATCGGAACCCAAATCCGAAGATAAAAAGATGGAAAGCGTATATCGACGATCATAACGCAAAAATCCATTACAAACCGGGTAAGGACAACCATGTGGCTGACGCTCTTTCTAGGCAGAACATTAATGCCCTACAAAATGAGCCTCAGTCAGACGCTGCGACTATCCACAGCGAGCTGTCATTGACCTACACGGTCGAGACGACAGACCAACCAATAAACTGCTTCAGAAATCAAATTGTTATAGAAGAAGCACGTTACCGACTAAAGCGAAGCTTGGTGTTGTTTCGTAGTAAAACTCGCCACTTAATCAATTTCGCCGACAAAAGCACCATTTTGGAAATGCTAAAGGAGGTTGTGAACCCCGATGTCGTGAATGCGATACACTGCGACCTACCCACAACATGATTTAATTTCCCATTTCCCGGCCACGCAGTTTCGATACTGTAAAAATATTGTAATAGATGTTACAAATCGAAACGAGCAGCTGGAAATTGTCACGACAGAACACAATCGTGCACATAGGGCAGCTCAAGAGAATACCAAGCAGATTCTCAGAGACTATTATTTCCCCAAAATGAGCAGCCTAGTAAAGGAAGTGGTTGAAAATTGCAAAATATGCACCAAGGCCAAGTACGATAGGCACCCTAAAAAACAGGAGCTCGGGGAAACACCCATTCCTAGCTATACCGGCGAGATGTTGCACATTGATATCTTCTCAACCGATAGGAAGCAATTCCTAACATGCGTTAACAAGTTTTCAAAGTTTGCAATAGTGCAACCTGTGCTGTCCAGAACAATAGTGGACGTCACAGGGCCTTTGCTTCAACGCGTGAATTTGTTCCCCAAAACCAGAACAATATATTGCGACAACGAAGCCACTTTCAATTCAGAGACCATTACCTCGCTGCTTAAGAACAGCTACCACATCGACATTGTCAACGCAGCCCCGCTGCATAGCTCATCTAACGGTCAAAAGGCTTGGAAACAAGCTTACCCCGTTATGCACAGAACAAACAGTGCAGGCAGACCTGGGAACGTCTGTTCTTATTAAGGGGAGGGTGGTCCACAAGGACAACCTCAAATAAAATTCCCACCTTTTATTTTTTGCCTATTCCTAGTAGTAAGACAAACTTAAGTATATGCCGTGGTCTCATTCTACGTTTGGATTACAGGTTCGCCATCATAACACTCATCACCCTGGCAGTGGCAAGTGCTCGGATTACCGACTTTTCCCACGCCAAGTACATTCCCGTCGTAGATGGAGATGTACTGGTGTTCGAGCATCGTAACTGCCTGAGGCATTCGAGCAACCTGTCTGATTATATTTACATGGTAGATGAAACAAAGAAATTGTCCGATTCCTTTCCTCAGTCACATATGCGCAAGCTGTTGGACGTGGATACAGATCACCTTTTAAACTTGTTGTCCGTTCTAAAGATACACCACCGTATCGCTAGAAGCTTAGACTTCCTAGGTACAGCTCTTAAGGTAGTTGCGGGAACTCCCGACGCCTCAGATTTTCTAAAGATCAAAATGACCGAAGCCCAGCTAATAGATTCCAACTCCAGGCAAATTAATATTAATTCCGAAACCCAAATGCAAATAAACAAACTGACCGACACCGTGAACAAAATTATCAAAGAACGAAACAAAGACTTGGTCGACACCCCGAATCTGTACGAAGCATTACTAGCTAGAAATAGAATGCTGACAACAGAGATTCAAAATTTAATTCTCACAATAACATTGGCTAAAGCTAATATAGTAAATCCCACAATCCTTAACCATGCCGATTTGAGCTCATTAATTGAACAAGACACTCCAATAGTCAGCTTATTAGAAGCCTCTAAGATTAGGGTTCTTCAGTCCGACAGCATTATTCACATATTAATAGCTTATCCTAAGGTGGAGGTCAGATGTAAGAAGGTTCTCGTATACCCAGTAGCACACTACCAGACAATCTTGCGACTCGATGAAGACACCTTAGCCGAGTGCGAGGAAGACACCTTTTCGGTCACCGAGTGCGTGGAGACCACACACAACACCTTCTGCGAGCGGTCCCGGCGCGATACCTGCGCCCGCTCAATCCATGCGGGAAATACAGCCCAATGCCACACGCAATCCAGCCACCTTAAGGCAGTAATGCCTATAGATGACGGCATGATTATCATCAACGAGGCAACGACCCGCATCAGCACGGACGGCGGCCCAGAGGCGCTCTTCAGAGGAACACATCTTGTAACATTTGAACGATCAGCTACCATCAACGGCACGGAGTTCGTAAACTTCCGGAAAACAATAGACAAGCAGCCCGGCGTAGCAAGATCGCCACTTCTGAACATCGTCGGCCATGACCCGACACTGAGCATGCCCTTGCTTCAGCGCATGAACAACGACAACCTGCGCTTTATCCAGGGGTTCAAAGAAGAGGTCGACGCCGCTGGTTCCCCCAAACTTTGGTTCGTGGTTGGAGTAGCCCTTAACCTTGGGCTCATTGGTTCACTCATCCTTTTTCTGGCATTAAGGAGAAGGCGAACTTCCGCGGAGATACAACAAACCATCGATAAACTCAATATAACCGAGGACGGTCATAATCTAAAGGGGGGAGTAGTTAACAACTAAGAGCACAGACGTTTATGTCGACCACACACTAACACTAGTTAAGTAATATAAACAATGCTGACGCGCCCCGACCGAGTTCAGCGCTCTGTGCTTCGAACGGTCAGCAACAGCAAGCGGACGCCCCTTATCCGGGGTACCGAGCTATGTTGCATAAATGCTGAGTCGGCTTGCCGACCATGGGTTTATGGCGTGATGCATTGAAGCCAGGGTAGATCCACACTTTGCATATTCTTTTGTATTTAGTTATAAGCGAGCACTTTACAAATAAAGATCTGCTACTCCGGCGACTTGCCGTAAAACATATTTCATTGATTTAACTTATCCACGCTGAGCCCGAAGGCCAGTGTCAGCAAAGGGGGCAAAGTCACGCCCTCCAACATAATCTGCATAAGAAGACGTTCCGCCTGGGTAACACCAGGACCAGGGGACATACCATCTTTGTGGACCCACATACCAATACCAGAGGACCAATACTGGACCGAAGGAAGACATTAATTTGGATGTCAACACATTTTTCTTATTCATAATGCCTCTGATTACGGCCACCAAAGTCTTTTGCGAAAGTAAAAAAAAACAATGCAAACATAAAAACAAAGACTTGGCATATCTGAGCATTGATAAAAATAATAATCAAACAACTCGGGAATTGCTAAACCCAAATGAAACGACGGCTTCACCGGTACCCTGCTGCTTCACCATCATGCCCACCTCAACACGTGTTCGTGAACGGGCGACAGCTCAATTTAGCCCAATGGAGTCTTAGCATATCCCACCTGCAGCAGCACAGTGAAAATGCTGTAGCTGCAGCTGAAGGTCTTTCGTCGCCGTTCTACGTCGTAAGACGACGGCGCATTTTGCCAGCCTCATACTCTCCTGAGGGTTATCAACGAACCTCTTGATTGATTAGAGTATGGCCGCCTCACGATGCGGCTCTTAATGGACGAATCTGGAGTTTTAGCGTACATAAGCGGAATAGCGGACTTATACAGAGCTGTTGTCGCTATTGGAGTCGACCTCACGGACAATTGATTTGGGCTAGCAGCAGAGGAAAATCTCAAGAACAACTACAACAACAGCATCAGCACTGCGTCTATGGCCCATGGGGGGCAACTTCTGTGGCAGCAGCAGCAGTAGTCTGGTTCTTCTTCCTCTCACACCTGGATGCTCCTTACTCCAATGGAGGAGCGGAGATCGTCTTCTTAGCCGGGCGACAGTCTTTGCTACCATCGCTGGCAAGTCCTCAAACCGTGGCAGGACATAGAGTGGGAACAACCTCGAGAGTCACAACTCTGACTGCCTCTCTACATGACGGCGGCATCTCCCACCACCACAACAACAACAACAACGAATGGGAACTACTTTCTGCGGCCGCGTGCATATACATATGCACCTTGATCCTTGTCTCAGGATCCCCATGGCGGCTGCACCATCTCTATCCGCGAGCAGCAACAGCAACAGTAGAGGCAACAATCAACACGTAGATGACATCATCATCATCAGCGAAAACGACGACAGCGGAGACGACGGCTGCGAAAATCATCAACAGCAACAACTACAATCATCGGAGGAGCGTTCATATTGGGGCAGCAGCAACAGTAACAACAACATCAGCATAATACAATTCTTCTTTTACCTGCTGCCAAAGCGTCTCCATTCACCCTGGTATGTTTCTATGCTCCCTCACTTTTTCGCCTCGCCTCTCCATTTCTGCTGTCATCATCCTGCCCTGGCTGATCCGGGACCAAGGATCTCATGAAAGCGGGACATGGAGTCCTGTTTCATCATCACCATCGCGTGGGCAGTGGGCAGCTACAATTTAGACTAGAGTAAGGATAGGGAACTAGCTGTCTCACACTATAAGCTCACGACACACAATTGGATCGCAGCATATATACCATCCTTTGATGCGATTTAGTTTCTTTTCGTCTCCCGTATTTTTCTCTTTCGCTTAGCTTTTTTTTTTTTAAACATTTTACTACATAACCGTATCTGAAGAATATTTTAAATTTGGAAGAGTTTTTATAACGAGGAGGCAAGACTCGCACCAAGTCGGGTGAGCAGTATTAGTATTTTTCCTGGCAAGCCCAATGTGGGGGCCCTGCTCGATCGGCTATTGCGACTTTGATCGTCATCATAAGTGATGATCCTGTCGCAGAGGCATTAGGATTAGTGGATAACCCCCAGCTTCCGAACAGAAAACAACCATGTATATAGCCAGATTGGAAGCCCATTTTAGCCTTATGTAAATAACCGACCATTTAAGCCACAATTGAAACTCTTTTTTTTCTTGTAATTATCATCATTTTTAATTAGTTTCCATTTTGCCCAAAAATCGCTACAATCTCAGAGGAGATCTTTTCTCTTGTATATATATTTATGTATAAATACATATTTTTGTTTTTGTTTTTTTGTTAACTACATACTAGACTAGCTATCCTAAGTAGCTAATTTACAACCGATAACGATATACTTACCATCCTAAGCCTAATGTATTATCTAAGAGAATGTATGTGAAAAACAAAATGTAAACTTTGTACAAACATCATAATGTATATAAATCCCACACACACATTGTGCGAGTGCGTGCGACAGCGAGCAAAGTAAAGTGGCGTCGGCGCGCGAGCAACCGATCCGAAAAAAAAACCTTAAGGAATTCTTTCAACTGGGATAAAAGTGGAATTAATTTGATATTTTTGGCGGAAAAACCAAGTCCAGTCGCGATCTACAACCTGATGCTAAATTCGTGACAAAATTCCTGAATTTAATAGTCTTTTTCGGCCTTTTCGGGCCGCGAACATACATGTGGCCGACATTTTGAAGTTGGACAACCGAGCGATTTACTCAAGTTTTCCTGGCTGAAAATACAAATCTTTCGGCGAGCTATAATCTAATGACATAATTGTGGAATAATTCCGGATCTACAGTCGCCTTTTGGCCATTGGAAATTGTGAAAATCTTTTCAGGTCCATAGCAGCCGCCATAGACGAAGACATACATACGCACATATATATGTATCATCAATACTTGGAGATCTGTGGTCTGGTGGTATTGGTGTGTATTGGATTCTGCGTGTGTGACTCTTGGACTGAGATTTTGGAGACTTGGAGAGGTGGAGCTGGAGAGAGCGATCCACTTTACATTACTTTACATTACACACACTGACGCTGATGAAATCCCATACAATCTTTTTTACGTGAGTGTAAAGTTCTCTCTCTAATGAATAAAACCCTCTGTGCATACATACATTGTTAAGCACAGTATCCAGACAGAAGAAAACTGTTGCAAAGCAGTGAGAGAGAGCGAGAGGCAAATAGTTTGAAACCGCTTGTCACGTAGGTCTGTTCCAAAGGATGGTATCCAGTACAGTTTCGAAAATACTAGAAAGGTGCAAGATTTAGGAGATTATTGGAGGGCGCGCATTTAGTATTTCCATAACGCGTAGCGAAAAAGAATAAAATTTTTAATGTTTTTCGCTGTCTCCAACGTTTGCCTCTATGGATCCCGGCATGAACAAAAATGCGTGGAATAGTCAAATTAAAAGAGCGAATACAGTCCTAATTGACTTGATAAAGGCAAATACAATATATTGGGGATCGGGAAATTATATGAATTTGCATTAAAAGACCTGGGCGAAAAAGAAAAATTAAAAATAAGGATGCAGGACTGTCGAAGGGAAAATTGGCCACTTTTGCAACTCGTTATGCAACTGGCACAGGACATCTTCTCCTCCTTGGGTATGGGTACTGGTTCCACCATGTTTCTCCCTAAACGGAACACCCACCCATGCCTAAAAGAGCCCATATACAATCATCCGAGTTCCTTAGACATGTACTATGAGCAGTCCAAGGCAGGCGCAGCCGCCGGAACGCATGTCAATAGCTTTGGGACAATTAATAATATAAAACAAATCATAAAAAGATGAATGTGTGTGATGTTTCAAATTTTGCCGGTTGTCAACAAAGTATGACCGCATCATTGGCCCTCAAAAGAATAAACATTTTTGCGCTGCGTGACAACTTTATTTGCTGGATACTGTGCTTTAGCAGGGATGGTATAAGTACCATCCACCATCCCATTTAGCATTTAGTATTTAGCAGTCAGAATGTAGTATTTAGTAATTAGTATTTAAGCGCAGTATCCAGCAAATAAAGTTGTCACGCAGCGCAAAAATGTTTATTCTTTTGAAGTGTGGCCGCTCTTTCTACTTGTAGTACGTCATTTTTTGAGGGCCAATGATGCAGTCATACTGTGTTGACAACCGGCAAAATTTGAAACAATACACACATTCATCTTTTTATGATTTGTTTTAGATTAATAATTGTCCCAAAGCTATTGACATGCGTTCCGGCGGCTGCGCCTGCCTTGGACTGCTCATAGTTCTTGTCTACGGAGCTCGGATGATTGTATATGGGCTCTTTTAAGCAAGTGCGGGATCCGTGTTCTGTTCAGAAACATGATTGCACCAGTGGCCATACCCATGTCCTATGCCAGTTGCATAACGAGATGCAAAAGTGGCCCATTTTTCCTTCGATAGTCCTGCATCCCTATTTTAAATTTTACTTTTTCGTCCCAGGTCTTTTAATGCAAATTCATATAATTTCCCGATTCCCAAAATATTGTATTTGCCTTTATCAAGTCAATTAGTACTGTATTCGCTCTTTTAATTCGACTTTTCCACGCATTTTTGTTCATGGCGGGATCCATAGTTTGAAATATGTGAAGCGCAGAGCGAGAGGCAAACGTTGGAGACAGCGAAAAACATTAAAAATTTTATTCTTTTTCGCTACGCGTTATGGAAATACTAAATGCGCGCCCTCAAATAATCTCCTAAATCTTGCACCTTTCTAGTATTTTCGAACCTGTACTGGATACTACCTTTTGAAACAGACCTAGGTAACAAGCTGTTTCAAACTATTTGCCTCTCGCTCTCTCTCACTGCTTTGCAACAGTTTTCTTCTGTCTGGATACTGTGCTTTAGTATTTAAGTGAGATGAAGGAGTAGAGATTATCGGATGAAGAAAGGACGGTCACTCTGCGATCGACGACGAATAAAAATATTGGCGCAACTTGTACATACGAATAAAAATTAAAATTAAAATCGCAATAAATAAAATAAATCATTGCCTAAGAAACGATAACAACTTCAGAAGTGGGATAGCAACTTTTTTACGCAAACGCCTACATCAGTATTTCGGGTTAACCGCAAAATTTTAAGTGGCGTCACCCACGAAATTGGACATGAATAAATCAGATATTGTGGATTGGCTGAAGGCCAATGAAATTGAGTTCCCAAACAGCGCAACGCTTCGACAACTGCGAAAACTTGCTTTGGATGCTGGTTGTCGAGACGTTTACGAGATCCCTGAAACTACATCGGAAGAAGAAGACACCAAAGTGGAGGTATTAAGCCAGGGGATCGAGAGCGTGCATGCCGAGTGTACATTGGAAGAAGAAGAGGAAGCACTCGACGCAGCAATAAGGGTGGCCGAGAAGAAGAAGAAACTGGCCAAATTGATGCAGAGCGACAACAAAATGACGGAGGACTTCCAAATGGTTAAGCAGCTCATGGTTCCGTTCTCCGCTACCAAAAATGAAGAAGCATTTCAATGGATTTTGGATTTCGAAAGAGCTTGCAGAGGTGTAAACGATAGTGCAAATTTTCAACTCCGCTGTGTCCGAATGTTGATGAAACCAGGAACAGAGGCCGACCTGTTTTTGCGTGTTGACCGCTCGAAAACTTACGATGCGTTCAAAGAAAATTTTCTCAAGACATTTGGCCGTGGAAATTCAACGGCCGATATCGTACTGCTTTTGAAAGATACCATCTTTAGCCCTGGCAAGAACACCGTCATGGCCTACATACTATTAATGGAGGAAATTGCCATGCGTGCAGAGATTGATGAAAAATTGACAGTGCAATTCATAATTGATAGTTTTCAAGATCGTTCATCCAATATTGCGCTATTATACTCAGCCACCTCAATTGGGCAATTGAAGGAGATGGCCCGGAAATATGAAAATCTACGGAAAAATTCTCAAACCATGGTCATTCGCACGGGAAGCGCTAATGCGGGAGAGAGAGGGCGCATACGCTGCTTTAATTGTTCGGCACATGGACACTACGCTTCATCTTGTACTGCACCTAAGCGCGAGAAAGGATCCTGTTTCCGCTGTGGATCCCTTCAGCATATGATAAAGGATTGTCAACAGCAGCCAACAACTAATCCGAGAGTCGTAGGAGCAACCAACAACCAGCTGATACAAGATGAGGAGGAGAACAAGATGTTTATCCCAATATTTAATCAGGTAGGAGTATATTTTTGCACTGATCAAAGAGAAAATAATAATATGACTGTTCTGTCCGCCATGTTTGATACCGGCAGCGCCGTTAATTTAATCCAGCGCACTGCGATACCATTTAAGGAGTTTAATGACGTATTGATCCCAACAGAATATTGTGGTGTTAATGGATCTCACATCGAAACATTTGGACAAAATTTTTGTTAAACTTAATTTTCATAACATAGAAGAAGAAATCTCATTTTTTGTTGTACCTGACAATTATGTCGCAACTCATGTTCTAATAGGCCGCAAGTTCTTGGAAAAATTTGGAATAAAATTAATTTTTAAGGATAAAATAAAAAGAAGAAGACCAATTGATTTATTGAATACTGATCATGACCTAGTAAACACGGATAATGACCCATTGCATAGATTGAAAGTCGAATTGGATAGATTGAGTTTTGATAGTGAACCAGTGAATAGATTTGATATTGATAGTGAACCAGTGAATAGATTTGATATTGATAGTGAACCAGTGAATAGATTTGATATTGATAGTGAACCAGTGAATAGATTTGATATTGATAGTAAACTAATGAATAGATTGGAACATTGTGAACCATTAAATAAATTAGAAAATAGGCAGATATTTCAGAGAAGTAGTTTAGAAAAGGATATTTAATTTTGATCATGAATATAAGAGTTTACCATATATATATAGTATCAATATATTTAAGGAGGATGAAGAGTTTGACATTGACCCAAAGTTAAATGATGGTAATCGTAGGGAACTCATTGAAACAATAAGACAAAATTATTTAGATTTATCTAACATTCCGGCAATTCAACATAATTATGAAATGAGACTAAGACTTAAGTCAGAAGAACCCGTTCGTTCTGTTCCGAGAAGACTTTCATATCAGGAAAAGAAGGAAGTAGATTGCAAAATTGATGATTTGTTAAAAAAACGATTTATTCGAGAAAGTAATTCACCTTATAGTTCGGCTATTGTACTGGTTAAGAAAAAATCTGGGGAAAAACGGATGTGTGTGGATTATAGGCAACTCAATAAGATAACAATTCGTGATGGATATCCATTGCCACTCATTGATGATTGTTTAGAAAGATTAGAAGGGAACCAATACTTTACACTTTTAGATTTAAAGAGCGGGTATCATCAGGTGAAAGTAGCAGAGAGTTCAGTTCAGTACACAGCCTTTGTGACACCCTCTGGACAATACGAATATACAAGAATGCCTTTTGGACTCATGAATGCGCCTGCAGTATTTATGAGATTTATCAATTTTATTCTGCAACCATTGATACGTGATGTAAATGTAGTAGTTTATATAGACGATATTGCTATCGGTTCTAAGACATTGAGTGAACATTTAGTAACCGTAGGAAGAGTATTAAGAATTCTGGCAGCATATAGATTAGAAATTAAAATAAGTAAGTGTCAGTTCGCTTATCAAAGCATCGAATTTTTAGGATACACACTTAGTGGGAAAGGAATAAGTCCGAATCATGAACACACATCAACTATTAAACATCTTCCGATTCCAAAGGATCGCCATGGTATGCAAAAGTGTTTAGGATTATTTTCTTATTTTAGGCGATTTATTCCGGCATACTCGAAAATAGCGAAGCCATTGCATGAACTCACGAAAGCTGGCTCTAAGTACGAACTCAACGAGAATTGCATAAATATTTTTGAATATCTTCGTGAGAAATTAATCTCGTTTCCTATATTAGCTCTTTATAATCCTAACAGAGAAACAGAATTGCATTGTGACGCAAGTAGTGAAGGGTTTGGTGGAATTTTATTACAAAGACAAGATGATAATAAGTTTCACCCAATAGCCTATTTTTCACAAAGAGCAACAAAACTAGAGGCAAGATATGAAAGTTTTAAATTGGAAACATTAGCAGTAGTTTATTCATTACGAAAGTTCAGAATATATCTAGAAGGAATTCCGTTTAATATAGTAACCGATTGTAATGCAGTAGTTTTATGCCTAGGAAAAGGACGCCTTAATTCAAATATTGCCAGATGGGCCTTAGAATTATCAAACTATAATTATACCCTTAAACATCGCAGTGGAAAATATATGACCCATGTGGATACGTTAAGCAGATACCCTTCCGCCTTTAACCAAGATTTTGAATATGATCCAGTAGTAAATATACATGAAAGTGAAAACAAAGATAAAATAGTTTCAGTAATTGACAGTGATGACATAAATCTTCAGCTTCAGATAACGCAAAATAGAGATAGTCTTATAGTGAAACTAAAAGAAAAGTTAGAACAAGGGAATGAGAAGAAGTTTGTTTTAAGTGATGGGTTTATAGACTGGGTGAAAATGATATCGAGTTATTATATGTGCCAGCTGAAATGGAAAACCATGTAATCAGGAGAGTTCACGAGAAGTTATGTCATTTAGGTACAGAAAAATGTTTGAAAGAAATAATGAGACATTATTGGTTTCCGGATATGAAGTCTAAGATAGAATCGTTTATTGGAAATTGTTTAGTGTATTATGTTTACAGTACCTTCACATGCTAATAATCGAACATTGCACAATATACCAAAACGACCAATTCCTTTTGACACATTACATGTGGATCATTTTGGACCATTGCCCTCCGTTATTTCGAAAAAGAAACATCTATTAGTAATTATTGATGGATTTACTAAATTTGTTAAATTGTTCCCTGTAAACACAACGAGTACGAAGGAAGTCAACATTTGTTTTTCAAAATATTTTCAATACTATAGTCGCCCACGTAGAGTTATTAGTGATAGAGGGTCATGTTTTACGTCCTTGGAGTTTGCAAAATTTTTGTTAGAAAATAATATTGAACACGTGAAAGTAGCAACTGCATCGCCTCAAGCAAACGGTCAGGTGGAAAGAGTTAATAGAACAGTGAAAGCAATGTTAGCTAAGATAACTGAACCAATTAAGCACGAAGATTGGAGTAAACTTCTTGTAAAGGCCGAATATGCCATTAATAATTCAGTACATTCAACAACTAAAGAATTACCTTCAGTATTATTATTTGGAGTTCAACAGAGAGGTTGTAATATAGACGCATTAACGGAATATTTAGATGATAGAACTGATATAGCACAAAGCGATTTAGGAAATATCCGTAAAAACTCTTTAAATAAAATAGAACAGTGTCAGCGAAGAAGCGAAGAACATTTTCAGAAAAATCACAAGAGGCACGTAGAATTTTTAGAAGGCGATTTTGTTGTGATGAGAAATATTGACACCACAATCGGCACAAATAAGAAATTTGTACCTAAATATAAGGGTCCATACGTCATTAAAAGAATTTTACCGAATGATAGATACGTTTTAACCGACATAGAGAACTGCCAAATTAGTCAAATTCCGTATGAAGGAATAGTAGAGGCGTGTCGGTTAAGAAAATGGGCAGATTGGCGTAATCAGTGCGGAAATATCTCCTAAGTTGTAGAATAACATATTTATTAATTTTCTTTCTTTATATACTGTACATATTTTCATTTTTTTATTGTTAAACTATTATTTACCTTGTACTTATATGCTATTCAAATTTTAATATGTATTTAACTGAATTTTAGTATTTATGTAGCCAAACTTCAAAAACATGTAAATATTGTAAATAATTCAAATCAACGATCGAGGAAGATCTAATTGTCAGGATGGCCGAGCTGTTCGCAGGGATGGTATAAGTACCATCCACCATCCCATTTAGCATTTAGTATTTAGCAGTCAGAATGTAGTATTTAGTAATTAGTATTTAGTATTTAAGTGAGATGAAGGAGTAGAGATTATCGGATGAAGAAAGGACGGTCACTCTGCGATCGACGACGAATAAGAATATTGGCGCAACTTGTACATACGAATAAAAATTAAAATAAAAATCGCAATAAATAAAATAAATCATTGCCTAAGACACGATAACAACATACATTTTTATATGTACATGACAAGTCTGCCAATTTGAAAATCGCCATTATTTTTTCGCCAATACATACAATCCTAATGCTGATTAATTAATTAATTAATTTCTAGTTCAAGACAATTATTTATTTTTTATGTTATTGAGATTCCTTAAAGGTGGCATATAATAAATGAACTAGAAAAAAAAGAAAACTAATTTAAATTAAAACGATTTAATTGAATACTTCCACTCCCATTAAAGACACAATTTATATACACTTATTATTCCTCGCCAATTGCTCATAAAAATTACTAATGACTAATTGATTATTATAATTGAAAACACTCTTGATAGTCAATAAACAATTTATTGGAAATCTTAAAAAACCTAATGCAGAGTAATTTTTTGAGTTGACCGATTTAGAATTTTTTGGATTTATTACCCCCACTGAAGCACATTGAATACAAATTATTTTGTGGCATATAGTTGATAAAAGACTGTTTTCTGTATTTTTATATCTTGATTGTTACATGTTACATGTTTCATCCATTTGATACGGAACTTCTTTTTTATTGGGCAATGCCGGACTAGCTCATCTGTCCCAGGGCGGGTTTCGACCCGATGCCCGCAGTCCGCACAATAAACAAATACCGAAATTAATCGGACGTCTCACACACAAGAACTCCCATCACTACAAAAAAATCTAAACAGAACAAACAAACTACACAAAGACACTGGCGGAACCGAATTGGTGGCTTGGATGAAGTCGCCAATAACGCACCCACCCTACCTAGTGATGCCTCCTGGTCATCTTGGGCCATCACCCATCTCCGGCGGACCGGAGCCTATTCCAGGCGATCTCGCGATCGGCCCATCTCCCCCAGGTAAAACGACTTACTCAGCGTTCATAATTCGTAATTTTAATGCTTTATAAATTTCATGTAAGATCTATCTCCAAACATGGCCGTTCTTATTCTACGTATTTCCCGATCCTGATCTCGGCGAGACCATCACCCAAACCCGGGATGCGCTCGCGCCAAGCCTGCGACTTTATTTTTTTGGCGGAGGAGAAGCGGTGCTCCGCACCAAGATTTGGCCACAAGCTGGCCTAGTTGAAACCCAAGATCCTACCTACTATCCCTACTGGAGCTCCAAAAGAAATAGAAGGGGGTTTTGTTTTCTTTCTTTATATTTCAGCACTTGTGTTGCACTAATCCCTGGTATGGGTTTTAGGACGCGGAGCACAAGTCCGGAGAAATCACAGTAAGTTAGACACACAAATTTTATACCAAATGAAGCCTTATACTAAAAATAAATAACTTAATTCTAATTGCAGCGAAGGACTTAAATGAAAATTTGCCGGCCGGTTCCCAATGGCCGCGACGGCTTATTCTTGGCGAAAGAGACGAGTTGTGACCAAGGTGCGGTGGTGAGAAGGCGGGAATGGCTGCGCCAGATTGCGCGTGGCCTGGATTGGACCGTCTGTGGCGTTTGCAGTGGCAAGGCAGAAATCGGGCCCCTGCCGTCTAGCGTCGCTCAGGCACCCACAACGAAAATCTTCCCCTTTTCCGGGCGACTGTAGCCGCGCTCGGAACGGACTCAGCGGATCCGTCTAGGAAAGCTCGGCCTGTTGGCGATGGCGAATAGCTGCTGGAAACTGAGTAGGCGGCAACTCGGCGCTCGGCTGTCTGACTGCGGCCGGTCCGGAATCACTCCACAGGTAGTTGCAAAACCGAAATAAAAGGGCCGTGGCCAGTGTTCTTCCCACTGCCACGCTGCCACTTTCACTCACGTTTTCCAATCGTTTAGTTTCAGCACTTAATCACTGCGGCCGCCCGCGTTCATTTCCTTCTTTCCACTACCTATTCCCTCGCTGTCTACGCCTCCCTATATGGGCTCGTTTCGTTGCCTGAGTTCCGCCTTCAGGAAACCGTTAGTTTCGGCGCTCAGAGCAACGATCGACTTAGAGTTCAACATCCCTTTCTCTTAAACAGAGCTGGCCGAGATCTAAGGGGCGCCACCGTTCCCTTTTTCCCGGTTCGCTCTTTGAACCCCCTCATCCCTAACCCTATCGCTCCCTAATCCTATCGATACATCGATGGCCCTTTAGCCCATTCCGACTGGAAATGCAACACCACCCAAGGATTTAGAGAGGTACTACCGGGTTGCGTCTCGACGAAATCATTGGGAGCATTTAGATAGCTTGGTGACTTCGCCGGCATTGACCTACGGAGTAATTTTGGAACGGTGCCCAACGCGGGGCCCACGCAGTACGGGAAGTATTACCGCTTCTCCGATGTTGGTCCCTGGATACTTTGTGTCTAATTATTTCCAGGTCAGATGCGGATGTCCTTGGCATGGTAGCCGCCCAACCTTCGGCCCTGCAGGTCTTCCAGCTCGTATGCGTTGCCGCCCACTGCCTTCACCACTTTGGCTTTCAGGAACTTCTTGGCGAACTTAGCGTTGAACTGCCTCCCGAAATCACTGAGAACGTAGTTCCGGCGATACACCTCTTGGCCTGGCTTTGCGGCGAACACTCGGGCCCTCTGGTCGTATCTCTGGCGACTACGCTCATACGAGGTCTCCAGACTCTTGCGCACTTTCTCCTGTACCACTCGCAGTTTATCTGCCGTGGCCATCCCGGCCAACTGCAGCTTCCTCGCCAGGTTATAGCTGGAACCGTGCAGGAACATGTGATGTCCGAATACCGTGAAGAACGGTGCTTCGCCCGTAGCCGAGTGGATGGCGTTTCGGATGGCCACTTCGATTTCCAGAAGGTAAGCATCCCACTCCCGATGATCGCCCTCCAGGAATACACAGATTGCTGCCAGAACGCTGCGGTTCACCCTTTCCGCTGCGTTGCTCTGTGGGGAGTAGATTGGCGTCTTCAGATGCCGGACTCCAAAGCTCTCCATCGCTTCCTCGAAGATCTTCTACGTAAACTGCTGTCCATTGTCCGAGTGCACGACTTCGGGCACTCCAAACTTGTAGAAGACCTCGTTGATGAGGCAATCCACTACATTCGAGGCGGTTGCTTCCCTCATGGCTTTTAAGAATGTGTACTTGGAGAAATGGTCCACCACGACGAAGATCCATGCATGCCCCTTCTTGGACCTGGGATATTTGCCAAGGAAACCGACGTACAGCTTCTGGAAGTGTGGCTCCGTCTGTACACGCTCGCCGATCCCGACCATCATCCTATGGTTTGGGGCTTTCGACTCCTTGCACACCTGGCACCCGCGGACAAACTCGCGCACCTGAATCACCATCCCAGGCCAATAGAACTGCCGCCGCAAGATCTCCAGCGCCTTCGCCACTCCGCCATGAGCTGCCGTTGGATCTGTGTGGGCTCGCTCAACCAGGCTGTGAGTCAGACTCTGCGGTATCCACAGCTTCCACGCAGATCCTTCCACTTCGTCGTCTAGCGTTGCCGGGGAGACTCGCATGAAGATGAGACCTTTCTCTATCCTGAGATCCGGTAAGTTATCTAAGTTCTCCTGCACCTCCTGGACTAACTCCTGGTACTCCTCCCCAGCAAACTCGGTGGTCTCGAAACCCAGCAACGCCGTCGGATCCACGGAGATCTCCTCCACGCATCGTGAAAGCGTGTCTGCCACCACGTTTTCGCTGCCTTTCCGGTGCTCGATGCTGAAATTGAAGCCCTGTAGCTGCAAAGACCATCTGGCCAGGCGTCCCGAGAGGTCCTTCATGGACATCAGCCATTTCAGGCTTACGGACGGAACTTCCGGATCGCCAGGAGAGCTGCGTGGCACTCTTTCTCGGTGACGGTGTAATTCACCTGGTGCTTGTTCATTTTGGCCGAGAAAAAGGCTATCGGCTGCTCCTGGTTTTCCTCGTCCTTCTGGAAAAGAACCGCTCCAACTCCGATGTGCGACGCGTCGCACTGGATGTAGAAGTGCCGCTTGAAGTCGGCGTGCACTAGGACTGGTGCGGTGGTGAGTGCCATTTTCAATGCCGTTGGCCAGCTGCGCCTCCGGACTCAAAGAAAACCTCGCGTTTCCCGTTTTATTGAGTGCCTCCGTGAGCGGTGCTGCTAGCGTCGCGAAGTTCCTCACGAATCGCCGATACCAGCCAGCTGTGCCTAGAAATGCCCGCACCTCCTTCATCGTCCTTGGCTCTGGCATCCTTCTGATTGCCGCCACTCTACCGGGATCCATTTGCAGACGGCCTCCACCTACGATGAACCCCAGGTAAGTCAAAGACTTGAAACAGAATTTCGACTTGTTTAAGCCGATCGTTAACCCTGCTTCCCTTAGGCATTCGGCCACTCGTCGCAGGTACCGGAGGTGCGTCTCGATGTCCGGTGCCAATATCAGGAGATCATCCAAATAGACGAACACGTTGGATCGAATCTCGGCTGGGATTACTCTATCCATAAGTCTCACCAACCTTTGCGCAGCATTGCAGAGTCCGAAAGGCATCGACTTCATCCTCGACCACCTTCTGCTTCGCTGGAGACATCGGATAGGGCCGATCCTTAAATATTTTCGCGCCTTCTACCAGCTTCTCCAAGCTAGTGGTTCCCAAGCCATCACTCTCGAAAGTGAGGAACCTCTTCTTGATTTCGTCCAGCTCCCGGGACTCCGCTTCGGACAGCGTCCAGCATTCGGGATCCGCCTTCTCCTCGTCATCGTCTTCCTGCTCGGCATAGTGCTGCATTTCCCTGGCATGGATTTCCTCGGCCTTCTTCACGCCTCGAGCAGGGATTTGGCCCACCACCGCTGGAGCCAGGCCAAACGCCCGCCAGAAATCGACGCCAAGATACGCCGGCTGCTCCATGTAAGGACACAGATAAAAAAGAATGTTTTCTACCCTCCAATTGTACTCCACAGGTAACTTGACTCTCCCGATGATCGACCGATCCTCGCCCGAGGCAGTACGCACCACCGAGAAGTACCTCTGGACAGGCACACCCAACGCATCCAGTAGTTCCCTGCCACCTTTACCAAGCAAACTGACACTCGCTCCCGTGTCCAACAATCCCGTCAGTTGCTGGCTCAGGATCTTAATGTCGGCAAAGGGTCTGGGATCGTGGTTGCTGCCCCGCTTGACTGCTGCGACGACTTCCCTGCGCTTTTCCCGACGCTGGCTGAACCGATCTCGGGCTTTCCGCACTGTTCGGGAGACTTTGCGCATCCCACCTAGCTGGTGTTGCTCGAAAATCCGGCTCCGGACTTCTAAATTCCTCCGCAGGCGCTCTTCATAGGGTAAGTATCTTAAACTAATTGTATTATTAAAGTTACTACCTATTTTCTCTATCTCTAGCTCTCTTACATCGCGGGGTTCCTCTCTGGGCGAGATCCTCCCGCTCTCGGATCGCCCAGCCGTTCGTTTCCCGAGCAGTTCGGGCATTTCGGCGCGACGATGTCCGCTTTTCCGCATCGGAAGCAAAAAACCTTCCTCAGCTCATGCTCGCAGTCCCGAAATCCGTGCCCCATGGCTCCGCAGTTCCAGCATCCTGCCCGGAACGGATTCCGCGGCCCTGCTCTGACTTCCTCCACCTCCAGAGATGAGTCCTCGTCTTCTCCTGGCTCTGGTGCTAATACCCCGCTGACCCTGTTCCGGTCCCCTGTTCCGGTCCCTTGTTCCGGTCGAGTAGCGCATCGGGGCCGAGTATGCGGCGCGGCTCCTGCGTCCGAAGCTGCGCTCCACCTCTACGCTCTCCTGCCGCAACTCGTCCACGGTGAGTAGCTCCATAGCGTACACGTACCGTGAGATGCCCTCTCTCAAACCCTTCTTCATCACCTTTACCAAATGCCGCTCTGGCATTGGCTTTTTCAGGCGAGAAGCAAGGGTCTGCATGGCGTGCAGGTAGTTGTCCACGCCCTCCCCTGTCTGCTGCTCCCGCTCCAGCAGCTGATGCATCCGCTGGTGCTCCGTTTCATGGCTCTGGAACCTATCCAACAGCGCTCGGCGTAGTTGGTGCCAATGGTCCAGCCGGTGCTGCTGCACGTGGAGCCAGTACCACTCCAAAGCCCTTCCCGACAGCAGGCTGTGGAAGTTCCTTAGGACTTCTTGCCACTGGCAGCGCGTTCACCTCTGCAGGAACTCCAACCGGAACAAGAAGCCCTTGACGTGGTTCCTCTCGTCCTCGCTGTTGAACGAGATGTTCCAACGGTCCACTCTCGTGCTGTGGGAACTGCCTCCCGCATCCCAGTTCGCGTAGAGCCGCTCATCCCGGAACTCGCCAGCTCTGCGGTCCTCCCCGCGCCAGTGCTGACCTCCGCCGTCGTCTCGCCGCCGCTCCTCGGCTTCCGTGAGCCAGCCTGGACTGCTGCTATCGCTCCCCACGAGATCCTGTGCCCTCCTGGGCAGCTTCGGCGGGACACGTGGTGGTCCGCATGCTACTTGGTCTGTCCGGGAATTTCGTGGTACCGCTCCGTGGGATTTCTGGGCCGTCTCCATCGGAGGTCTTCCTGGGATTAGCTGTTGCTGACGTCCTGCTTGCAATGGCTCCTGCCGCTGTCCTGCTGACCCTTGCTGCTGCTGGATGGCCGGTCTTAGCACATGGTTCATCAGCTGCATCATTTCCAGGAAGCCAGCCCGCATCTCGTCCCGCAAGCTCTGCTCGATCCCGGCACTCTGGGACTTGCGGTACGTCTCTCCTGCCTGAGCCAGGGCGAGGTTCACCGCCTACTGGACAGTAAAATCCACGGGAGTGTCCTGGAAGCGGACCGTCTTTTGAGCTGGATCTACTCCCAGCAGGTTGTCCGCTGCAGCCCCTATGGCCTCGAAATCCAAGCCGTTCCAGCCGTTTCAACGGCGGCGTCCTCAGCAACCCAGTAGAAGTTCGGGGCGGCGCTAACCCAATCGCCCCCTCTGAATCCGTGGCCCACATTTCCTCTTCCTGGGTTAAAAGAACCTTCGACCTAAGCCCATAGTGGTGACATGTCTCTCCCTCATCAGCCATATTTATTGTCCCTAACTCTACACACCTAACAAATATATATGAAAGACAACTAGAACTAACACCTATAATAATTAAACACCTAACAAATTAATCAACAACCAACGATGAATAAATAAATATATATTATTAGAAAATTAAATAAATAAATGGCAAAAATCCAATAAATATGGATAAATATATAAATAAATACGATAAATAAATAAGAAATAAATAAATATAATGTGATAAATAAAAAAGTAAATAATAAATAAATAAGCACCAAATAAATAAATAATTCCTATATATAAATAAATATTCAGACAGTTAATTGATTTTCTTTCTAACTTTCAGGGGAGATGGAGCCGACCAACCGCCGGTGGACTCCGTGCCAGATTCCTGCGCCTGCAATTCGCCCAGTGTCGTCCCTATTCCAGCCGCTCGTCAACTGCACTAACTTTCAGCTGAGCTGAAAGTCGCCAGTTAAGGACATCGGCCTTCCGAAGATCCTGTAGGATTTTCCTTGATGAACGTAACCTACGGTTCAAATTGTGGTGGTCGTGCAGCGCGCAGTTAGTACTGCGGGTCACGATCCCACCTCCAAGATGATCCCGAAGGTCACATCCCCTAGGAAAACCCAAGGATCTACTCACAACATACATTACACCTGACAAACAAAACACGTTACGTTAAATTTAATAAATAACATGTATCCCTATCTACTATATCATAGTTTTTATCACAATGTATACTCGTGCTTCTCGCACGGATCTGAAGGACGAGGGGTCCAGATCCGTCGTTACGGACGAATGCCACCACCTGGCCACAGATAAACAAAGCGAACTGTGCCAAGGAGCAATTGTCCGTCCTCCTGCGGATCAAGCCTCCTAGGTCCTAACGGGAAACAAATAGAAAAAGGGACACGAATAACCTATGCCTTGACCACCAGTCCCCTGCTTCTCGGTGCAATTGCAGGCCGTACAATGGGCCTCGCAAACCACCGTTTCGTGGGGGCTGGTGGGTCCAGGACGTGGGTATGGAGACGTCGTCATCTCGATATTCCTTTTTATTTGTTTTTTTTTTTTTATTGGGCGCCATATTGTTACGGAACTGCTTTTTTATTGGGCAATGCCGGACTAGCTCATCTGTCCCAGGGCGGGTTTCGACCCGATGCCCGCAGTCCGCACAATAAACAAATACCGAAATTAATCGTACGTCTCACACACAAGAACTCCCATCACTACAAAAAAATCTAAACAGAACTAACAAACTACACAAAGACACTGGCGGAATTGGTGGCTTGGATGAAGTCGCCACGACGCACCCACCCTACCTAGTGATGCCTCCTGGTCATCTTGGGGCATCACCCATCTCCGGCGGACCGGAGCCTATTCCAGGCGATCTCGCAATCGGTCCATCTCCCCCAGGTAAAACGACTTACTCAGCGTTCATAATTCGTAATTTTAATGCTTTATAAATTTCATGTAAGATCTATCTCCAAACCTGGCCGTTCTTATTCTACGTATTTCCCGATCCTGATCTCGGCGAGACCATCACCCAAACCCGGGATGCGCTCGCGCCAAGCCTGCGACTTTATTTTTTTGGCGGAGGAGAAGCGGTGCTCCGCACCAAGATTTGGCCACAAGCTGGCCTAGTTGAAACCCAAGATCCTACCTACTATCCCTACTGGAGCTCCAAAAGAAATAGAAGGGGGTTTTGTTTTGTGCTATCTCTAAACACGCTTCTTCAAAACCAAATTCTTTCTTTATATTTCAGCACTTGTGTTGCACTAATCCCTGGTATGGGTTTTAGGACGCGGAGCACAAGTCCGGAGAAATCACAGTAAGTTAGAAACACAAATTTTATACCAAATGAAGCCTTATACTAAAAATAAATAACTTAATTCTAATTGCAGCGAAGGACTTAAATGAAAATTTGCCGGCCGGTTCCCAATGGCCGCGACGGCTTATTCTTGGCGAAAGAGACGAGTTGTGACCAAGGTGCGGTGGTGAGAAGGCGGGAATGGCTGCGCCAGATTGCGCGTGGCCTGGATTGGCGGTTGCAGTGGCAAGCCAGAAATCGGGCCCCTGCCGTCTAGCGTCGCTCAGGCACCCACAACGAAAATCTTCCCCTTTTCCGGGCGACTGTAGCCGCGCTCGGAACGGACTCAGCGGATCCGTCTAGAAATGCTCGGCCTGTTGGCGATGGCGAATAGCTGCTGGAAACTGAGTAGGCGGCAACTCGGCGCTCGGCTGTCTGACTGCGGCCGGTCCGGAATCACTCCACAGGTAGTTGCAAAACCGAAATAAAAGGGCCGTGGCCAGTGTTCTTCCCACTGCCACGCTGCCACTTTCACTCACGTTTTCCAATCGTTTAGTTTCAGCACTTAATCACTGCGGCCGCCCGCGTTCATTTCCTTCTTTCCACTACCTATTCCCTCGCTGTCTACGCCTCCCTATATGGGCTCGTTTCGTTGCCTGAGTTCCGCCTTCAGGAAACCGTTAGTTTCGGCGCTCAGAGCAACGATCGACTTAGAGTTCAACATCCCTTTCTCTTAAACAGAGCTGGCCGAGATCTAAGGGGCGCCACCGTTCCCTTTTTCCCGGTTCGCTCTTTGAACCCCCTCATCCCTAACCCTATCGCTCCCTAATCCTATCGATACATGGCCCTTTAGCCCATTCCGACTGGAAATGCAACACATTTATTCGCACAGATTAATTAATTAATTATTTACTTACTGACCTATATTTAATATATATATATAAATACACATGCGCTAATCTGTTTCTTAAATATATATATAAAACAATTTATTTATCTATTTATTTCTTGACTCTGGCCGGCCGTGATTTGGGGCCACAATTGGAAATTACGAATATATTCCCCTATCCCAATATCAACTTGGCTTATTGTCCCTTACATTAAATACAAACGATATGGCTAAACTTAAAAGGGGAAATAAGAATGCGATGAAAAAGAGTTCGGTGAAGGCGCTCCTTTTAAGGCAGCAGCAAAACATGGCAAGGCCCAGATTTCAACCACTTGAGCAGCAACTTGGGTCTCAGCAGCGGCAGCAACAACAAAAACAGAGGCAGCAACAGCATCCAGTCAATATGCTGGAAAACGATATGGACTTGGAGATTGGGTTCTACTCCGAATCTGATGATAGTGATACGACCTTCACTGGTGGCCTTTGGTACATCCCTGGTGCAGACGATGACGACGATAATAATCCATTTGTCACCTCTCTCTCTCCGTCGCCCAGGGCTAGAGAAGATATGGCTAAGGAGCGGCATAGCTCAGAGGCTGTCCCTGTGAATCGTGCCGATGCGTTCGCCATACTCCCTCCGATCCCTGTCCCTCGCTCCTCCCTTCCAGCTGCCAAGGTCGGCGCTGGATCATCGTCGTTGGCCGCTCCCGCTGCCGACGATGGTGCCGGGAATTCGAGGGCGATGTTTTTAAACTGCAATGGTAGGAAAAACATAGGCAATTATGAGCTAGTGAATGGGGAGCATACATTCATACCAACTACTAACCTTGCACAAGCCAGGGGTGTGAATGGGGGGATTCTCAAGGGTGGCCTTAGTAACTCTTCTGCTACGGCCCACGGCAGCAGCAACAATGTCAGCTTAATGGCAGCGGGCGCTCCGCTGAATGGTGTGGTTAGCGGCTGCACTCTCATCGAATCCCCTTCCTCCTTGGAGGATGAGGTGATCCCACAAACTGCTGGGGTCGAGGAACAGCATCGTGCTCTGGGCGAGCGGCAGCGACGACGACAGCAACAGCAACAGCAGCAGAAAAAACAGCAACAGGCCTCTTTGTCCTATGTAATATTTAGAACATACATACAAAGTTTGTATTACAAACACATAGCCAAGGCCCAAGTCGGACGTAACATGATCGTCCACTTGAAGGCTCCAAAGTATAAATGCATAGTCAGCGTTCTCACGCTGGCCAAACGCTGCTATGTGTACCCACGGCATTCCAACTCCCCCCTTGCCGTCTCTCGACGACAATCTTTATATATCTACATATAAGTTATGCATATAAGCGTCGCAGCGCTCCAGCCTACGCCGGAGGCGCTGCTCCCCCGAATTAAGCTAAGAACCGATCGTATATAAAATCCAAGAGCATTGACGATCCATGATCGGAGTGGAGCGGGACCTTCCCTGCTCCATGATCGGAGTGGAGCGGGACCTTCCCTGCTCCACTTCCAACTTATTAAAATCACTTCAGAATAAATAGAACCAAATAAATCAATGAAAACCTAAAGTGTCTTATGTGTCTTATTATATGGCGACCGTGACATCGAAACCAGCAAACAAAAGTTGTAATAAAAAATGTGAAAATGTGAAAAAAAACAAAATATTGAGCAGAGATGATCAAGGAAAACGCATAGTTTATCTGAGACACAGCCATAATTGAGCGAAAGCTAAAAGATGGAGCCACATCGAGTGAACAAGTTTATCCGAGATACAGCCAGAATTGATCGAGAGTAAAAAGTTGGAGCAACATCGAGTGAACAAATTAACAAATATTAAAATAATGAAAAACAAAAAACTTGTCTAATCCAAAAGTAACACAATCCAGCGCAAGCACTCAAACAGGGTGTAGTGTGTAATACTCGACTTGCAAGCAGTTCACCTTCGTTAGCCACTTCAGCAGCAAGCAGAGACCAATTCCTCATCGTCGCCGCTCTGACCATCGTCTCAGGCTAAACCCACCAACGTCTAACTGAAACCCACTCAGGACAACCACATCCCGGCATCACTGGCCGAGAACATCCGTATATGCAGCAGAAGATAAATAGCCTGTGCGAGGACCAGCACCGGCGCCGCCTGAGCCCATAGGCCCAGGTCAGCAGCAGCAGAAACCGAGTGCGGGAGGCAACCCGCCGCCTGCACCTTCGAGGGAACGTCAGCGTGCCTGCCCGGCGACGCCTAGCTGACGTAAGGAAGAGTTGCAGCCAGACAGCATGCCAGCCCGGCAACAGCAGCACCGGACCAGCCGAATATAATAATTTTTTTTTGTTGCCCTGCGTGGCACACCAATATCGATGCACTGCGCTGCATATTAGTTTTAAACGAAAAATTGTAACATTGAGCGGAACTTTTTCTGCCCGATGAGATGTGTGGCCCGTAAAGCCTCACAAAATACTAGGTAGGATGTTAAATGTTAACGTTAATGTTAAAAAAAAAAAATGCTAATTAATTTACATGATATCTCTTATAAATTTATATTTGATTTATCTTATCTTATTGGTTTATATATGATTTTGTTTTTCTTGTTTTGCTTGGATATAAATATGCCCTCAGGCCATGATTGTTTTTATGCAAAAACTTACAAACAGATCCTCCGCTGCCAATTCGCTGGGCCCATCGATAGATGCAGGTGCTGTTGCTATTAGTTGAAAATTGTAGAAATGTTTTTTTTACATGGATGGCACACGCCGCTCTTGTAAATTTATACGCTATATGACAGAAATATCAATACCAGAAATAGAATATATCTAAGGCAAAAACTAAATCTAATTTAATTCATTTCACAACTTCTCTAAACTCCTCTCATCGATGCTGGTTTCCTCCAGGGGGTGTACTGCTACTGCTACTGCACTGCGCGAGTTAACATGCCCACACTGGAGACAGGACCGACCCAGAGTTAACATGCCTCCTCTCTCCGGTCACACTGGAACCAATACCGAGAGTCAACATGCCCTCTATCTCTTTGGGCACACTTGGAGACGGACCTAGGAACAAGGAGGCGGTGCCAATACGAACTCTGACGAGGATATTGAAAAAAAATAAAGATTTGTCATTCTGCTGAATTCTTTGAAAGCCTTTCTCCCTCGGCCACAGGATTTTAACTGGCGCAGCCGGACTACGGACAAGGGATTAACAATGCCCACTACGCTTTTCGTTGAAATTCTAAAAGAGGTAATGAACATGTGACGGCAGTGGTTGTGAGTGGTAAAACAGTAAATTAAGTAAAAAGTTATTGAAACATAATGACGTGCAAGTGCAAATAAAACAAAAGAAACAAACAAAATCAAGTTAAAATTGCTTCACAAGCGACCGTATATGTGTACATCAACCGCTGATAAGGCACCGGGATCGCTTGTGTGGGTTAATTTACAACAATATAACAACAACAAAAAATGCTGTGTGTGATGACCGTATATGTGTACATCAATCGCTGATAAGGCACCGGGATCATCCATACACCCTAAATCATAAAATATTACCAATTAAAAGTGGAAAATGAATCAAAAAAAAAAAAAATTTTTTTTTGACATAAAACTGCTGTGTGGTGACCGTTTGTGTGTGTCGGAGAGCACTTGGTGTGCGTATTTGGGAGAGTATTGGTATACACTTGATTGTATTGGTACACTTGATTCTGACATCCGGCAACACACATATTTTTATGAAATATCACAAGTCATGATTTATCGATTTATAAGTTATGTACAACTATCGAGTCTCTATAGCGTCCTTTTTTTTACCATCGCTACTTTTTCTTAGTCTTGACATCACTTTCTGCGACGCTAGTTTTCCTATTGTGAAACTCAAATTAAATCTAAACAAAAACGCTAATCATCAAAGAAAACAAATAAATAATTGTGGGACTTGGTCACTGGATGTCCTAAGTGCAAGGAACGCATGTTATTAGCTGCGTGAACACCACCATAGGTATGCTTTTTGGTCATTTCAAAAGAATAGCAATTTCATCAGCCTATATTTGTTGTAGTTCTGTAGTTTTGCCGTGACGATAGACTGGCGCTGAGTTGTAATCAGAACTCGCTGCGCAAGAAGCGAATGTACATCAATCGCCGCCAAGACAACGGGATATCCGCACAGTGGTTTATAAAAATAAATGTGAGTTGTGTGATTAACGACCGAATATGTGTACAACAATCGCTGTTAAGGCACCGGGATCGTTTTCATTTATCAATTTACATGAACGCAAATTTATTTAAAAAAAAATTAATAAACAGTGATACGGCAAAAATAAGTAAGCATGAATGTGTTTGTGTTACGCCGCTTGTAAAACCCTTGCGACGCTTGACGCTGAGTTCGCTTCTACACTGTTGAATTCTATTGAATTCTTTTTGCACACCACGCACTGCGAGAATAGAACCACTTAAAACAAAAAAAAAGCAATAAAATCAATTCTAGAAATATATTAAACATATGTATATAAAAAGAAATAAGAAAAATAAGAGAAAACGACGAAACAATCCACAAACAACTTAACGTCTACTGGTGTCACATGTTCACTAACCTCTAAAATACGCTCTATTGAATACTAATTTAATTTATGCATTACAGTCAAAGCCAAAAACAGTAGAAAACTACAAAGGTGGAAGGAAGCACAGCAGCACTGCACGAAAAACATACAACTAACAATAAACAACGCGAAACAAGGAAAAGAGAAAACTGCGTAACGGACACACACATACAGGTTTTCTTTTATTTTGGAAATAATACACACTAAAAAATAGATGCATAAACATAGTATCATAAAATATAATACAATAGTTTACTACATTAATATACAAACGAAAACTAAACAAACCAAACAAACACCCAAAATTTTCCATATACAAATACCATAACCATACCCCAATATATAATTAATCGCGATTATTTGCAAACAAAAATACAGATTTATTCCTAACAAACGTAAATGTTAAAGAATACTACTAACACAGTTAGGGACAGATCAGGGCTAAGAAGCGGATCTAGACTATCTGAGATAAGGGAAGCGACAGGAACAGAAGAGGAAGACCAGTCAGTTCAATCGCAAAACAATAATCCTAATCTCACCAACGCTATGGATTCCGGTAACGACACAGGGCCACTAAATTCCACCACCAACCTAAATCTACAACAACTACTAACCCTTGTACATCAACTACCAACCTACGAAGGCCCACCTGACAATCTTGATAGATTTATAGATAGAGTAGATCAGCTGTGACGTTCAGTCAAGCCTCGGGTAGGTCAGGGCTGGCCAGGATCATCCAGGACATTTATTTGATTCAGGAAAGTGGTGCTAGAAAGGGGAAATTCCGACCCGAGCCCCAGTAATAACGCTGGTTTGAACCTGAACTAGGCTTACAATATATATATATATAGTTTATTGATATCAATGACAGAGTAATTATTTCCGGAGCCGGGGTTCCGACCAACAAGCGTCCGTGTCCCGCGGAAGGGTCTCGTGTCCGGGGTCCGTGGAGGTGCTTCCTGCCGTCCGGGTGGGATGATTGGGGATCCAGCGACGCGCCCCTTGTCCTCGGAAATACGTAGTATTGGTTAATTGAGACGAGACCGTCAATAAGGATACGTAGTATTAATGACGTAGGACGGAACCGTCAGCGAGATACTTAGTGTTGAGAAAAATTAGGACGGAACCGTCAGCAGGACGAAACCGTCAGCGGGTTGTGAGAAATAGGACGAAACCGTCTGCAGGACGAAACCGTCAGCGAGTTGTGAGAAATAGGACGAAACCGTCTGCAGGACGAAACCGTCAGCGAGTTGTGAGAAATAGGACGAAACCGTCTGCAGGACGAAACCGTCAGCGAGTTGTGAGAAATAGGACGAAACCGTCTGCAGGACGAAACCGTCAGCGAGTTGTGAGAAATAGGACGAAACCGTCTGCAGGACGAAACCGTCAGCGAGTTGTGAGAAATAGGACGAAACCGTCTGCAGGACGAAACCGTCAGCGAGTTGTGAGAAATAGGACGAAACCGTCTGCAGGACGAAACCGTCAGCGAGTTGTGAGAAATAGGACGAAACCGTCTGCGAGTTGTGAGAAATAGGACGAAACCGTCTGCAGGACGAAACCGTCAGCGAGTTGGGAGAAATAGGACGAAACCGTCTGCAGGACGAAACCGTCAGCGAGTTGTGAGAAATAGGACGAAACCGTCTGCAGGACGAAACCGTCAACGATATACGAGAAATAGGACGAAGCCGTCAGCGATGTATGAGAAATAGGACGAAGCCGTCTGCAGGACGAAGCCGTCAGCGTGTTGCGAGAATTAGGACGAAGCCGTCAATGATATACGAGAAATAGGACGAAGCCGTCTGCAGGACGAAGCCGTCAGCGATGTATGAGAAATAGGACGAAGCCGTCTGCAGGACGAAGCCGTCAGCGTTTTGCGAGAATTAGGACGAAGCCGTCAACGATATACGAGAAATAGGACGAAGCCGTCTGCAGGACGAAGCCGTCAGCAATGTATGAGAAATAGGACGAAGCCGTCAGCGTGTTGCGAGAATTAGGACGAAGCCGTCAACGATATACGAGAAATAGGACGAAGCCGTCTGCAGGACGAAGCCGTCAGCGATGTATGAGAAATAGGACGAAGCCGTCTGCGGGACGAAGCCGTCAGCAATATATGCGAGAAATAGGACGAAGCCGTCTGCAGGACGAAGCCGTCAGCGAGGTATAAGACAATAGGACGGAGCCGTCTGCACAAGACTTAATATGGCAATTATATATAGACTTAGTATGGAGGAATAGGACGAAGCCGTCAACCAATACCTAGGTTAGTTAAGTCTTACTCCTTTGTTACCGCTGTTCCAGTTCCTTGGTTGCTGCTTGCTTGCTGCGCGCTAGGTGACTTCCACCTTGGTCGACTCCGACCACCGAATGATAGCTCTGAGGCCAGCGGCCGGCTTTATATAGCGCTTGGCCGGTTTTAGTGTGCCCGCTCGGGCTGTGGGTTTGCCCGAATTAGTGTGGCCGGATGTTCGGTATTTGCCCGAATCAGTGTGGCCGGAGTTCGGGTTTGGGCGCGCGCGCGGGTTTTGTTCGAATTTGAACTTCTTTATCACTGGTTATTATTTATTTAGCTTATTCTGATTTAGTATTTAGTTATTTGTGCGCGCCCCGCGTCACACTCCCCCCTCCCTTGGGAAGTGACGCTTTATCGTCACATAGTTTCCCCTATTGGAGGAGATGCGCCACCATGTGTTGCCGTCTTTTTCTATCCAGCGTAGTTGGGTCTTTTTCTTTTTCTGTGCCAGTGTTGCCCGTATCTTTCTCATTGTCTCGTCTGAGATTCGGGCTCCTTCCGGCATTGTCCATCCTGATACGCTTCCCCTGTTGTCCGTATGGAGTTCCAGGATGTCCCGATCTGGTGAGCTTTCTCGCAGTGTTATGTCCCTTGACGCTGAGCCATTATTCCGGCTGTTCGGAAGTTGATGAGCCTTGTTGATGTTTCCATTGGTCGGTTTTCATAGCGTTGTCCGGTTGTTTGTGCGGTTGTCGTCGTTGGTTTGTTTGTTGTCTGTATCTCCCGGCTGCTCTGCTGGCGTCCATTGCCGTTCCTTGGAAGATGCGCGATTCTGGTCCGGCCCCTTTGGACGATCTCCGTCACCGGTCGGGCCCTTCCTTCGTCGCTCATCTCCCTTGGGTTTGTTCTGCCAGTATTTCCGGGTTGGGTTCCGACTTCCCCGTCCCGGCCCTGTTGGACGATTTCCGTCATCGGTCGGACCGTGGCGGGGTAGCCTGATCCCCTCTGGCATTGTAGGTGGGTCGTTCCGGATCGGACCCTTCGGACGAGCTCCGTCTGCTGGGCCGTTCCGTCGCGGCTCGCCTCTCTTGTGTTTCGTGTCCCCTTCCTCCTTTCGTTTTCGTTTCCTCGTCTTTCCAACTCCAGTCCGCCGCATCTCAGCACGCTCTCTGCTCCTGCCAGAAAGTCCATCCCCAAGATGATTCCTCCTTCTACGTTCGGTAGGATCATGAATGTTATTTCAAATCTCCGTCCTCCGAACTCTACGTTTGTTTTGAATCCTCCCATCGCCTTCTGTCGAGATCCATCCGCGAGTGATATCTCCGCCTGCATCCTGTTCCACCTTCCTTCCTCTCTTAGATCTTGGAACATGTTTCTGCTTATCGCGCTTTTGTTGCTCCGGTGTCTATTATGCCCTTGGCACTCCTACACCCTACTCCAAATTGCGCTACTATCTGGTAGCCGTCGCATCTCATATCACCCGCTGCTGGACCTATTCTTCGTGCCTGAGCTGCCAGCTCTATCCGCTCAGGCCTCCGGCGTTTCCCGACTTGGCCGGCAACATTCTGTTGTTCTGACTCCGTTTCTCCCGCACACCCAGCAGAACAGCCTTGGTGGGTTGCCGCATATGCGTGCCGTATGACCGGTTCCGCCGCATTGCATGCATATTTCTGTCCTCACTGGTTGTGGTTGTGGTACTGTCTGCCCGGTTTGTGTTTCCATCTGCTCGATTTCCTCCACCTCCTCGGCGAGCTTGAGGAATTCCGTCAGTGTTGTGAATCCGGTTCTCCTTGTATACAGTTTCAGCTTGCTCCTGCAATTCTTGTACACCCAGTCTAGTTTTTCTGATTCCGATAGCTTCGTGAATCTCATGAGCTTTCTTAGGTTCATCGCGTATTCCCTTACTGGCTCGTTTTCCCTTTGTCTTAGCTGTGCTATCTGGGTTTCTAACTGCTCTCCATAACGGGGCGGTAGGAAGTACTCTAGCAGTTCTGTTCGGACTTGTGCCCATGATGTGATCCTTGTTGGCGTTGTGTTCCACCAATCTATTGCGATCCCTTCCAGTATGAATGGCATTGTCTGGACTAGCTGATCGAGGTGGAGTCCGTATCCATTTGCCCATTGCTCCATTTTTTCTAGGAATTCTAGTGGGTTGGATGTTCCTTGGTACCTGATGTCCCAGTTTCGTACCCTGTCGATAATCCCTGTCTCCTTCTTGCCCTCCATTTTTGTTTCGATCTCGTTGTCCATTCCTGTTTTTTCCTCCGTTACGATGATCTCTGGTATTCTAGCAGGGCTTTTCTCCCTCCTGTATTTTTCTGCCAGCAGTGTCAGCTTCTTTCTTACTGTTTCTGCGTGGTCCGTCCTTTTCGAGAAAGCGGCCAATGTTTTCCGTAATTCCTCGTTCTTTCCTGATGAATCCAATCCAAATTCACTTGCGTACTCTATCAATTCTGGTTTTGTTGCCATATATACCCAACTGGACATTACTTTCTCGGCGTCGGCTCCTTCTAAACACCACTTAACCTGTTCGGGCGCCACCTGTGACGTTCAGTCAAGCCTCGGGTAGGTCAGGGCTGGCCAGGATCATCCAGGACATTTATTTGATTCAGGAAAGTGGTGCTAGAAAGGGGAAATTCCGACCCGAGCCCCAGTAATAACGCTGGTTTGAACCTGAACTAGGCTTACAATATATATATATATAGTTTATTGATATCAGTGACAGAGTAATTATTTCCGGAGCCGGGGTTCCGACCAACAAGCGTCCGTGTCCCGCGGAAGGGTCTCGTGTCCGGGGTCCGTGGAGGTGCTTCCTGCCGTCCGGGTGGGATGATTGGGGATCCAGCGACGCGCCCCTTGTCCTCGGAAATACGTAGTATTGGTTAATTGAGACGAGACCGTCAATAAGGATACGTAGTATTAATGACGTAGGACGGAACCGTCAGCGAGATACTTAGTGTTGAGAAAAATTAGGACGGAACCGTCAGCAGGACGAAACCGTCAGCGGGTTGTGAGAAATAGGACGAAACCGTCTGCAGGACGAAACCGTCAGCGAGTTGTGAGAAATAGGACGAAACCGTCTGCAGGACGAAACCGTCAGCGAGTTGTGAGAAATAGGACGAAACCGTCTGCAGGACGAAACCGTCAGCGAGTTGTGAGAAATAGGACGAAACCGTCTGCAGGACGAAACCGTCAGCGAGTTGTGAGAAATAGGACGAAACCGTCTGCAGGACGAAACCGTCAGCGAGTTGTGAGAAATAGGACGAAACCGTCTGCAGGACGAAACCGTCAGCGAGTTGTGGAGAAATAGGACGGACGAAACCGTCTGCGAGTTGTGAGAAATAGGACGAAACCGTCTGCAGGACGAAACCGTCAGCGAGTTGGGAGAAATAGGACGAAACCGTCTGCAGGACGAAACCGTCAGCGAGTTGTGAGAAATAGGACGAAACCGTCTGCAGGACGAAACCGTCAACGATATACGAGAAATAGGACGAAGCCGTCAGCGATGTATGAGAAATAGGACGAAGCCGTCTGCAGGACGAAGCCGTCAGCGTGTTGCGAGAATTAGGACGAAGCCGTCAATGATATACGAGAAATAGGACGAAGCCGTCTGCAGGACGAAGCCGTCAGCGATGTATGAGAAATAGGACGAAGCCGTCTGCAGGACGAAGCCGTCAGCGTTTTGCGAGAATTAGGACGAAGCCGTCAACGATATACGAGAAATAGGACGAAGCCGTCTGCAGGACGAAGCCGTCAGCAATGTATGAGAAATAGGACGAAGCCGTCAGCGTGTTGCGAGAATTAGGACGAAGCCGTCAACGATATACGAGAAATAGGACGAAGCCGTCTGCAGGACGAAGCCGTCAGCGATGTATGAGAAATAGGACGAAGCCGTCTGCGGGACGAAGCCGTCAGCAATATATGCGAGAAATAGGACGAAGCCGTCTGCAGGACGAAGCCGTCAGCGAGGTATAAGACAATAGGACGGAGCCGTCTGCACAAGACTTAATATGGCAATTATATATAGACTTAGTATGGAGGAATAGGACGAAGCCGTCAACCAATACCTAGGTTAGTTAAGTCTTACTCCTTTGTTACCGCTGTTCCAGTTCCTTGGTTGCTGCTTGCTGCTGCGCGCTAGGTGACTTCCACCTTGGTCGACTCCGACCACCGAATGATAGCTCTGAGGCCAGCGGCCGGCTTTATATAGCGCTTGGCCGGTTTTAGTGTGCCCGCTCGGGCTGTGGGTTTGCCCGAATTAGTGTGGCCGGATGTTCGGTATTTGCCCGAATCAGTGTGGCCGGAGTTCGGGTTTGGGCGCGCGCGCGGGTTTTGTTCGAATTTGAACTTCTTTATCACTGGTTATTATTTATTTAGCTTATTCTGATTTAGTATTTAGTTATTTGTGCGCGCCCCGCGTCACACAGCTTCTTTTGTTAGCCTCATCGGTGGACCAAGCAACATGCGGACAGTACTTACTTGGAACTATCCGTGACAAAATTAAAGGCAGAGCAGACGAAGCGCTGAATGTCTGCGATGCACTCCTTAGTTGGGATGATATCAAAGCAAACCTCAAGCGACTATACTCTAGCAAGAAAACAGAAGAAATGCTTGTTAGAGAGCTACATAATCTTCCGGACGGACTCAGTATGGGAAAATTGTATTACTCAGCCGCAAAAATAAGAAGCGAATTAATGTCACTCGCCAGAGAAGCAGACTCTAGTGGACACTCTCTTGCGGCCAAACGTGACCAATACGACAGATTCTGCCTAAATACATTCTTAACTGGATTAAAGGACCCACTTAGGTCAGCCATTAGGAATCAAAGGCCAGAGACAATCGAGAAAGCATATGAGTACGGACAGATTGAATTAAACTTCTCTAGAAGCCTGAACAAACAACAAGAAAACCGACGACGCGACAGCACAATATACAGGAATCACCCATACGTGAGAGGACAACCAACAAATAGTGACTACAACAGTCGCTACATACCACGACAACAGAACTATAATAATGGCAACAACGCTCGTCATGTACCACGATACGATAACACCAACAATGACAATAATGACCGCTTTATACAGAGACAACAAAATTTTAACAACAATAATAATAGACGCTTCTCACGTCAACATAATTCCCACAACAATAGTAATGGTCGACAAGATAAAGAAACTCTGGGCAGAAACCCCTTCCACAATAACGACCAACCAAATCCATCCCTAAGTCACCAAAACAGAAACAACCGTAATTCAAGAGCTCCCCTATGTAACATCAACGATGATGCAAATTTTCAAATAGAAGCCTCGGGAAGCCAGTCGGCTACATAAGCAAGAAGACTCACGGATCTTCCTTGCCATTTGTTTTATTATCACCAAACTCCATGGTGTCAAATCCTCTAAAATTCCTAATAGACACTGGATCTACTTACTCTTTCATAAACCCGGCACTTATTAATGAAGATCACATCAAAAAACTAACCTCAGATATCAATATCCACACTGTTCTCAGTACATTCAAAATTCGGGAATATACAGATAAAATAAATTTCAAACAATTCAAAAAAATTCCCAATTTTAAGTTCTTATTATTTAATTTCCACCCCCACTTCAATGGTCTCCTAGGCATGGATATCCTATCTAGCCTAAATGCAAGAATAAACTTTGCCGAGTCCATACTAGAAACACCAGAAACCGCCATCCCAATCCTCACAAGGGCAAACCCTGTAGACACATTACATAACCTGCCACAAAATACCAAAATGCTACTTCCGCTCCCAGTAAACTTCATGCAGACTTTTCCACAACGAAAACAACCAACTAACGTTCTCTAACGCCGTCAAACACTCTATACCAACAACAGATAATATACCGATACACACAAAATCTTACCGTTACCCATTTGTACATAAAGACGAAGTAAAAAAGCAAATTTCAAAAATGCTCGAGCAAAACATCATAAAAAACAGCCATTCCCCCTGGAGTGCACCCGTCTGGGTCGTACCTAAGAAAAGTGACGTCATAGGCGAAAAAAAGTGGCGCTTGGTAATCGATTTTCGGAAATTAAATGAGAAGACTGTCTCTGATAGATACCCTATCCCGAACATTGCGGATATACTAGATAGTCTAGGGAGGACCATGTATTTCACAACGATAGACTTAGCAAGTGGCTTTCACCAAATTCAAATGAACCCACGCGATGCGAGCAAGACGGCGTTCACCGTCGAAAATGGGCATTATGAATTCACGAGAATGCCCTTCGGTCTCAAGAACGCCCCTGCCACGTTCCAACGCGTTATGGACAACGTTTTAGGTGACTTAGTCGGTAACGTCTGTCTCGTCTATCTCGACGATATAATAGTATTCTCACCCTCACTCCAAAAACATATAGCAGATATTAAATCTGTTTTCACAAAACTCCAAAACGCAAATCTAAAAATCCAACCAAGCAAATGTAGCTTTTTAAGGAAGGAAATCGACTTCCTGGGACATATCGTAACCCAGGAAGGAGTCAAACCAAACCCACTTAAAATTCAAACCATCAAGGACTTCCCCTGCCCAAAGACAACCAGGGAAATTAAATCATTTTTAGGACTATTAGGGTATTACAGGGAATTCATAAAGGACTTTGCGAAAATAACTAAACCCATAACGAGACAGTTAAAAGGGAAGAAATCTATAATAATAGACGATGAATTTAAACAAGCATTCGAAACGTCGAAAGATCTTCTTTGTAATGATCCCATACTCATATACCATGATTTCAATAAACCGTTCACGCTGACCACAGACGCAAGTAATTATGCTATAGGCTCTGTGTTGTCACAAGGCCCAGATACTAATGACAGACCCATATCCTTCGCTAGCAGGACACTCTCGGACACGGAAATCCGCTATTCGACGATAGAGAAAGAAATGCTATCTATCATTTGGTCTGTAGGTCATTTCAGACCATACCTTTTTGGGCGTAGATTCAAAATAGTCACAGACCATAAGCCATTAATCTGGCTAGAAAATTTGAAAGGTCAGAATCCAAAACTACTTCGATGGAAAACAATCCTGGCCGCTTACGACTACGAAATCGTATACAAAAAAGGGTCGCAAAACGTAGTTGCTGACGCACTCAGCAGAATTGAGCCAAACTTGAACATAAACGAGGACCCACAAATTATACCAATCGCTTCGCAACCACTAAATCACTTCAATTGCCAAATAATATTCCGTATCGGATCAACAACTTTAAGACAAGTAGAAACACCATTTATCCATAAAGTAAGACATATTATCCCGTACCCGTACATACTTTCGACTCTGTTACAAACACCCTTCAAACAATCCTGAAACCGAATAAAACATTCGCAATATTTGCACCAAACGATATTTTCAAAATAATAGAAGAGTCTTATAATAACTATTTCTTTGAAAATGACTTATACAAAATTTTCCGCTTCAATATATGGTTAACCGAAATTACGAATCCTCATGATCAGGAAAACGAAATTCGTGCATACCACTTTAATACCAATCATAGAGGCATAGATGAAACATATAACCATTTAAAAAGGGACATTTATTTTCCGCATTTAAAAGACATTATCACAAAAATTATAAAAAATTGCGATACCTGCCTAACCTTAAAATACGATAGACACCCCCATAAACCATTGATGCAAACCCCAACCGCCCCAGATGGACCATTGGCAGTCGTACATATAGACATATATTTCATTAACAATACTTGTAACCTCACAATTATCGATAAATTCACCAAACTAGCACAAGCCTACCCCCTTAGCAATAGGAATTCAATAAAAGTCGTCGATGCCCTATTACAATTTATAAGTCACTATGGCGCACCAAAGAAAATAATTTTCGACCAGGGCGCGGAATTTTCGGGCAATCTATTCAACGACTTCTTAAATCAATTCCAAATAACGGCTCATACAACTTCATTTCAACAATCAACGGGCAACGCTTCTGTCGAGAGACTGCACTCCACCTTAACCGAACTATACAGGATAATATTGAACAAAAGAAAGGAAGCACGCATAGAACGCGATCATGCCCAAATACTCGCAGAAGCAGTAGCAACATATAACAATGCAATACACTCCAGCACTTCCTATACCCCTTTCGAGCTCTTCCACGGAAGAACACACATATTTAACAAAACAATAACATTCGACAATCACCATGATTACCTTAAGAAATTAAACGAATTTAGAAAAGACATATACCCAAAAGTACAGGAACATTTAAGCGCGACCACAGAAAAAAAATTGGCTAAATTAAACAAGGACAGGGAGACACCAGTCCAAGTCGATCCTAATGATAAAATATTTAGAAAAGAAAACCGTAGAAACAAGATAACACCGAGATTTTCAATACACAAAGTAGATAGAGACAAAGCAGTCACTCTCCTAACAACTAAAGGTCAAAAGTTACACAAACAAAAAATTAGAAAAATAGTTAAGAAATCAATGGAAGAAATATAAGATAGACAAGCATTATTCAATAAATATATCAAACCAAGTAACTTAAAAACCCACATTAACAAGAAACAATCTACGATACAAAAATACATAATAATTAAACAAAATGTAACTTTAGCTTTAGATGTAACGTTTATAAACACAACACTCATGTTTAATATTAAGATATCCATAAAAAAAACTGTTAAATTCAAAATGTCGTCGGAGTTCGTGGCATACACCAACAACGCCTAATCACCCTTCTCCGATCCGGCCATTTCCCCTTATAGCCGTCTCTTCGGACTGGGGGGGGAGGAGTTAACATGCCCACACTGGAGACAGGACCGACCCAGAGTTAACATGCCTCCTCTCTCCGGTCACACTGGAACCAATACCGAGAGTCAACATGCCCCCTATCTCTTTGGGCACACTTGGAGACGGACCTAGGAACAAGGAGGCGGTGCCAATACGAACTCTGACGAGGATATTGAAAAAAAATAAAGATTTGTCATTCTGCTGAATTCTTTGAAAGCCTTTCTCCCTCGGCCACAGGATTGTAACTCGCGTACTTTCCTTCACTTAAACTTCGCGGCGCCTCGCCACCATTCGTGACGCAGCACCGCCTTCCAAACTGAATGATTTATATGAATTCTCTTATCAATTTACATTTGATTTAATTATTTATAAACATATGGTTTTTTTAAAAACCAGGAAAATTTCTAATTACATTTGTGGTAACTACTAACTTAGCGCAGCGTTTTTCCGCTACATTTTTGGGCTGCGAATTAATTTGGTTTATATCTGATATTGATGGGCGTAACAAAGCTCAGCGAAGAGATATTCTAAACGACTTCTTACTTCTTACCAATTATAAGTCGGTTGGTTAGTTTATAATCATTTATTATTCTACTCCCCCGTTAGGGTGAGAGATTAATTAAAATTCGGTTATTACAATGAATACAGAGCGTAAAATTTAAACACTGAATTTAACAGGCTTATTCTGTTTATTTCCTTGACAATATCTTTTTTGTATCTAGCTATTTCCCTATCAATTTCTTATAATATTTCAATTTATTTATTTCAATGAGTTTTATGAAGGGAAGCTTAAGAGCTTAATTTTTTAAATAAAAATTGATGAACACCATGGACTTTTGATTTAATATTTCCTTTATTTTGGGAGCAGCAATGGTGCCGCTTCCCATGTCAAAATGAATCTCAATTTAAGCATTTTCGTTCAATATAAGTACCAATTCAATGGTAACTCTTTTAATAGATACAGGTGCTTAAATGCAAAAATAATAATTTAAATTATTTAAATTCGCCGAATACAAGTAGTATGACAGGCATAGGGCAAAAGACAATTCAATCTCTAGGTACTATAGATTTGGAAATGTGTGTTGCAAATGCAGCAATACCATATGAGTGGAACTCACAACTTTCGTACTCGTACTCACAACTTTCCTATACCAGGGGATGGTATAATTGGTTTGGATTTCATTAAGAAATACAATTGTATTTTAGAATTCCACGACCAAGAGGATTGACTCAATTTGAGGCCCGAAAATTTCAGGAATATAAACATTCCTATAATACATTCACTAGATATTGAAATAGTTTTGCCAGCTAGATCAGAAGTTATTCGAAAGATTCAACTAATGTCTATGACACATTTGCTCTCATCCCCAACCAGGAATTACAGCCTGGCATAATAATAGCAAGTGCACTTGTAAACACCCAGAACGTGTTGATTCGCATTATAAATATAACCGAAAAAGACGCTATTGTTAACAGCGCAAAAATAAAAAGCGAATCATTAGACTATTATGATATTTACAATGCAAATACAGCACATAGGGCACAAAGAACTACAAAAGTATTAAAACTTCTTGAATTGCCATCGTTATTTAAAAACGATTTAACAAAACTATGCACCGAATATAGCAATATTTTTGGTTTCGAAATAGAAACCATATCAGCTAATACATTTCATACGCAAAAATTGAGATTAAATGACTAAATGAGAAAAGAAAGTGAGAAACTAAAACAAAAATGAAAATAAAAAAGATTCTAAAAAAAAAAATATAATGCCAGAAAGTCAAAAGCCAGAAATGTAAAGGCAAGTTGACAAATTAATAAGGGTATCTCAGAATATAATAAACCACTTCTCTTGGTACCCAAGAAATCACTGCCTAATTCGGCGGAAAAGAGATGGCGATTAGTAGTTGACTATAGTCAAATCAACAAGAAACTGTTAGCAGACAAATTCCAACTTCCAAGAGTAGAAGATATTCTTGATCAATTAGGACGAGCAAAATATTTCTCGTGCCTAGATTTGATGTCAGATTTTCATCAAATCGAACTAGATGAAAGGTCAAGAAATATGACATCATCCTCTACTTCAACAGGAGCATATCGCTACACGCGATTACCATTCGGGATAAAAATAGCCCCTAATTCCTTCTAAAGAATAATGACTCTTCCATTTGAATTAATAATACATAATACATATATATAATGCTATGTAACATATCAATGTCAAAAAAAAATTTTAATTAAAAAAAAAAAAAAGACTTACAAAATAAAGACCTGAAAGTCACTACCAGGCAACAAAGTAGACAGAAATCCTGCGCAGGGAAACAAAGAATAAAAAAGTTGGATTGCCTAGGCAATAACTACTAAAAGCTTCAAGCCCAACGTCATAAAAATTGACGGATTATGAAAAGTAGTCCCTTGCATATAAAAAACTATGTTATGTTTCTTTAAACATGATAAGAAAATTATTGCAAGATAAGAAGTTAGCGATTTATAGACTAATGGAGTCCTTGACTTAGGTCAATTTTTCCAAAGGCTTGGAAGGCAAGCCGGTATATACAATCTGCAAACTCAAATGGCACCGTGGGGAAATATCTTTGTACATGTTGCAATAGATAATTTTAATATAATGGACAATAAAATATTAAATTTATTGAGAGTAGCTACTCAACCCGGTGACCCAAAAAGAAGCTTACTGTCTACACTTAAAAATAAAACACATTAAAAAAGGTCATAATGGCATAAACAAAACATAAAAAAAAGACACTACTATTGTAAGAAAAGTATAAATGCCTGACGTCGTAAACAGCGATGCACCAAAAAAACCTATGACCCTAACGGACATAACAACCAAAAATACCTTTGATAGAGTGATAGTGGACACATTAGGTCCTCTACCCCAGTCAGTAAATGGCAACGAATAACCAGTCACTCTGATTTGTGACTTAACAAATATTTGGTGGCAATAAAAAAAAAATTTATCACTAAAGCAATTTTCGAATCTTTTATTCTAAAGTACGGTCCAATGAAGACGTTCATTTCGGACAAGGAAATAGAAAAAAAAACCCTGACCTTGACTTAGTAACTTTGAATTTAAAAAAAAAAACGAAAAACACAAAAAAAAAAACCAAAACATATATAAACCAAATCAAAATAAAAAAAAGGAAAGCAAAACACAAAGTTGTAATTATGAGAAAATGATTATGAGAAAAAAAAAAAAAAACAACAAAACAAAATAATATATATTAGTAAAAAAAATAATAATAATAACAAAAAAAAAAATTTTTATATTTGCATTCATTAATTAAAATAGGAAAGGAAGGAGATGTAGTATGCGCCTATGTAATATACATACATACAAACACATAGCAATACTTTGTTACTTTGTTTAAGCAACCAATAAGGCCCAAGTCGGACGTATCATGATCGTCCACTTGAAGGCTCCAAAGTATAAATGCATAGTCAGCGTTCTCACGCTGGCCAAACGCTGCTATGTGTACCCACGGCATTCCAACTCCCCCCTTGCCGTCTCTCGACGACAATCTTTATATATCTACATATAAGTTATGCCTATAAGCGTCGCAGCGCTCCAGCCTACGCCGGCAGCGCTGCTCCTCCGAATTAAGCTAAGAACCGATCGTATATAAAAGCCAAGAGCATTGACGATCCATGATCGGAGTGGAGCGGGACCTTCCCTGCTCCATGATCGGAGTGGAGCGGGACCTTCCCTGCTCCACTTCCAACTTATTAAAATCACTTCAGAATAAATAAAACCAAATAAATCAATGAAAACCTAAAGTGTCTTATGTGCCTTATTATAGTCCCTCGAGGCGGTGGCCGAGCAGCAGCAGCCAAAAAAACGACGATATACAATGTGCACCTACTGCTGCTCCTCCTCCTCCCTCCAAGCCAACAACAGTGCGCTTCTCCTTCTCCGATGGGCAGGTCAACAGCGCTTCATCTCTCTCTCTCATCGATGTTAGCAGTGAGCCAAATCTGGAAAACAACAACAATAATAATAATAGCGGATTAAGTTTGGGTCTCACTAGCAGGACAAAGAAAAGATCCTATGATCTGGATAGCAGCGAGGAGAAGATGGAGCATCAACAGCAGCCAGCTCAGAAAATGCTAATACAGGAGAAGAGGAAGGAGAAACGTCAACAGCAGCAGCAGTTGAGTTATCACGAACAGCGGATGAATCTCATCCAGAGTTGGCTCCAGCCCCGGCAGAATCGGAATCAGAATCAGCAACAGCAACAGTACTCACAGCAGCAGCAGCAGAGACGGCAACAGCAACAGCAGAATCTACAGCAGCAGCAGCAACAACAACCAAAGCAGGGGCATGTCAATCAAGTGTTGCCTGCTCCAATCACCAGACAGAGCAACGAAAATGCCGCTGCTGCTGTCAATGATGATGCTCGTGCTCGTGCTCGTACTAATTCTGCCAATGTTAATCCCAGCAGCAAGGGAGCGGCCATCGGACGAAGGAGAAACTCTCCTCCATGGCGCCTAAAAATATCCAACATATGGGAAGGCATCAGTACGGAGGCGATAAGGCATCAACTTGACGGTCTGGGAGTTAAATACCTTAATGTCAGACAGCTCTTCCATCGTGAGACACGTAAGCCTTTGGCCATCTTTGAGGCGGCTGTGAATGTGGATGATAAAGAGAGCTGTTATAAACTGCTTAACGGAGGCCGAATTCTTGGTCAAACACCCAATGTAGTACTCCTGCTCCCGCTGCCAGAACCCAGAAGGTGCTTCAAATGCCAAAAATATGGCCATCTTGCATACAACCGTAGGGGCGCTGAAAACTGCTTAAAATGCGCCGGTGGACATAGCACAAGGGTCTGCACAAAGCCTAATGACGCCCCACCATGCTGCAGCAATTGTGGAGCGGGACACGTTGCCTCTTTCAAGGGTTGCCCCGTCTACAGTCAAGGTAGGCAAACGCCAAGGGCAGCTAAATCTGATATGACTGCCGGTCACGAGAGGAAGCAGGTTGCGAACTGGCGGGCTAGAGTTGGACATGATAGAGGGCAGGACTCTGGCCAGAGACAGCGGAGACCGCAGCAACAGTGGCATGTGGAGCTCCCTGAATGGCAGAGAGGCGCGAATAGGAATGGCACCAGCAGAAACAAGAGCAACAACAACAGCATCAACTTTGTAAACAAATTGAGGACTCATAATCGGAGGACTGATGTGGGACCGCACAAGCGTATGCCCGACACAAACAGATATCCTAAGCAGCAGCAACAACAAAGCGGCGATCATCGACATCGACAGACGCTTGGCCGGTCAGTACAGCACAGGCTCCATCCGCGGCAGCAGCAGCAGCAGCAGCCAAAGGAAAACAGCATAATGCTCCGGTGCTCGATTATAACTCTAATGATAATAATAGAAGACGGCGACAAGATGGGAAGTTCTTTAGAGCCAGGGCTCATATGATCGACACTGCCATGGACGAATCGGATAATCACATGGCATACCAGTTGCTTATGGATGCACTTCAATAAAAACATTTCGAGAAAATAACGACACTTGAAGAAAATAGAAAATCACAAATGTCACAATGGAGGAATCTAAACACAATGTTGGCTAACGTACTGATAATGATTCTGCAGTATATCGCTGCTACCGAAAAACAAAAACAATCAATGATGACGACACAACTTCGTTTGTTTTGATTGAAAATTGAAACCCACATATCATATGATTTGCCTTTTCTTATTGTTTGTTTTTACTGCTGTGGTGTGACCAGTTCGGTAGCTAGACTGCCTATTGCCATACCGTATAATGTCCGTCAAAATAGCGTCGGTGAGTTAGCGTCGAAATGGAACGGTGGGAAAATGGAACACGGGGAAGGATTTTATTTTTTATTTATTTCGTTAATAGGCAACTAAATCGAACAAAATAAAGTTTATATATACTAAGAAAAGAATTTGCTATCGTTCTTTATTGGGTTTGGGAGCATTTGACCACTGGATCCATTAAAAAACGGCCTTTGAAAAATCGTGTTTTGGCCATTTTCTTAATATCTCGACTTCCAGAGTTTGTGCAGTATAATGATATATGCCAGGACAAAGGATATTTATTCTAGTTTTATTCTGCAAAGTTTCAGTTCATTTCAACCGCCAGTTTTTGAGAAAATCGCATAACAGTCAACTAACCTAGGGGTCAGCTCCATACAAAATGGGGCAGCAAAAATTGTAACTCTTATAACTTTAGTTTTCGAGTTTGTGCCAATATGCACGGTATATAGGCTTATAAGGGGAGGCATAGAGAATATTTGGTGAAAATTTCATTAGATTTTAACCGACAGTTTTTGAGAAAATCGCATTACAGTGGGCGGGGTATGTGGGCTGATAACAGAGGCGCGAACTATGAAAACGGAACCAGATGCGAACCAGCTGAGAACCAGTTGCTGAACCAGACAACGGAACCATTAAAAAAAAAAATACTGGATTGAAAAACACTAAGAATTTATGTAATTAAATATAAACTACAACGATTTTCCCATAAACATCGCCATTCTAAGCCTTTTTGCAAGCGTTTTATTAAAATCCATGCAGTCGTTCAGGAGAAATTGCAATTTTCACTTTAAGCAATTATACTGCATATACCACGGCGATATGACTATTCGACGCTAACTTTTAAAAAATTCCTACAGAACTTTCCGAGTTTGTGCAGATATGCACGGTATCTCAAACGAAAGAGGAGAATATTCTCTAGTTTCGAATTAAATATAAACCCAATTCAACCGACAGTTTTTGAGAAATTCAAGTGTTTCTCTTCATCGAGCCGATTAATGAACACTGGTTGCATATGACACTAACGCCTCATGGCGTGAGCCAGACAATATTATTAGACGTAACTTTTCAATTCCTAACTTTCGTTTGCAGATACCGTGCATATCTGCACAAACTCGGAAAGTTTTGGAGAAATTTTTGAAAAGTTAGCGTCGAATTAATATTGTCTGGCTCAACCGCCATGAGGCGTTAGTGTCATATGCAACCAGTGTTCATTAATCGGCTCGATGAAGAGAAATATTTGAATTTCTCAAAAACTGTCGGTTGAATTGCCTTTAAATTTAATTAAATTTACCAGAAACTATTAAAAATTTTCTCCTCTTTCGTTTTGAGATACTGTGCATATCTGCACAAACTCGGAAAGTTTTCGTTGAGAGAATTTTTTGAAAAGTTAGCGTCGAAAATATTGTCTGGCTCACGCCATGAGGCGTTAGTGTCATATGCAACCAGTGTTCATTAATCGGCTCGATGAAGAGAAACACTTGAATTTCTCAAAAACTGTCGGTTGAATTGCCTTTAAATTTAATTCGAAACTAGAGAATTTTCTCCTCTTTCGTTTGAGATACCGTGCATATCTGCACAAACTCGGAAAGTTTTGTAGGAATTTTTTGAAAAGTTAGCGTCGAAAATATTGTCTGGCTCACGCCATGAGGCGTTAGTGTCATATGCAACCAGTGTTCATTAATCGGCTCGATGAAGAGAAACACTTGAATTTCTCAAAAACTGTCGGTTGAATTGCCTTTAAATTTAATTCGAAACTAGAGAATTTTCTCCTCTTTCGTTTGAGATACCGTGCATATCTGCACAAACTCGGAAAGTTCTGTAGGAATTTTTTAAAAGTTAGCGTCGAATAGTCATATCGCCGTGGTATATGCAGTATAATTGCTTAAAGTGAAAATTGCAATTTCTCCTGAACGACTGCATGGATTTTAATAAAACGCTTGCAAAAAGGCTTAGAATGGCGATGTTTATGGGAAAATCGTTGTAGTTTATATTTAATTACATAAATTCTTAGTGTTTTTCAATCCAGTATTTTTTTTTTAATGTTTCCGTTGTCTGGTTCAGAAACTGGTTCTCAGCTGGTTCGCATCTGGTGAGGCGATTTTCTCAAAAACTGACGGTTAAAATCTAATGAAATTTTCACCAAATATTCTCTATGCCTCCCCTTATAAGCCTATATACCGTGCATATTGGCACAAACTCGAAAACTAAAGTTATAAGAGTTACAATTTTTGCTGCCCCATTTTGTATGGAGCTGACCCCTAGGTTAGTTGACTGTTATGCGATTTTCTCAAAAACTGGCGGTTGAAATGAACTGAAACTTTGCAGAATAAAACTAGAATAAATATCCTTTGTCCTGGCATATATCATTATACTGCACAAACTCTGGAAGTCGAGATATTAAGAAAATGGCCAAAACACGATTTTTCAAAGGCCGTTTTTTAATGGATCCAGTGGTCAAATGCTCCCAAACCCAATAAAAAACGATAGCAAATTGTTTTCTTAGTATATATAAACTTTATTTTGTTCGATTTAGTTGCCTATTAACGAAATAAATAAAAAATAAAATCCTTCCCCGTGTTCCATTTTCCCACCGTTCCATTTCGACGCTAACTCACCGACGCTATTTTGACGGACATTACCGTATATACTCATGCCCAGTACAATCGATAGACGCATGGGAATGACCTGGAATCGAGAAAACAATGTTCCACACTAAGATGTGTGTGTAAATTAGATAGTAAACTGGCACCTAACACACGGTGGTTTTTCTTGTTTCCTATTGTCCGGTTGGCCGTCCTGTTTCTATGATGAAATAGGATGATTACGTTGGAAGGAGACTGTCCTTCAATGCCGCTGGCCTAGAGACTCAGCCGGTATATTTGTAATAATAAAAAGGTTTAACTGCTAAGTGCCGGAGTTTCGTTATATGTAATAATAATTATAATATTAAATGCTTAATATTAATAAATTATGGGTAATAAAATGATTAATATTAATAGGCCTGCTGATGCTAACCTGGGAGTTCGTTGTTAACTTATATACTCATGCCCAGTACAATCGATAGACGCATGGGAATGACCTGGAATCGAGAAAACAATGTTCCACCCTAAGATGTGTGTGTAAATTAGATAGTAAACTGGCACCTAACACACGGTGGTTTTTCTTGTTTCCTATTGTCCGGTTGGCCGTCCTGTTTCTATGATGAAATAGGATGATTACGTTGGAAGGAGACTGTCCTTCAATGCCGCTGGCCTAGAGACTCAGCCGGTATATTTGTAATAAAAAGGTTTAACTGCTAAGTGCCGGAGTTTCGTTATATGTAATAATAATTATAATATTAAATGCTTAATATTAATAAATTATGGGTAATAAAATGATTAATATTAATAGGCCTGCTGATGCTAACCTGGGAGTTCGTTGTTAACTTATATACTCATGCCCAGTACAATCGATAGACGCATGGGAATGACCTGGAATCGAGAAAACAATGTTCCACACTAAGATGTGTGTGTAAATTAGATAGTAAACTGGCACCTAACACACGGTGGTTTTTCTTGTTTCCTATTGTCCGGTTGGCCGTCCTGTTTCTATGATGAAATAGGATGATTACGTTGGAAGGAGACTGTCCTTCAATGCCGCTGGCCTAGAGACTCAGCCGGTATATTTGTAATAAAAAGGTTTAACTGCTAAGTGCCGGAGTTTCGTTATATGTAATAATAATTATAATATTAAATGCTTAATATTAATAAATTATGGGTAATAAAATGATTAATATTAATAGGCCTGCTGATGCTAACCTGGGAGTTCGTTGTTAACTTATATACTCATGCCCAGTACAATCGATAGACGCATGGGAATGATCTGGAATCGAGAAAACAATGTTCCACACTAAGATGTGTGTGTAAATTAGATAGTAAACTGGCACCTAACACACGGTGGTTTTTCTTGTTTCCTATTGTCGAATTTGAAAATAAAAATAATAAAAAAGCCTAATGACAACAATAGGAATAGTATTAATAATGACAATATTAGCCCCAAGCCATTGTGATTATCTAGCATCAAAGGAAATACCTGGGCTTTATACTCAGACTTCCATATATATTTGGATGGTAATATATATATCGACTTTACTAAAATTGACTACCAAGATTCATAGAGAGAGACTGGATTGGAAAATAACTACGAGTGGGGCATGAATTTTTGCTTTTTTACTCGGGTTTGATTCTAAGTTTTCTAAGAATATTCTGCGGATGTAATATTTTTCACAACATTTGCTTAAAAAAGAAAATTTGGCTATAGCCATCCTGAGCCTTTTCGTAATGTTAAAGGTCTCAATCGGATGGCTGCCATTTTCTTCTTTTTAAGATGTGACAGAATAAACAACCAAATATATGTTTAATAGTAGTAAATTTTTTTCCCATAAAAAAAGTCAAATGCTAAGACACAATAAGAGCTTAATGTGCATAGTGTGTACATGTTGTTGCACACACACAACTTCTAATGCAGACAGGTCACACTGGGGGCGTAAAGAGCCCATTTTTCTTATTGTTTACTTTTGTTTTACCAACAAACATAAATTAGACGACAAAGTAAGCGAACGTTTGATTTTCTACTCATTTTTGGATACACAGCATTTTGTTAAGTGGTTTTGTCAATGACAAATACAGACCATATCTTTGCGACAGACACTGCCGAAGCGTCTCATAGGATTAGGTGAGAGGAATAATAATAATTTTCAATATATGGGTCAATTAATTAATTCTGTGTTTATAGGATAATACTGAAGGATACACTGTTTCTGTTCTTTGTCACCTATTGATATTGTAAAACATGTTTAGTATATATCACTGTTGAATGGCCATTGTGCTGGGGAATTGTACGAATGTCAACCACTTTCTCTTACTCATCATGCCACTGAATACGGCAAATGCAAACATAAAAACAAAGACTTGGCATATTTGAGCATTGATAAAAATAATAATCAAACAATTCGAGAATTGCTAAACCCAAATGAAACGACATTAACACACTCACTCCCGACACAATGAGCCATTTATCACCACTTGTCCTTGACTATACAGATTTATTAATCCTGTTGTGCCCCCTGTGGCCCTTGATGTTTTCTCTCTTTACTTACATGTACCTTTGCGTCACATCTGTAAGCTGACAAACTTTGGATATCGCTGAGAGAGGAGTGAAAAACAAATATATAAATTATTGAGATTGGGGGTTGCAGGGGGATCCCTCGCTGCTGTCCAAGATATTAGGGTGAGAGGAACTTTCCTCTTTTAACTACCAGCCTTGTGGTCTGGTAGAGTAAATAATAAAAGTATATTTGCGACGTTGAGTCGGAGTAATTATGTTCATGAGCAGCCGCTCTTTATTGAAGTCAAACATAAAACTGAATATAAAAATGAATCTTATAGCTAACAAAAAGACTCGCAGCGGCCACGCAAATATGCTGTGTTTGCCGGCTGCGCACGGGTTTCCGGCCCGATGCTGGGGTCAGCACTTTAACGTAATGGTGTTATGTTACGTGCACTGAGCCAACTGGTCTAGCTCGTTGGCCCGTGTTAACTATCCCCCCTTCAAGATTGCGGCCGTCCTCGGTTGGTCCTAATTCGGCGATCATCCCGTTTAACTGGATTGCAGATCTCCGCGCTCCGATGTACCGTAGACAGGTGATGCCGATGCAAACCAATGCACAACAAATCGCTGCTGCGATAAATATTATGCGATGATGATGATTAGTATCAATCTCTCTCCCGAACTCTTTGATGAACTAAAAGTTACGTTCACTTAGCTGGTGAAGGTAGGGGAGGCTCAGAATATCTCTGTTGGCGTTGATATTCAACGATGGGGAACTCGCTACCCCTGGAGCTCTTGTTTGGGCCTTGTCGTGATTTACAAAGATGGTGTCATTTATCACGACGCGATCGTTGAAGGTGATGAGATGTGTGCCGCGTAGGTAGACTTCTGTTTCGTTGTCTACCGTGACCCTGGCTGGCCGGTCATTGATGATGATGATACCCTCATCCACGCGGGTGAGCGGGTGTAGGTCATTTGGCTGTGACTCGCAATGTGCTAGGACGCCTGCATGTAGTTCCCTGGCGCATGAGCTTTCCGTTGATAGTTGGCAAAAGGTAGCCCCCGATGTTGGGATGCAATTTTTGATTGTGTGGACTACTTCACCACACTTTGCTACCATGTTGTCGGTTATCCGCAGCATAACTCCTTTGCTAGTGACTGGGAAAATAGTGACCTTTTTGCAAGATAATTTTATTCTGGGAAATTTGATAATGAAGTGTATTATGTTAGGGGATTGCAGTATTTTTACAGACGATGCGGACATAAGATCCCCTATGGGGGTATCGGTGGGTTCTTTCAGCCAAACTGATTTTAAGTCTGCATGGTCTAGGATATTTGGGCTGACAATATTGTTCTTTGCCAGTGTTACAGCCAACATTAAGTTCTGTAACTCCATCATTAGCATTCTATTCCTAGCCAACAGTGTCTCGTATAAATGGCTGGTGTCAATTTGGATATTTTTGTGTGTCTGTAGGATTTGATTTACTGTTGTTGTTAATTGGTTAATTCGATTCTGTATCCTAGTGTTAATTTTGATCTGCCTATTGTTTGACTGTGTCAACTGCCATTCCGTGAACCTAATTCTTTCTAAATCGCCGGCATCCGGCGTCCCCGCTACTACCTTTAGCATTGAGCCTAGAAAATCTAAACTCCTGTTATTCTGTGGTGGACCTTTAGCGAATCCAGCGTGTCCCGAAGGTGCGAGGTATCCACTTCTAGCAATTTCCTCATATGAGATTGCGGAAACATCTCGCTCATGCTGCTTGTTTCTTCCACTACGCGCATGTATTCCGAGAGATTTGCCGAGTGGGTCACATATGCGAATTCTTCCCATACCAGGATTTCTCCATCTATGATGGGGATATACCTTGTTTGCGAATAGTCAGTGACGCGCGCTGACACCAATGCCAGTGAGAGGAGGATGAAAATTCCGCACCTGTGGAAATGTATTTTTTAGTCGCTTTTTCATGTTCGCCGAGGTTTATCCCATCACCAATTAATACTAAATTAATACCAATTAAAACTAGAACGTCGCGCCTTTGGCAACGGACTTAATATCTATTAAATGGGAGTATGCCAAACGGCTGATAATAGGTAGTGATAATAAAAAATAAAAAATTAAGGGAGAGAGTCATTTTAAATTGTCCTTGTGGACCACCCTCCCTTCAATGAGGACCGTGGTCCCCAGGTCTGCTTGTATGGCTTTTTCCTCACACAAGGGAGTGAGTTTATTGCCAAGTCTTCTGTTAGTTTTGACCAAAACTTTTTCGCCCACTTCGAAGACTCTATTTTGCCGAGAAACATTCTCTCTAGACCTTAGTGCGTCTTGGGCACTCTTAATCTTGTCAACAATCCGTTCCCGTGTGTCATCCGTACATTCTTGTACTGCGTCGACTGGCCTCTTATCGATGACCGAATGGATTGATTTGTTGTATCTGGTCGTGGCTAATAAGATTAACTCCACAGTATCGCTCATGCCCTTGTCAATTTTTAGGCACCTGGTGTAGTAGCCCTAAGTATATATTTATTGTACATACACACACACTTTTATAGTAGCTCTAAGCATTTCTGTTTTGTATGTATACAAGTTATGGAGATTGGGCGTTGCAGGGGGGATCCCTCGCTGCTGGTCCAAGATATAGGTTGAGAGGAACTTTCCTCTTTTAACTACCAGCCTTGTGGTCTGGTAGAGTAATTATAACAAGTATGTTTTGCGACGTTGAGTCGGAGTAATGTTGATGAGCAACCGCTCTTTATTAAAGTCAAGCATAAACTGAATATAAAAATGAATCTTATAGCTAACAAAAGACTCGCAGCGGCCACGCAAATATGCTGTGTTTGCCGGCTGCGCACGGGTTTCCGGCCCGATGCTGGGGTCAGCACTTTAACGTAATGGTATTATGTTACGTACACTGAGCCAACTGGTCTAGCTCGTTGGCCCGTGTTAACTATCCCCCCTTCAAGACTGCGGCCGTCCTCGGTTGGTCCTAATTCGGCGATCATCCCGTTTAACTGGATTGCAGATCTCCGCGCTCCGATGTACCGTAGACAGGTGATGCCGATGCAAACCAATGCACAACAAATCGCTGCTGCGATAAATATTATGCGATGATGATGATTAGTATCAATCTCTCTCCCGAACTCTTTGATGAACTCCAAGTTACGTTCACTTAGCTGGTGAAGGTAGGGGAGGCTCAGAATATCTCTGCTGGCGGTGATATTCAGTGATGGGGAACTCGCTACCCCTGGAGCTCTTGTTTGGGCCTTGTCGTGATTTACAAAGGTGGTGTCGTTTATCACGATGCGATCGTTGAAGGTGATGAGATGTGTGCCGCGTAGGTAGACTTCTGTTTCGTTGTCTACCGTGACCCTGGCTGGCCGGTCATTGATGATGATGATACCCTTATCCACGCGGATGAGCGGGTGTAGGTCACTTGGCTGTGACTCGCAATGTGCTAGGACGCCTGCATGTAGTTCCCTGGCGCATGAGCTTTCCGTTGATAGTTGGCAAAAGGTAGCCCCCGATGTTGGGATGCAATTTTTGATTGTGTGGACTACTTCACCACACTTTGCTACCATGTTGTCGGTTATCCGCAGCATAACTCCTTTGCTAGTGACTGGGAAAATAGTGACCTTTTTGCAAGATAATTTTATTCTGGGAAATTTGATAATGAAGTGTATTATGTTAGGGGATTGCAGTATTTTTACAGACGATGCGGACATAAGATCCCCTATGGGGGTATCGGTGGGTTCTTTCAGCCAAACTGATTTTAAGTCTGCATGGTCTAGGATATTTGGGCTGACAATATTGTTCTTTGCCAGTGTTACAGCCAACATTAAGTTCTGTAACTCCATCATTAGCATTCTATTCCTAGCCAACAGTGTCTCGTATAAATGGCTGGTGTCAATTTGGATATTTTTGTGTGTCTGTAGGATTTGATTTACTGTTGTTGTTAATTGGTTAATTCGATTTTGTATCCTAGTGTTAATTTTGATCTGCCTATTGTTTGACTGTGTCAACTGCCATTCCGTGAACCTAATTCTTTCTAAAACGCCGGCATCCGGCGTCCCCGCTACTACCTTTAGCATTGAGCCTAGGAAATCTAAACTCCTTGCTATTCTGTGGTGGACCTTTAGCGAATCCAGCGTGTCCCGAAGGTGCGAGGTATCCACTTCTAGCAATTTCCTCATATGAGATTGCGGAAACATCTCGCTCATGCTGCTTGTTTCTTCGACTACGCGCATGTATTCCGAGAGATTTGCCGAGTGGGTCACATATGCGAATTCTTCCCATACCAGGATTTCTCCATCTATGATGGGGATATACCTTGCTTGCGAATAGTCAGTGACGCGCGCTGACACCAATGCCAGTGAGAGGAGGATGAAAATTCCGCACCTGTGGAAATGTATTTTTAGTCGCTTTTTCATGTTCGCCGAGGTTTATCCCATCACCAATTAATACTAAATTAATACCAATTAAAACTAGAACGTCGCGCCTTTGGCAACGGACTTAATATCTATTAAATGGGAGTATGCCAAACGGCTGATAATAGGTAGTGATAATAAAAAATAAAAAATTAAGGGAGAGAGTCATTTTAAATTGTCCTTGTGGACCACCCTCCCTTCATTGAGGACCGTGGTCCCCAGGTCTGCTTTTATGGCTTTTTCCTCACACAAGGGAGTGAGTTTATTGCCAAGTCTTCTGTTAGTTTTGACCAAAACTTTTTCGCCCACTTCGAAGACTCTATTTTGCCGAGAAACATTCTCACTAGACCTCAGTGCGTCTTGGGCACTCTTAATTTTGTCAACAATCCGTTCCCGTGTGTCGTCCGTACACTCTTGTACTGCGTCGACTGGCCTCTTATCGATGACCGAATGGATTGATTTGTTGTATCTGGTAGTGGCTAATAAGATTAACTCCACAGTATCGCTCATGCCCTTGTCAATTTTTAGGCACCTGGCGAGCTCTAGTAGGGTGCTGTGAAAACGTTCCACTTGCCTGTTTGAGACACTGTGAAGGGGCGGCGCATTCGTGATGCTGACGCCAAAATGGTTGTATAACATGGCCGTGATCGTGTGCGATTTTAACGATGGCTCGTTATCGCAGTAAATTACTTTGGCCTTTGGGAAGAAATTCATGACCTGTAACAAGGCCGGTTTCAAGTCCTCAATTGTTCTTGACGGTACATGCTGTACGACGGCGAATTTCGAAAACTTGTCGATGCAAGTGAGGAAATATTTTTTGTCTGTTGAGAAAATGTCTACGTGTAGCATTTCTCCTACATGAGAGGGAATCGGGGACTCGCCAATCTCTTGCTTCCTCGGATGCCTATCATACTTAGCTTTAGCGCATGTTTTGCAGTTTTGTACAATTTCATTGGCCAGTTTGGCCATTTTCGGGAAGTAGTATTCTGTGAGAACCTGCTTCACGTTTTCTTGGGCCGATCGGTGGGCCCTATTGTGTTCTGCCAGTATGATTTCCCTTTTCTCCTCGACCCCAAAAATATCTGTAACACGGTTTTTGCAGTGCCAGAATTTTGTAGTCGGGAATCTCCGGATTAAGTCGTCCTGCACCGTTGCTAGCGTGTGCAAATCACAATGGAGGGCGTTTACGCCCTTGGGGACTATTGCGTCCGCAAGGTCATTGAGTAATGATTCCTTGTCAGTGAAGTTGATTGTATGTCGTTTCTTATTTCTAAAGAGAACGAAAGAGCGTTTCAGCGGAAAGCGGGCCTCTTCCAGAATTAGTTGGTTCTGGAAGCAATTTAGGGGCTTATCCGTAGTTTCTATGGTGTGAGTGAGGGAAATCTCACTGTGAATGGTCGCACCACATGATTCTGCGTCCTGTTCTTCTATGGCATTAATTTGCTGCCTAGACAGGGCATCAGCAACCAAATTTTCTTTTCCCGGTTTATAGACTACCTTCGCACCCGTTTCCTCGATGCGACCCTTCCATCTTTTAATTTTCGCGTTAGGGTTAGAGTCTGATACCGAGAATGACAATGGTTGATGGTCGGTGAAGATAGTTATATCTTTCACCGCATATAAATAGTGCCTCAGTTTGGCCAAAGCCCAAACGATGGCTAATAATTCCCTTTCGTTTGTGGCGTAGTTCATTTCCCTGTCCTTTAATGTCCTCGAGATCATTGTAATAGGACGGTTCTCCTGTGAAAGCACTGCTCCAATACCGTAGGCTGAAGCATCCGTCGTTAGATGGAATGGCTTCTTGTAATCCGGGTATCGGAGCATAACATCTTCGGATGCTAAAATGTTGCGCAGTTTTTCGAAAGAATTTTTTTGCGCCTCATTGAATTGTACTTGGATGTGTCGCGATCTGTGTCTGCTTACACTTCCGTTTTCGCCCTTTAAGATGTCCGAAATAGGCCTTGCTATGGCTGCGAAGTCCTTAATGAAGCATCTGTAATAGCTCGCGAGGCCTAGAAATGATCTAACCTCAAATACCGTTTTTGGTTCAGGGAACTCCTTAATGGCCCTGACCTTTTCTGGGTCGGTGGTAGAGCCAAGAAAGTTTACGCTTTTTTTAAAAAAACTTGACTTTTTCACTGAGACTCTCATATTTGCATCGCTTATGGTTTTTAAAACCCAATCCACGTGCTTGACATGAGCATTCTCGTTTTCTGAGAAGATTATTACATCGTCGACATAGACATAGCAAGTCTTGCCAATTTGCTCTCTGAGAATGTCATCAATGGCTCTCTGGAAGATGCTGGCAGCATTTCTCAAGCCAAAGGGAAGCCTCTTGAATTCGTACTTCCCTCCGCTTACGGAGAAGGAAGTTTTTTCGCGGTCATTTTCCGCTAAGATGATCTGGTGATACCCGGACTTGAGGTCCAGTGTCGTGAAGAATTTGGCCTTGCCCAAGTTGCCCAGTATCATGGAGATATCTGGCATAGGGTATTTGTCTGGGATAGTTCTTTCGTTTAGCTTACGAAAGTCTATGACTAATCGTCTATTTTGATTGCCGGCCTCGTCGGTTCCTTTTTTATCGACCACCCATATTGGGTTGTTATAAGGAGACACCGACTTTTGAATTATACCATTTTTAAGCAGGTCTTGGATTTCGTTGTTGACGAAATCTGCTGCCCCCATGGGGTATGGATATAATTTAGCGTAAATGGGCTCTTCGCTAGTAGTCCTAATCGTGGCCACTACCGATGTGTTATATGGCAGGGCCTCGTTGGGATCTGCGAAGGCGTTTTTTCGGCTCCTTATCATCCCTAGAAATGCCTTCTTCACCAAAGGTGGTGCATCTGCGCACTCCACGTTAGTGAAGTTGACGTCAGTGCATTTATGGAATGAAATCTTCTCAACTTCCTGACCCCATTTGAGTTGGGCGGAGGCGAGGCAAAGTGATGCACCGGCCTGTGTTAACAGGTCGGCCCCGATTATACCGTCGAATATTGTAAAATCTGGTAGAATGAAAAAAGTAGCTTTCAAATTAAAAATCGAGACGAAGCATTTTTTTGTAACGATGGTGGTGCCGTGAATTGAATGAATTTCGAAAGGAGAGTCCACCGGGCAGACACCCTTTAGCTCTTTGCGAGGCCGGATGAAATTTTTTGATGCGCCGGTGTCTAAGAGGAATTTCATTGGTACCCCTGCTACTCTTCGTCTGATGACGGGTAACAGGGATTTTCCCCTAAAAAATTGAGGTAGTCAGAGTCATACTCGGTAATGGCATCGTCGTCTATTTTCGATTCCGCTTTGACGGCGGCGGCGGCATATGCTCCTGTCTTTTCTTCCGCATTCTGCGTAATGAAGTTAACTCTTTGTTGTTTCCTCACGGCGCCTGTGCGCTCGGAGGTGGCTGGTCTTCTGTTCCGGTAGGTATTTGCCTGGGTCGGCTGCATCAATTTAGAAAGTGAGGGATCGACCTCCATAGGCTCTGGTGGGCCGTCGTCTTTGTGATTTTTGGTACCTTGCGGGTCGGCGTGGACCTGTGCCCTATGCTGCCTATTAAAATACGGGTTTTTGGTATTACTAGGTTGTGGGTCATGGCGGTCGTACTTGTCAAGTTGACGACCCTGCGCTTTTGCAGTAGGTTTGCGATCTTTGTCTTCTTGACTTCTTGCGAAACTAGCTGCAAAAACGTACCTCTCGTGGTTAGATTCCACTTCCTGCGCTAAGGCCAAGGCTGACGGCATGTCCTTCGGCTTTGCCGCGAAAAGCACGTCAGTGAGGTTGCGTTTAAGTCCCGAGATGAAAATACGCAAGGCGTCCTCTCGGAATTTTTCGCACAATATATTTGCCGCCGATGGCTCGTGAGACATATGGGCTTTATTTGTGAGTAAGGTGAGCTTTTTCTCGACCTCATCATAATACTCCAACAGGGTCATGTTGTTTGCCTGTCTTAAAGTGCTCATGTCCTGCTCAATGACATGCATTGGGCGTTTGTCGCTGTAAGTGAAATCGAGCCGATTTATAATGGCATCGAAATTCAGTATAGTGCCAAACGAGGATAAAACGTTATTGGCCGCGCCCCTAATTTTGTTCCTAATAATTGTCACCGCCTCGTAATGGCGAGAGGTGCCGTTGTAATCTTTAAATATGCGATATGCAGCAACCGCCGCTTGTCGCCACGAAACATATGATTCCTGTGACCCCGAGAATTCAGGCAAATATTTAACGGCGTCTAAAGGCATGTTACATGATACACTACTAGTTATGTCTATGGGTTCGTAAGCTCTAATTGCGGGGACCACTGCTGAGGTGGGCGCGACCTGTGTTGCTGCCAACTGGCTGGCCAGCTCCTGAATTTTCTGACGCATTTCATTTTGTGCGAGCTCGTTTCTGGCAGCCTCGTCCGCTAAAGTATTGGCTACCACTGCCTGTATTACAGCTTTGAGTTGTTCTGGGTCTATCGCCATTGCAGGGGAATTCGCGGTTGCACGTCTTAGGGGGGAAGGTTGATTTTCACAATCGGACTCTGAGTCCGTGGAGTATGGTGTACTAGTCCTATACTGTGAGAAACTGGGCTGCATGGGCAGTCCAATTCGCTTAGGTATGCAAAGCTGCCTGTGTGGGCAGCAGTTGACCAAAGCCAAACAAACAACAACTAAAGACAAAGGCTGCAGCGTCGAATGTCGCGCTTGAACCGAATGGAAACACAAAACAACAACAATAAATGAAAAGCGAACGTATGCGCTGTTATAAAAGACAATTATACGATTTTCGTTTTTGTTCACATTGATGCGAGACCATGTTTTAGCGTATCTGTTGGATTAATAATTCTTTTATTATTATATATTTTTTTTTTAAATATTCACAGACTTAAGGGGGTTTCTACCTTGTGTGGTCGAAAAAATCGAATTTTTTTTTTTTTGCATTTTTGGATTGATATATGTTTCTAGAGTCCGCTCCCAATTGGTTCAATTGGTTATCTTAAGAATTACGGAACCTACACCTTAAAACAGGGAGCACCTACACCTTAAAACAGGTACTGAAGCAAAACTTCAAACGCGTTTTACTCGAAACGACATTTTTTGACCTTGCGGAAGTGATTCAAGCCAGACGAGTTGAGCAATCGCCACGAAATTTTAAAGTATCGTGTATTAGAGACTTCTCCATGGCTGGTACCAAAATCTTTAAAAAATATTGAATATTTTTCATTTTATATAACAATTAATGTCGAAAAAAGTGAGTAAAAATCGAGTTTTTCATTTAAAATCGCATAAGTTTTTCAATTTTCATTCTTTTTTCGCAATTCTGGTACCAGCCATGCGCAAAAGTATACAAAGTAAGAATATATTTAATTTTTGTGTTTCAGATCCTTTGGGGCAGCAGCAGGACTTCCGTAAGCGAAAAAAGGCGTTCCATTGCTCAATGCCCCTCCCCCTCCCCTGTGCATATTTCCATTTGAAACTTTTTTTACTTAAACAATAAACTTGTGGATACACCTGAAACAAATTAGAAGTGTTTATCTTCAATACATTCCACGAAAAAAATTTTTTAAAAGCACATTTTTTCGACCACACAAGGTAGAAACCCCCCTTAAAATGCGTTTAGCATCGGTTCCCACTCACATAATTTTTTGTTTTTGGTGTGTGTGTTATTTTGTCACTAATTCCCTTCACTTTTCCCGCGCCGCTGTCTTTTGCTTTGCCGCAAATTTAGTAGCTGTGTGGGCGGTGTTGGTGATGGTGGTGGTGGGTGGTGGTTTTTACCACTGGTTGGGCGCCAGTTATGGAGATTGGGCGTTGCAGGGGGGATCCCTCGCTGCTGGTCCAAGATATAGGTTGAGAGGAACTTTCCTCTTTTAACTACCAGCCTTGTGGTCTGGTAGAGTAATTATAACAAGTATGTTTTGCGACGTTGAGTCTGAGTAATGTTGATGAGCAACCGCTCTTTATTAAAGTCAAGCATAAACTGAATATAAAAATGAAAACGAGAGAGTAAAAAGAGAAGTAAAATAAATGAGAGTCAGTCTTGCGAGTGATCTCGAACTAAACGGACGTGTTTCACTCTGCTACAATATCAGAAGTGGGCGCGAAACTTCGTGCCAAAAGCCATTCCTGCAAAACTTTATATGTGAAAAAAACATTTATAATGGAACCGGTAAACGCAAATGATTTTTCGAGCAACCAACTACGAAATTGGTGTTCGGTCTTGAACTTAGCCACTCATGGCAGTAAAAGTACATTAGCAGCAAGATTAAGTGAAGTGCATTTTCGCGGAAAATGTCCAAGTTTGCCAAAAGATATGCTGTTCGTGAATAAAAGGCGACAGTTAACATCGAATGAGACGGACATAGTACAGAATGTTCTAGAAGAAGAAGAATCAAACGAAACGGTGATCGGCGAAGGAGAAAAAGAAGCGAATGAGAAGACAAATGACGGCGAAGGAGAGAAAAAATCGAATGAGAAGACAAATGACGGCGAAGGAGAAAAAGAAGCAAATGAGAAGGCAAAAGACGGCGAAGGAGAAAAAGAAGCAAATGAGATGGCAAATGACAGCGAAGAAGAAGAATTAAATGACATGATAGAGGACGCCGAAAAAGGAGAGTCGAACGAAATATCTGAAGAAGAAGAAGAAAGAGAGAGAGACGCAAATGACGAGTCAAATGATGAGCAAGAAGGAACAGGATTGAAGAGAGCGGCGATGGACAAGCAGAAAAATCAAAAGAGAACAGACAAAGGAGACGATGCAAAGACAGAGAGGCAGCTTTATATTTTAAACGAGACGCAAAAGAAGTTGGCGTTTGAGAACGAATTGCAAAAAGAAAAATTAAAATTGATGACCAGAGAGTTGGAGTTAATGAACTTTGAAAGAGAGCTACTGCGGAGGGAGAATGATTTGTTGAGAGCGTCTGAGAGAGCGAGCGAGAGAATGACAATGGGAAATGTTTTAAAAGATGATGAAATTCCTTTTCAAAGCATAAAAGAGATGTTGCCAGACTTCGACGGCCAAACAAGTGTTGGTGTTTGGCGCGCACATTTAAACGTGTTGGGCTCAACTTATGGATTGAGTGAAAATAAGATACGGTCGCTTATATTTAGCAAAGTCAAAGGAGATGCACAAACCTGGTTATACTCAAAGCCTGAGTTTGCAAATGTAAAGATTGAAGATTTGTTGGCGTTGATGGAGAAGGCCTTTCTCCCAAAGGAAAGTGCCATTATATTGCGCAAGAAGCTTGAAGAGCGCAAATGGAGAGCAGATGAATCGTTTACTTCCTATTTCAATTCGAAAGTTACAATGTCAAGTGGATTAGGAATGTCTGAAGGAGAGATAATCGACTATATAAATTATGGAATACCAGATCGTCAAATACGAACGAGCGCCAATATGATGTGTTTCAAGGAGAAAGATGAGATGCTGTCGGCTTTACAAAATGTTTATTTAGTAGCTCCAAGAGCTGGAGGAGCTGCTAAGATTCCTGGAAAAACTGAGAAGCCAGTTTTTCGCTGTTATAATTGCAATTGTTTGGGGCATGTTGCCTCAAATTGTCGAAAACCCAAAAGAGAAGTCGGAGCCTGTTTTGCGTGTGGAAAAATGGGTCACCTTGCTGCAGCCTGTGACCAGAACAAGAAGACGTCAACCTCAACTAACCGTAACGATGATTATGTAAGGTATTTAAGTTTCGAAATAGAGGGTAGCACTAATGAATTTTTTTTTATAGAATGCCTCTTAGACTCAGGCAGCCCAATAAGTTTCATGAAGAAGAATTGTGTTCCGGCTAGCGTCAACTTGAAGCCAGCGCCCCCAGCCGCGTATTTTGGTTTAAACTCAAGCAAATTAATTGTTATTGGAAAAATTTTTGTGTTTATTACAGTAGAAAATAAAAGAATAAAACTTGAAATGTTAGTTGTTCAGGATGATTCAATGTATGGGAAAGTTGTATTAGGTCGAGACTTTTTAAATGCAAGTGGCGCTAGCATTGTGTGGAACGAAGATAAGGATATTTTATTGAATGAAAGTACAAATGAGAGTAGAAATATGGTTAGATCGAATGATATGGATAGTTTAGATGATGAAGATGATTTTATAGCGAAAATTTGTATGATTGAATATGAACATGATAATGAAAACACAATAGTAGGGGTAAATTTGAATATGAATGATAGAATTCGTTTCGAGAATTTGTTTGACAAATGTTATGTTAAAGCTGTTCGACCAACGATACCAGAAACAAAGTGTGAAATGAAAATTACGATTAGTGACGTTAAACCATTTAGCTGTAGTCCTAGACGCCTTTCCTATGCTGAAAAGAACGATTTGCAAATAATTTTGGATGAATATATTGCCCAGGGGTATATTAGACCAAGTGAGTCTGAGTTTGTGTCACCGATTGTGTTAGTAAAAAAAGCATCGGGCGGAATTAGAATGTGTATTGACTTTAGAAAATTAAATAAATTAACAGCGAAAGACAGTTATCCAATTCCTCTAATAGATGACCTATTAGATCAAATGACAGATAAGAAATGGTTCACTAAGTTAGACCTAAAGAATGAATTCTATCATGTTTTCATGCATGAGGAATCAGTAAAGTTAACTTCTTTTACGACACCTCTTGGCCAATTTGAATTTCAAAGGATGCCTTTCGGGCTGAAAAACGCGCCGTCTACGTTTCAGAGGTTTATAAATAAAATTTTTAGCGACTTAATTAGACAACGAAAGGTTATTATTTATTTAGATGACATAATGATAGCAACAAAAGATGTGAAGAGTCATTTGGAGATTTTGAATGAGGTGTTCGACAGACTGGTCCGGAATAATTTAGAATTAAGGCTTAATAAGTGTGAGTTTTTCCAAACGGAAGTCAAGTATTTAGGGTATACAATTAATGATTTGGCATCAAAGCTGATGGAAAAGGCATTTCTGCCGTGAAAAATTTTCCGATTCCTAAAAAAACGAGTGAGGTGCAAAGTTTTTTAGGACTTTGCTCCTATTTTCGAAGGTTTATTAAAGACTTTTCCATTGTGGCGAAACCTTTATACGATGTTACGAGGAAAATGACAAATTTTCAGTTTGGAGAATTAGAGTTAAAGACGTTTGAAATTTTAAAGGAAAAGTTAATAGACTCCCCAATACTTGCTTTATACAACCCAACAGATGAAACCGAATTACATTGCGACGCGAGTTCGATTGGTTTCGGGTCAATTTTGATGCAAAAGAAAAGAGATGGGCGATTTCACCCTGTATTTTATTTCTCAAAGCGTACGACGGATGCTGAGTCGAGGTATCACAGTTTCGAGTTGGAAACGTTAGCGATTATTTATTCTCTCAAACGATTTAGGGTATATCTGCACGGTAGAAGTTTTAAAATTGTTACGGATTGCAATTCTCTTACACTTACGTTAACTAAAAAAGAAATAAACCCTAGAATAGCGCGATGGGCTCTAGAGTTAGAGAACTATGATTATAAACTGGAACATAGATCAGGTGCTAGAATGCAACATGTGGATGCCCTCAGCAGATGTACAAACATTATGGTAGTAGATTCAAACTTGTTCGAAGAAAATTTAGTCATAAGTCAAAATAAGGATGAGAGTATAGTGAACTTAAAAAATCTATTAGAGAAGAACGAACACAAACTGTATGAGATGCGTAATGGAATTATTTATAGGAAATATCATGATTCTTTATTGTTTTACGTTCCAAAAGATATGGAAACGCATGTACTTTTCAAGTACCACAATGGCCTGGGACACGTTGGTGTCGACAAAGTTCTTGAGGTGGTTCTGAAGACCTATTGGTTCCCTAATTTAAAACAAAAGATAGGACAACATATTAGAAATTGTTTAGAATGTATTGCGTTTACAGCGAAGGGCAAGCACGAAGGTTATTTACACAATATTCCAAAGCCAACAAAACCTTTTGAACAGATACATATTAGGACCAGTTAATACAAAAGAAAAGAAATCGAGACATATTTTAGTAATTGTTGATAGCTGTACAAAGTTCGTAAGATTATATTCTACAAAAACCACAAAGTCAAATGAAGCGATTGCTGCGTTGGAAAATTATTGCAGATCATATAACACCCCCAAATGTGTAGTGTCTGATCGAGGTTCCTGTTTTACCTCCTCAGAATTTTCAAATTTTCTAAAGACTCGGAACGTAGCTCATACACTTATAGCGACAGGTTCGCCCGAGGCAAATGGACAGGTAGAGCGGATAAATCGTAGTATAGGCCCAATGCTTGCAAAATTGATAAGTTCAGAACCGAGTTGGGGTTTTGATAAAATACTAGGAGAAATTGAGTTTGCGATAAATAATACAGTTCATAGAATGATTAGTCAACATCCAAGTGTAATGTTATTCGGAGTCGGCCAAAGAGGAAGTTTGGTTGACTGCCTTAGAGAAAATTTAGACGAAGGACAAAGGGAAGGTAGGACCATTGATAGTATCAGAGAAGATGCTCGAGAAAGAGAAGTTCAATTACAAAATTATAATGAATCGACTAAGAATAGCAAACGACTGAAAGCAACTCTATATAAACAAGGAGACTATGTTGTAGTAAAAAATTTCGATTGTCACGCGGGAGCTTCGAAGAAACTTGTCAAAAATTTAAAGGACCTTATAAAGTTGTTAAATGTCTAGGAAACGATCGTTACGTAGTTAAAGATGTTGACGGATTTCAGTAATCTAGAGTCCCATACTCTGGAGTTTGGGCATCAGCTAATATGAAACCTTGGTTTGGTTGGTCGAAAAGCAAAAGTAATGAATCAAATGATATTGAAAATGAGGAGATAAATGAAAATGAAGAATGTATTGAAAATGAGCAGATAAATGAAAATGAAGAACGTAATGAGTCAAATGATATTGAAAATGAGGAGATAAATGAAAATGAGGAAACTAATGAAAGCGAAAGTGAAATGGTAGAAAACGAAGAGACAAATGAATTTTTAAGTGAAGATATGTAAATGATATGTTTAACGAGGCAAATGTAATAGTCGAAAACGACATAGTGAATAAGTCGAATGAAAATACAAGTATAGACATAAATGAAAGAAAAATTATAAAAGAAAATAAGCATAAGAAGGATCGTCAATGTAATGATAGAATAGTCAGAGGATATAATACTAGAAGCAAAAGCAAAATAAATGAATTCAATATTAATTAAGCCAGGATCAGGAGATCCTTGTTGGTCAGAATGGCCGAATTGTAGTAGCCCTAAGCATATATTTATTGTACACACACACTTTTATAGTAGCCCTAAGCAACCCTGTGATATATTTGTAGAGATACACACAAACGATCGAACAAACGAGAGAGTAAAAAGAGAAGTAAAATAAATGAGAGTCAGTCTTGCGAGTGATCTCAAACTAAACGGACGTATTTCACTCTGCTACACTGGCGAGCTCTAGTAGGGTGCTGTGAAAACGTTCCACTTGCCCGTTTGAGACACTGTGAAGGGGCGGCGCATTCGTGATGCTGACGCCAAAATGGTTGTATAACATGGCCGTGATCGTGTGCGATTTTAACGATGGCTCGTTATCGCAGTAAATTACTTTGGCCTTTGGGAAGAAATTCATGACCTGTAACAAGGCCGGTTTCAAGTCCTCAATTGTTCTTGACGGTACATGCTGTACGACGGCGAATTTCGAAAACTTTTCGATGCAAGTGAGGAAATATTTTTTTGTCTGTTGAGAAAATGTCTACGTGTAGCATTTCTCCTACATGAGAGGGAATCGGGGACTCGCCAATCTCTTGCTTCCTCGGATGCCTATCATACTTAGCTTTAGCGCATGTTTTGCAGTTTTGTACAATTTCATTGGCCAGTTTGGCCATTTTCGGGAAGTAGTATTCTGTGAGAACCTGCTTCACGTTTTCTTGGGCCGATCGGTGGGCCCTATTGTGTTCTGCCAGTATGATTTCCCTTTTCTCCTCGACCCCAAAAATATCTGTAACACGGTTTTTGCAGTGCCAGAATTTTGTAGTCGGGAATCTCCGGACTAAGTCGTCCTGCACCGTTGCTAGCGTGTGCAAATCGCAATGGAGGGCGTTTACGCCCTTGGGGACTATTGCGTCCGCAAGGTCTTTGAGTAATGATTCCTTGCCAGTGAAGTTGATTGTATGTCGTTTCTTATTTCTAAAGAGAACGAAAGAGCGTTTCAGCGGAAAGCGGGCCTCTTCCAGAATTAGTTGGTTCTGGAAGCAATTTAGGGGCTTATCCGTAGTTTCTATGGTGTGAGTGAGGGAAATCTCACTGTTAATGGTCGCACCACATGATTCTGCGTCCTGTTCTTCTATGGCATTAATTTGCTGCCTAGACAGGGCATCAGCAACCAAATTTTCTTTTCCCGGTTTATAGACTACCTTCGCACCCGTTTCCTCGATGCGTTTTTGGTTCAGGGAACTCCTTAATGGCCCTGACCTTTTCTGGGTCGGTGGTAGTGCCATCACTGGTGACTATAAAGCCAAGAAAGTTTACGCTTTTTTTAAAAAAACTTGACTTTTTCACTGAGACTCTCATATTTGCATCGCTTATGGTTTTTAAAACCCAATCCACGTGCTTGACATGAGCATTCTCGTTTTCTGAGAAGATTATTACATCGTCGACATAGACATAGCAAGTCTTGCCAATTTTCTCTCTGAGAATGTCATCAATGGCTCTCTGTAAGATGCTGGCAGCATTTCTCAAGCCAAAGGGAAGCCTCTTGAATTCGTACTTCCCTCCGCTTACGGAGAAGGAAGTTTTTTCGCGGTCATTTTCCGCTAAGATGATCTGGTGATACCCGGACTTGAGGTCCAGTGTCGTGAAGAATTTGGCCTTGCCCAAGTTGCCCAGTATCATGGAGATATCTGGCATAGGGTATTTGTCTGGGATAGTTCTTTCGTTTAGCTTACGAAAGTCTATGACTAATCGTCTATTTTGATTGCCGGCCTCGTCGGTTCCTTTTTATCGACCACCCATATTGGGTTGTTATAAGGAGACACCGACTTTTGAATTATACCATTCTTAAGCAGGTCTTGGATTTCGTTGTTGACGAAATCTGCTGCCCCCATGGGGTATGGATGTAATTTAGCGTAAATGGGCTCTTCGCTAGTAGTCCTAATCGTGGCCACTACCGATGTGTTATATGGCAGGGCCTCGTTGGGATCTGCGAAGGCGTTTTTTCGGCTCCTTATCATCCCTAGAAATGCCTTCTTCATCAAAGGTGGTGCATCTGCGCACTCCACGTTAGTGAAGTTGACGTCAGTGCATTTATGGAATGAAATCTTCTCAACTTCCTGACCCCATTTGAGTTGGGCGGAGGCGAGGCAAAGTGATGCACCGGCCTGTGTTAACAGGTCGGCCCCGATTATACCGTCGAATATTGTAAAATCTGGTAGAATGAAAAAAGTAGCTTTCAAATTAAAAATCGAGACGAAGCATTTTTTTGTAACGATGGTGGTGCCGTGAATTGAATGAATTTCGAAAGGAGAGTCCACCGGGCAGACACCCTTTAGCTCTTTGCGAGGCCGGATGAAATGATGCGCCGGTGTCTAAGAGGAATTTCATTGGTACCCCTGCTACTCTTCGTCTGATGACGGGTAACAGGGATTTTCCCCTAAAAAATTAAGGTAGTCAGAGTCATACTCGGTAATGGCATCGTCGTCTATTTTCGATTCCGCTTTGACGGCGGCGGCGGCATATGCTCCTGTCTTTTCTTCCGCATTCTGCGTAATGAAGTTAACTCTTTGTTGTTTCCTCACGGCGCCTGTGCGCTCGGAGGTGGCTGGTCTTCTGTTCCGGTAGGTATTTGCCTGGGTCGGCTGCATCAATTTAGAAAGTGAGGGATCGACCTCCATAGGCTCTGGTGGGCCGTCGTCTTTGTGATTTTTGGTACCTTGCGGGTCGGCGTGGACCTGTGCCCTATGCTGCCTATTAAAATACGGGTTTTTGGTATTACTAGGTTGTGGGTCATGGCGGTCGTACTTGTCAAGTTGACGACCCTGCGCTTTTGCAGTAGGTTTGCGATCTTTGTCTTCTTGACTTCTTGCGAAACTAGCTGCAAAAACGTACCTCTCGTGGTTAGATTCCACTTCCTGCGCTAAGGCCAAGGCTGACGGCATGTCCTTCGGCTTTGCCGCGAAAAGCACGTCAGTGAGGTTGCGTTTAAGTCCCGAGATGAAAATACGCAAGGCGTCCTCTCGGAATTTTTCGCACAATATATTTGCCGCCGATGGCTCGTGAGACATATGGGCTTTATTTGTGAGTAAGGTGAGCTTTTTCTCGACCTCATCATAATACTCCAACAGGGTCATGTTGTTTGCCTGTCTTAAAGTGCTCATGTCCTGCTCAATGACATGCATTGGGCGTTTGTCGCTGTAAGTGAAATCGAGCCGATTTATAATGGCGTCGAAATTCAGTACAGTGACAAACGAGGATAAAACGTTATTGGCCGCGCCCCTAATTTTGTTCCTAATAATTGTCACCGCCTCGTAATGGCGAGAGGTGCCGTTGTAATCTTTAAATATGCGATACGCAGCAACCGCCGCTTGTCGCCACGAAACATATGATTCCTGTGACCCCGAGAATTCAGGCAAATATTTAACGGCGTCTAAAGTCATGTTACATGATACACTACTAGTTATGTCTATGGGTTCGTAAGCTCTAATTGCGGGGACCACTGCTGAGGTGGGCGCGACCTGTGTTGCTGCCAACTGGCTGGCCAGCTCCTGAATTTTCTGACGCATTTCATTTTGTGCGAGCTCGTTTCTGGCAGCCTCGTCCGCTAAAGTATTGGCTACCACTGCCTGTATTACAGCTTTGAGTTGTTCTGGGTCTATCGCCATTGCAGGGGAATTCGCGGTTGCACGTCTTAGAGGGGAAGGTTGATTTTCACAATCGGACTCTGAGTCCGTGGAGTATGGTGTACTAGTCCTATACTGTGAGAAACTGGGCTGCATGAGCAGTCCAATTCGCTTAGGTATGCAAAAGCTGCCTGTGTGGGCAGCAGTTGACCAAAGCCAAACAAACAACAACTAAAGACAAAGGCTGCAGCGTCGAATGTCGCGCTTGAACCGAATGGAAACACAAAACAACAACAATAAATGAAAAGCGAACGTATGCGCTGTTATAAAAGACAATTATACGATTTTTGTTTTTGTTCACATTGATGCGAGACCATGTTTTAGCGTATCTGTTGGATTAATAATTCTTTTATTATTATATATTTTTTTTTAAATATTCACAGACTTAAAATGCGTTTAGCATCGGTTCCCACTCACATAATTTTTTGTTTTTGGTGTGTGTGTTATTTTGTCACTAATTCCCTTCACTTTTCCCGCGCCGCTGTCTTTTGCTTTGCCGCAAATTTAGTAGCTGTGTGGGCGGTGTTGGTGATGGTGGTGGTGGGTGGTGGTTTTTACCACTGGTTGGGCGCCAGTTATTGAGATTGGGGGTTGCAGGGGGGATCCCTCGCTGCTGGTCCAAGATATTAGGTTGAGAGGAACTTTCCTCTTTTAACTACCAGCCTTGTGGTCTGGTAGAGTAATTAATACAAGTATAATTTGCGACGTTCAGTCGGAGTAATGTTGACGAGCAGCCGCTCTTTATTAAAGTCAAGCATAAACTGAATATAAAAATGAATCTTACAGCTAACAAAAGACTCGCAGCGGCCACGCAAATATGCTGTGTTGGCCGGCTGCGCACGGGTTTCCGGCCCGATGCTGGGGTCAGCACTTTAACGTAATGGTATTATGTTACGTGCACTGAGCCAACTGGTCTAGCTCGTTGGCCCGTGTTAACTTATACCACAATCTGTGACCACCTCCGTATCCAAGGACAAGTTTTTTGCTTCCCTTATATACCGCCACAAGGGACAACATTCTCTATAAATATATATAGAGAAGGCTAGATTGCACACGGAGAAGATATAGCACCATTTGACAAAGCCAAAACCGCTGCTATCAATTCCACGGCTGCACGATTGGGGCATGGTCATCCATAGGAGCTTCGCTCTTTTAAGAGCGGCTCACACGGACGGGTGCCATGTTGATGTTCTTCCCGATCTGCAGCCTGGTATCTCTACGATGACGATGATAGTGACACTGCGTCCAGAAGCCAAGATGTTGCCGCCAGAAGGCGGACCACTTCAACTTCAACTTCAACAACGACAGCAACACGACAGGATGCAGAAGCATCGTCATCATCGCCATAACATATTGTAAACGCTTGAATAAACTCCGGTGCGACGCTTTGCTTAATTAAGTTTCTCTTTATTATCGACTTTACTCTCCAAGAACCAGCGACCGAATGCCGCGTTTTGCTTCTTCTCCTTAGCTTCTGCTCGCTCATCTATGTGTGTATGCGTGAGCAGAAGGTATACATTATTCTCTCTTAGAGCTAGCTTATGAGTAAGAGCGAGATGACAGTATCGTTCTTATTCTAACGGGGATTTGATCGTGCGTGTCTATTTGCCGCCATGGGCCTCATACCCTAAACTAAGCTAATACATACATGATACATACATGGTACTGTGGGCCTTATGCGTATCTATCCTACCACAACTCGGCCGTCCTGACTAGCTGATCCCCTGATCATGATTTACATTGTTTTGTTTGTAATTAAATAATGACTTAATCCTATTAATTTATACATATGTACATACTCTGTTTGATTGTTGACATTATTAACAATGTTTAATTGTGTGTTCGTATCTTTTTCTTATTGCCTATCCAATGTTTAATATTCTGAATGCTCCAGACACCTTGGTACGGATTGCGGGATACCTGAAAACCTTCTACGTCTTTTAATAAAAACCTGTCGTTCCTCAATACTTTTGAAATTACATATATAGACCTTTACATTTTGGAATTAATTTTCTAGAGATGCCTGCTGTGCTGTCGAAATTCTTTACCATTACATAATCTCCTTTCTTGTATTCAGAAGGCTTCCTGGCGGACTTATCATATTGCGTTTTGTTATAAGCTTGAGCTTTTACTTGATTCTTTTCTGCTTCGCTTCTAATCTTTCCTAAGTCTCTATTTTCTGGAGTATTATCTAGTTCTTCTAGCTTTTCCTTCAGTTCGTCTACTATTTTTCCTCTCTGTTCTAACCCGAAAAGCACTTTGCTTGGAGTTTGCTTTATGCTGCGGTGTTGTGTATTATTTAATACGTGCTCAACTTTGTCTATTACTGTGTCCCAATATATACCTTTTTCTGGTTCTACTAGTTTCGCTATCATTGGGCCCAGACTTCTGTTGACCCTTTCAACCTGCCCGTTCGCCTGGGGTGATCCAGTCGCAATCTTCATATGCTTAATATCGAACTCTAACATAAACTCTTCAAACTCCTTAGATGTAAAACAACTTCCCCTATCTGAAATGATGCATCTAGGCTTGCTGTATGCTCAATAGTCCTTCAGGGCTGCAATGACTTCTCTTGTATTGGTGGTCTTTGTAGTGTATAGCCGTACAAACTTAGTGAAACCGTCGATAACAACAAAAATATGTTTTTTGGCTCTGCCCGAGTCGACTGGGCCGTAATGATCTATATGTATTAGTTCAAATGGTTGACTACCTTTTGGAATGCAGTGCAGAAATCCTTCCTTACCCGTTTTAGGGGAGAACGCAACACATTTTAAACAATTTTCTATATGGCTTAAACATTTGTCTTTGGCATTGGGAAACCAATAAGAATTCAAAATTATATCTAACATTTTGTCTCTACCTATGTGTCCGATCTCATTGTGATATTTATATAGAATATGATCTTCCATGTCTGTGGGAACATAAAATAATAGTCTGCCGTCGTTACATTTTCTATAAATTATTCCGTTTCTCATTTCGTATAACTTATGTTCATTTTCCTCTAACAGTTTTCTAATTTCTTGAATTTTTTGATCTTTGGCTTGGCAAATTTATAAATTATCTTCAAACGTATTCGATTCTACTATCATGATATTCGTACATCTACTAAGAGCATCTACATGCTGCATCCTTTTACCTTCTCTATGTATAAGTTCATAGTCGTAGTTCTGGAGCTCTAACGCCCATCTAGCTATTCGTGGATTAAGTTCAATCTTATTCAGTGTTAAAGTAAGTGAATTACAATCAGTAATAATTTTAAAGCGTTTTCCATACAAGTATATTCTAAATCGTCTCAGTGCGTGAATAATTGCCATCGTGTCCAGTTCGAAACTGTGATATTTTGCCTCAGCGACTGTTGTACGTTTCGAAAAATAAAATATGGGGTGTAATTTTCCATCCTCTTTCTTTTGACATAATACGGCACCGAAACCAAGAGCGCTTGCATCACAGTGCAGCTCTATCTCGTCTTTGAAATTATAAATGGCTAAAACCGGCGCTTGCACTAACTTTTCCTTGAGCGTAGAAAAACAGCTCATTTCTTTTTCTCCAAATTTAAATTTCTCGTCTTTTCTCAAGAGGTCGTATAACGGTTTCGCTAATGTTGAAAAATCTTTTATGAATCTACGAAAGTATGAACATAAACCTAGGAAACTTTGAACGGATTGTATCTTGTCTGGAATTGGAAAATGTTGTATGGCATCTATACCTTTATCATCTGCCCTAATGCCTTCGCCGTTTATAATGAATCCTAAATACTTAATATTTGTTTGAAGAAACTCACATTTATCCATTCTCAATTCTAATTTATTTTGAGCTAATCTGAGAAACACTTCCTTTAAGGTTTTTAAGTGTTCCTCCGTGTCCTTGCTGGCGATCATGATGTCGTCCTTGTATACAATTACTTTGTTGTCCCTAATGAGATCCTCGAAAATTTTGTTTACAAATCTTTGAAACACTGCCGATGCAGTTTTTAGCCCCATTGTCATTCTGAGAAATTCGAATTGACCTAACGGTGTAACAAATGAGGTATATCTAATCGAATCCTTATTAACAAATACATGAAAATAACCGTTTTTTAAATCAAGTTTCGAAAAATTTTTCTTGTTAACTAGTTTGTCTAAGAGGTCATCGATAAGCGGTATCGGATAATTGTCCTTGATTAATATCTTGTTTAGTTTTCTAAAGTCTATGCATAGTCGTATGTCCCCCGTTTTCTTTTTAACTAAAACTATTGGCGAAGCATATTCGGATTCACTAGGTCGTATAATCCCTTCTTTCATATATTCATCTAACAATTTTTGTAATTTCTCCTTTTCTGAGTAGGCAAGTCTTCTTGGTGCGCAGCTAAATGGTTTTGACGTTTCTAAACATAGTTTTATTTCACATCTGACTAAAGGTTCGGTAGGCTTTCTAACATCTAAGTAGTTGCTTTTGATAATCTCTCTCAATTGACAGTTTAAGGCTCGGTCATATTCTGCGCCGCATATGTAATTCATTTGCTCATCCTCTTCGTAATCAATGCTAAAGATTTCTCTAACTGCTTTTTCATAACTGGGCATAACTGTATTATAAAATTTCTGACTAAGTGCGGAATCCGTTGTAACGCTGCCTAAAGGAATAACTGTTTCGTTCAGTGTTATACTAACTGCAGGATTAACCGTTTTACTACTCGTTTCGATATCTGCTATACTAACTGTTCCATAACCTGTTTCACTAACTGTTTTACTAACTGTTTCATAACCTGTCTCACTAACTGTTTTACTAACTGTTTCACTAACTGTATCACTAACTGTATCACTAACTGTATTACTAACTGTATTACTAACTGTTTCACTAACCGTTTTATTGTCTAAGGTACTAACTGTTTCTTTATTCAATGGGTTAACCGTAATCCTTCCCAAAGTATCTGGATCCAGTTTAAGCTGGCAACCTTCCATAAAATTTCGTCCAAGGATTACATTATGACTCATAGACCCGTCTGGAACTACGTATAAATCAAAATAACATTTTATTTTTTCTTTTGTAATGTAACAAGGTTTTTACGAGTATTATTAGTTGGCTTTTATTTAGCCCGAAATAGTTTTCAGCAGCAGACTCTAACTTTACTTCACTGGATATACTGCTTAATTTTGCAAATGATATTGGACTCCCGGTGTCTATGAGGCATTCTGTAATTAGTGGGGTTTTATAGCTACTGTGAAAAAAATCTTAACATGCCTTACATAATTGTTGATATTGGCGCTCTTGCGCTCCGGGCATTGTCCGACGAAGTGTCCGAACGCTCCACAAGCGTAGCAGGATCCGGGCTCTCTCTTTGGCTTCAGGCACTCCTTGGCGAAGTGTCCTTTTGAGTTGCAGTTGGCGCAACGCAAATCCTTCTTAGTTGGACCTCCTTCAAAGAGGCGTTTTGGAGAACTATTATCAGGCTTGTGCTTTGGCAGACGGACTTCCGAGAAGGCTCTCAAAACCTGCATCGGTTCGGAAAAGCACTGTATGCGAGCCTGATTGCGTAGCGCTGGTGCCGGAATTCCCTCGATAATGTTTTCCAGGAGTTCCTCCAGATCGATGTTGATGCCGTTGGCCAGCATCATCTTGTCCTCGAAATAAGCCGCAAATTTCTCCTCTGAACGCCATTCCCGCTTTTGGAATGCGCTCCTCAGCTGTCCTATGGACATTTTAACCCCAAATGACATAATTAACTGCTCACACAGCTGATCGGTTGGCTCCAGAATTCGCGTGGTGTTTGCGTGCAGCCAACGTTGTGCACTCCCTTTCAGCTTGGCAATTAGAAGCATATGCAAGCAGCCGTCGTCCAAATTGTAGATCTTGCCGATGTTCTGGAACTGTGTGACCCAATTACGCACACATACGCTGCCGTCGTACTCCATGGTGACCTCTTTTGCCAAGGCAAGCGCTGCTGCTGGCGATTCCAAGAGTTTGTTTACGTTTGTACTCTGGCGTTGATCATCACTGCTAGCGGTCTCCTTTCCAACACTGGTATCTCCCTCGATAATGTTATCGGCAGTGATGGTCACTTTGGTGCTGTTAACTTTAACATTGGTGCTGTTAGCGCACATGTTAACATTGCCATTATTTTCAATGTTATTTTCAATGACGTCATGGGCTTGACCAACACGAACGGACTTGTTCTTGCTCGCCTCGTCGATTTCTGTGTAAATGCTCTGCAACACGGCCATGTTTGCATCTATTTCGTCACGAATTTTCTGCTGGGTGGCTTTTTCGGCATCCACTAACGATAACTGCTCCAAATCCAGACTTTCTAGGGTTTCTGACGCCGCCGATTGCGCGTCTAACGGGGTCGCTGGCGTGTCTCCCTCTTGCAGCTCTCGTTGTGCTAGCAGCGATGCAGCTCCATCCGTTGCTGATCCGTTGTTTGACGGTGGAGCGCCCCGTATTTCCGGAGAAATGGTTTGGAGACGCCCTATCAACTCCGCTTTAGTGCCGGAAGTTTGGCGTCCAAGGGCTCCCAGCCATTTTTTTAGTTGTTGCACCGAGAATTGATTTAATATGGTGTCAGGCATAGTGAGTAATGACCACTTCTGATGTTGTAAACGCTTGAATAAACTCCGGTGCGACGCTTTGCTTAATTAAGTTTCTCTTTATTATCGACTTTACTCTCCAAGAACCAGCGACCGAATGCCGCGTTTTGCTTCTTCTCCTTAGCTTCTGCTCGCTCATCTATGTGTGTATGCGTGAGAAGAAGGTATACATTATTCTCTCTTAGAGCTAGCTTATGAGTAGAGCGAGATGACAGTATCGTTCTTATTCTAACGGGGATTTGACGTGCGTGTCTCTTTGCCACCATGGGCCTCATACCCTAAACTAAGCTAATACATACATGATACATACATGGTACTGTGGGCCTTATGCGTATCTATCCTACCACAATATGTATATGGATTAATAACAACATCAGCAGCGGCCGCAATCAAATGCCGCCGCATCATTGGCAGTCATTGCCGGTCCAAGAACAACAACAACAACAACAACGATGGCATTCAAGACGACGAGGAGAAGAAGCTCTCACAACCTCCATGCTGCTTCACCGGTACCCTGCTGCTTCACCATCATGCCCACCTCAACACGTGTTCGTGAACGGGCGACAGCTCAATTTAGCCCAATGGAGTCTTAGCATATCCCACCTGCAGCAGCACAGTGAAAATGCTGTAGCTGCAGCTGCAGGTCTTTCGTCGCCGCACTACGTCGTAAGACGACGCCGCATTCTGCCAGCCTCATACTCTCCTGAGGGTTATTAACGAACCTCTTGGTTGATTAGAGTATGGCCGCCTCACGATGCGGCTCTTAATGGACGAATCTGGAGTCTTAGCGTACATAAGCGGAATAGCGGACTTATACAGAGCTGTTGTCGCTATTGGAGTCGACCTCACGGACAATTGATTTGGGCTAGCAGCAGAGGAAAATCTCAAGAACAACTACAACAACAGCATCAGCACTGCGTCTATGGCCCATGGAAGGCAACATCTGTGGCAGCAGCAGCAGTAGTCTGGTTCTTCTTCCTCTCACACCTGGATGCTCCTTACTCCAATGGAGGAGCGGAGATCGTCTTCTTAGCCGGGCGACATTCTTCGCTACCATCGCTGGCAAGTCCTCAAACCGTGGCAGGACATAGAGTGGGAACAACCTCGAGAGTCATAACGCTGACTGCCTCTCTACATGACGGCGGCATCTCCCACCACCGCAACAACAACGAATGGAAACTACTTTCTGCGGCCGCGTGCATATACATATGCACCTTGATCCTTGCCTTCTATGGCCTGCTGCCAAAGCGTCTCCATTCACCCTGGTATGTCTACGCTCCTTTCTAACTTTTTCGCCTCGCCTCTCCATTTCTGCTGTCATCATCCGCCCTGGCTGATCCGGGACCAAGGATCTCATCGAAGCGGGACATGGAGTCCTGTTTCATCATCACCATCGCGTGGGCAGTGGGCAGCTACAATTTAGAGTCGAATAAGGATAGGAAACTAGCTGTCTCACACTACAAGCCCACGGCACACAATTGGATCGCAGCATATATACCATCCTTTGATGCGATTTAGTTTATTTTCGTCTCCCGTATTTTTCTCTTCCGCTTAGCTTTTTTAATTCCACATATTTTGAAACATTTTACTACATAACCGTATCTGAAGAATATTTTAAATTTGGAAGAGTTTTTATAACGAGGAGGCAAGACTCGCACCAAGTCGGGTGTGCAGTATTAGTATTTTTCCTGGCAAGCCCAATGTGGGGAGTTCGTATACTTTCCGGTGCCCTGCTCGATCGGCTATTGCGACTTTGATCGTCATCATAAGTGATTATCCTGTCGCAGACGCAGAGGCATTAGGATTAGTGGATAACCCCCAGCTTCCGAACAGAAAACAACCACGTAAATAGCCAGATTGGAAGCCCATTTTAGCCTTATGTAAATAACAGACCATTTAAGCCACAATTCAAACTCGTTTTTCTTGTAATTATCATCATTTTTAATTAGTTTCTGTTGTGCCCAAGATATCGCTACAATCTCAGAGGAAATCTTTTCTCTTGTATATATATTTATGTATAAATACATATTTTTGTTTTTTTTTGTTAACTCCATACTAGACTAGCTAACCTAAGTAGCTAATTTACAACCGATAACGATATACTTACCATCCTAAGCCTAATGTATTATCTAAGAGAGAATGTATGTGAAAAACAACGGCGAGCTATAACCTAATGACATAATTGGGGAATAATTCCGGATCTACAGTCGCCTTTTGGCCATTGGAAAATTGTGAAAATCTTTTCAGGTCCATAGCAGCCGCCATAGACGAAGACATACATACGCACATATATATGTATCATCAATACTTGGAGATCTGTGGTCTGGTGGTATTGGTGTGTATTGGATTCTGCGTGTGTGACTCTTGGACTGAGATTTTGGAGACTTGGAGAGGTGGAGCTGGAGAGAGCGATCTACATTACGATCCACTTTACATTACTTTACATTACACACACTGACGCTGATGAAATCCCATACAATCTTTTTTATGTGAGTGTAAAGTTCTCTCTCTAATGAATAAAACCCTCTGTGCATACATACATACATTTTTATATGTACATGACAAGTCTGCCAATTTGAAAATCGCCATTATTTTTTCGCCAATACATACAATCCTAATGCTGATTAATTAATTAATTAATTTCTAGTTCAAGACAATTATTTTTTTTGATGTTATTGAGATTCCCTAAGTGTGGCATATAATAAATGAACTAGAAAAAAGACAAAACTAATTTGAATTAAAACGAATTAATTGAATACTTCCACTCCCATTAAAGACACAATTTATATACACTTATTATTCCTCGCCAATTGCTCATCAAAATTACTAATGACTAATTGATTATTATAATTGATTAAAACACTCTTGATAGTCAATAAACAATTTATTGGAAATTTAAAAAAAACCTAATGCAGAGTAATTTTTTGAGTTGACCGATTTACAATTTTTTGGATTTATTACCCCCACTGAAGCACATTGAATACAAATTATTTTGTGGCATATAGTTGATAAAAGACTGTTTTCTGTATTTTAATATCTTGACTGTTACATGATACATGTTTCATCCATTTATTAGCACAGATTAATTAATTAATTATTTACTTACTGACCTATATTAAATATATATATATATATATATAAACATGCGCTAATCTGTTTCTTAAATATGTATATATATAAAACAATTTATTTATCTATTTATTTCTTGACTCTGGCCGGCCGTGATTTGGGGCCACAATTGAAAATTACGAATATATTCCCCAATCCCAATATCAACTTGGCTTATTGTCCCTTACATTAAATACAAACGATATGGCTAAACTTAAAAGGGGAAATAAGAATGCGATGAAAAAGAGTTCGGTGAAGGCGCTCCTTTTAAGGCAGCAGCAAAACATGGCAAGGCCAAGATTTCAACCACTTGAGCAGCAACTTGGGCCTCAGCAGCGGCAGCAACAACAAAAACAGAGGCAGCAACAGCATCCAGTCAATACGCTGGAAAACGACATGGACTTGGAGATTGGGTTCTACTCAGAATCTGATGATAGTGATACGACCTAAACTTGTGGCCTTTGGTACATCCCTGGTGCAGACGATGACGACGATAATAATCCAATTGGTCGCTCTCTCTCTCCGTCGCCCAGGGCTAGAGAAGGTATGGCTAAGGAGTGGCATAGCTCAGAGGCTGTCCCTGTGAATCATGCCGATGCGTTCGCCATACTCCCTCCGATCCCTGTCCCTCGCTCCTCCCTTCCAGCTGCCAAGGTCGGCGCTGGATCATCGTCGTTGGCCGCTCCCGCTGCCGACGATGGTGACGGGAATTCGAGGGCGATGTTTTTAAACTGCAATGGTAGGAAAAACATAGGCAATTATGAGCTAGTGAATGGGGAGCATACATTCATACCAACTACTAACCTTGCACAAGCCAGGGGTGTGAATGGGGGGGGGATTCTCAAGGGTGGCCTTAGTAACTCTTCTGCTACGGCCCACGGCAGTAGCAACAATGTCAGCTTAATGGCAGCGGGCGCTCCGCTGAATGGTGTGGTTAGCGGCTGCACTCTCATCGAATCCCCTTCCTCCTTGGAGGATGAGGTGATCCCACAAACTGCTGGGGTCGAGGAACAGCATCGTGCTCTAGGCGAGCGGCAGCTCGTGCTCGTACTAATTCTGCCAATGTTAATCCCAGCAGCAAGGGAGCGGCCATCGGACGAAGGAGAAACTCTCCTCCATGGCGCCTAAAAATATCCAACATATGGGAAGGCATCAGTACGGAGGCGATAAGGCATCAACTTGATGGTCTGGGAGTTAAATACCTTAATGTCAGACAGCTCTTCCATCGTGAGACACGTAAGCCTTTGGCCATCTTTGAGGCGGCTGTGAATGTGCTTATAAACTGCTTAACGGAGGCCGAATTCTTGGTCAAACACCCAATGTAGTACTCCTGCTCCCGCTGCCAGAACCCAGAAGGTGCTTCAAATGCCAAAAATATGGCCATCTTGCATACAACTGTAGGGGCGCTGAAAACTGCTTAAAATGCGCCGGTGGACATAGCACAAGGGTCTGCACAAAGCCTAATGACGCCCCACCATGCTGCAGCAATTGTGGAGCGGGACACGTTGCCTCTTTCAAGGGTTGCCCCGTCTATCGGTTGGCCAAAAAGCGACTGCTCTCCAAGCTATACAGTCAAGGTAGGCAAAGGCCAAGGGCAGCTAAATCTGATATGACTGCCGGTCAGGAGAGGAAGCTGGTTGCGAACTGGCGGGCTAGAGTTGGACATGATAGAGGGCATGACTCTGGCCAGAGACAGCGGAGACCGCAGCAACAGTGGCATGTGGAGCTCCCTGAATGGCAGAGAGGCGCGAATAGGAATGGCACCAGCAGAAACAAGAGCAACAACAACAGCATCAACTTTGTAAACAAATTGAGGACTCATAATCGGAGGACTGATGTGGGAACGCACAAGCGTATGCCCGACACAAACAGTTCTCCTAAGCAGCAGCAACAACAAAGCGGCGATCATCGACATCGACAGACGCTTGGCCGGTCAGTACAGCACAGGCTCCATCCGCGGCAGCAGCAGCTGCAACAGCAGCAGCAAGTGAGGCAGAGCTCTCATCAGAGGCTCCCATCATCATCATCATCCCTATGGTCGGCTGATGCCAAGCCGAGAAATGGATCCAAAGGAAAACAGCATAATGCTCCGGTGATCGATTATAACTCTAATGATAATAATAGAAGACGGCGAAAAGATGGGAAGTTCTTTAGAGCCAGGGCTCATATGATCGACACTGCCATGGACGAATCGGATAATCACATGGCATACCAGTTGCTTATGGATGCACTTCAATAAAAACCATTCGAGAAAATAACGACACTTGAAGAAAATAGAAAATCACAAATGTCACAATGGAGGAATCTAAACACAATGTTGGCTAACGTACTGATAAGGATTCTGCAGTATATCGTTGCTATCGAAAAACAAAAACAATCAATGATGACGCCACAACTTCGTTTGTTTTGATTGAAAATTGAAACCCACATACCATATGATTTGCCCTTTCTTATTGTTTGTTTTTACTGCTGTGGTGTGACCAGTTACCGAGCTAGACTGTGCCGCCTATTGCCATACCGGTGTTACCGTATAAGTGGAGTGGGAGGTTGGCAATAATATATCCCTCGTCGTTTTCTCCCAGTGTAGGTACCCGGTTGGCTGTTGCTGGTTGTCCAGTGGGGGCCGGTTGGCCGTCCTGTTTCTATGATGAAATAGGATGATTACGTTGGAAGGAGACTGTCCTTCAATGCCGCTGGCCTAGAGACTCAGCCGGTATATTTGTAATAAAAGGTTTAACGGCTAAGTGCCGGAGTTTCGTTATATGAGCTTGTGCTCTTTATTAAGGGCTTACAGGGGTCCTTTGAGTAAAAAAATTCAACATTTTTGAGATTTTTTTTCTTTGTTCAATTATGACATACATTTTTCGTATAAAGTACATTTAAAAAAGTGGAGTTTGAACTTTAATTTCTGAAAATTTCAACTAAAAATATTTTAAATTCAGCCGAAGACGTTGTCGAGAAGAAGCGCCTTGCGGTGTCCCTCGTAACTCTATGTAGAATTATCTGAATGCAAAAATCCAAAGTGAATTCATTTTTGGACATGTTTTTCGTGGTCCCAACGATGCCCGAATATTTTTTTTCATTTCTAATTTTTTTATAACGTTTTAAAGCAAAAATTGGGATTTTCAGCAGTAAAAGTCGGCGATTTTGTAGCTGTAAAATCGAAAAAAAAAAATAAAAAATTGAAAATAAGATCGTTGGGGCCGGGATAAATATGTGTAGAAAGTGTGTGAAAAATTGATCGGTTGCATATTCGCTGAGTTATGATGGACACCGACTTTAAAAACAACATTTCGAGAAAATCGTTGTTATTGCCGCTTGTTGCTCGGCTCTTTGGACGCGAGACATAAACTTTAAAAAATCATATCTCCGTCAATTCTTCACCAAATTGCAATTTTAACAGAATACTCCTGAGACTTTGTACTATCGAATAAAAATATAAAAATTTTTGACCATTTTTGACCCCTGTAAGCCCTTAATTGAATATAAAATCGGAACTGAACTTAAGAACTAACAAAAGCTCATGCATGACCGGATGCCCGTGGCAGACCGCTGACCATGCACATTTTGCAGAAGTCATACGATCGCTGCTAGCCAATGGGACAAAGCCACGGCCCATAAGGGCGCAATATGTTGGCTCAGCTCTCGGGCCAATTAGGGTGGACCCTATTTGGGGTGGACCATACATGAGTGGAGTAATAATTATAATATTAAATGCTTAATATTAATAAATTATGGGTAATAAAATGATTAATATTAATAGGAGGAATAAAAATAGGCCTGCTGATGCTAACCTGGGAGTTCGTTGTTAACTACTCCCCCTTAAATTAGACGCCGTCCTCGGTGACAGCCAATTCGTCAATGGATTTTTGCAACTGGGATGCCTCCCGTTTGCGCCTGCAGTGTTGTTGCAGCAGGACCAAGCCGCATAACGTGAAGCTAACGGCGACTCCCGCGACGAACCAGATTTTTGGTGCACCTCCCGCGGACACGTCCTCTCTGAGCTCCTGCATCAGCCGCAGGTTGTGCTCGTTCATCCGCTGTAGTAGCGGCAGACTCAGTATTTGATCATGTCCGGTGATGTTGATTAATGGGGAGGCCGCGATTCCAGGGCTCTTATCCACAGCGTAATTGAGGTTCAAATACACTGAGCCGTTGATGACAGCCTTCCGTTCGAAGGTAATAAGGTGGGTCCCTATTATGGTTGTTGTAGGCCCGTCATCGATAGTAATCCTCGTAAATTTCTCGTTGACGATTATTACTCCATCGTCCACGATTGTAAGGGGCTCTAGATTGCTGGGCTGCGTCCGACATGTAGCCACACCGCCGGCATGTAACTGCCTAGCGCAGGTGTCGTGAACCGCCTTTTGCAGAACGTGGCAATCTGAAACTGCTAGGACTCCGTTATCACATTCCGCCAAGACGTTTTCTTCAATTTGTAACATGGTATGGTAGTGAGCAACAGGAAAGAGCAGGACTTTTTTACAAATAAACTTAACTTTAGGATATTGAAGAACTACATGGATAAAAATATTAGATTGAAAAATCTTAATCTTAGATACATCCATAAGACTAACTATGGGGACCTCTGTGAGCTGTTCGTCGAAGATAGATTTAAGGTCATTGTGATTAAAAATAACTGGATTTATCATATTGTTTTTTGCGAGTGTGATCGTGAGCATGCAATTTTGTATTTCTGAAATTAGTATTCTATTTCTGGCTAAGAGGGTCTCGAAAAGGTGGCCGGAGTCAACCAACCCGTCCCTTTTCTCTTTGAGGATTCTGTTTACTGTGTCTGTGAGTTGGTTAATATGTTTTTGCGTTTCTGTGTTTATTACTACCTGCCTATTGTTTTCCTCTATTAGGGCTGCTTCGTTAGTTTTGATTCTAAAGAGGTCCTCCGCGTCGGGCGTCCCCGCCACGACCTTGAGTGCCGAGCCCAGGAAATCCAGGCTCCTGGCCATTCTACGGTGCACGGTAATTTCATCCAGCATGTTCTGGGCATGGTTGATGTCGACTTCCAGAAGTTTCCTCATGTGGGACTGTGGGAACAGTTCAAGCATTCTGACTGTAGAGTCAATTATGCTAGAAAACTCAGACAGATTTGTCGAGTGCCTAATCAGGCCATACTGTCCCATACTAATACATTCCCGTCTAACACCGGGATGTATTTTGCATGCGAGAAGTCGGTGGATATGAGTATGATGGATATTACGGCAAGCCTGTGGAAATTATACCAAATGGTGAGTGTTTAATATAAGGGTGAATGTGGCAGATGAAATGCCTATTTGATATTGTCCTTATGGACCACCCTCCCCCTAATGAGAACAGATGTTCCCAGATCTGCTTCCACACGCTCTTCTGAATAAAGCGGAGTCAATTTGTTACCTAACCTTTTGTTGTTACGTAGGTGTAAATTTTCACCAACTTCAAAGATTCAGTTTTGTCTAGAAGGGTTAATTCTGTTCAGGTTAGCTTGTTGTGCCTTGTCAATTCTATCTTTGATTGCCAACATGATCTCGTCATTGCCAGCGTGGATAACCTCCACTGGTCTAAACTTTGTGACCGAACGTAGCGACCTGTTGTATTCTATCGTAGCCAGTGAGATCAATTCCACAGTATCCTCTATTTTTTTATCAATTTTGAGGCATCTGGCGATTTCTGCCAGTGTACTGTGAAACCTTTCAATTTGGCCATTGGAGCTACTGTGTAGCGGTGGCGCATTGACAACATCGATGCTGTATTGGTTTTTAAGCAACGACGTGATTGTCTCAGAGTTGAAAGAGGCTTCGTTGTCGCAGAATATTTTTTTAATATTTGGGTAGAAGTTTACCAATTGGAGAATAGGGGCTCTAGAAACTAAGGGTTGTACGATGGCGAATTTTGACAATTTGTCAATACAGGTTAAGAAGATTTTTCTGTCAGAGGAAAATATGTCGATATGCAACATTTCTCCAACGTATGAAGGTATAGGGGTATTTCCTAATTCCTGTTTCTAAGGATGGCGGTCGTTTTGGCTTTGTTGCAGACTTTGCAATTTGCGACCACTTCGCTAGCTAGTTTAGACATATTCGGGAAGTAATAATCCCGGAGGATTTGTTTAGCGTTCTCTTGTGCAGCCCGATGGGAGCGATTGTGCTCGGTGTTAGTGATTTCAAGCTGTTCATTGACGTTGATAATATCACTGACGAAGGCTTTACAATGCCAAAACTTTGTCGCAGGAAACTCCTGCCTCAAGGCATGTTGAATACGCGCCAGGGTAGGGAAATCACAGTGAATCGCGTTCACGACATTGGCGTTGACAATTTCTTTAACGGATTCTACAAGCGAGTCTTTGTCATTAAAGTTAATGATATGGCGAGTTCTATTTCCGAAGATTATGAAGTCTCGCCGAAGCGGTTGGTTTGCTTCTTCCAAAATGATTTGGTTTCTGAAGCAGTTCAGAGGTTTGTCTGTGGTTTCTATAGTGTACGAAAGGGAAAGCTCACTATGCACCGTGGCTGCATCGGACTGGGCCTCAGCCTCTAAGTTGTTCAGGGGTTGTCGAGATAGCGCGTCCGCTACCAGGTTTTGTTTTCCCGGTGTGTAAAATACTTTCCCGTTGTTCTCATCAATAAATGCTTTCCATCGCTTAATCTTAGCGTTGGTGTTTTTCTCGGATACCGCGTATGTGAGGGGCTGGTGATCTGTAAAGATCCTTACCTCTTTGGTACCGTATAGGTAATTTTGAAGTTTGCGTATTGCCCAGACTATCGCCAACAATTCTCTTTCGTTGGTGGCGTAGTTCAGTTCGCAGTCTTTCAGCGTACGAGAGATCATGGTGATGGGCCTCTTGTTCTGGGACAATACCGCGCCTATACCACTGTCTGAAGCGTCGGTGGTTAGGTCAAATGGTAATTTGAAATCGGGGTACGTCAAAATGACATCTTCTGATGCTAGGATGTTACGCAGGTGATCAAACGCATTGCGCTGGGTTTCATCAAATGTAACAGGAACTTTTTTCGACATGTTTTTACTCACTGTACCGTTTTCCCCTTTGAGAATATGAGTGAGAGGCCTGGCAATGGAAGCAAAATTCATCACAAAGCTTCTGTAATAGCTCGCCAGGCCGAGGAAAGACCTAAGGCTAAACAGATTTCGGGGTTCGGGGAACTCTTGTATTGCCCTGACTTTTTCAGGGTCTGTTTTCGTCCCCCCCTAGTGACTATGAAGCCTAAGAATTCTACGCTTTCTTTAAAGAATTTAGTCTTTTCTCGTGCCACCTTCATGTTGGCCTCGAGCAGTCGCTTAAGCACTATATCGATGTGTTCGGTTTCGTTTTCTGAAAATATAATGACGTCATCGACATAGACGTAACATATCTTGCCTATTTCTTCCCTCAGCACATCATCGATGGCTCTTTGGAATCTGCTACCTGCGTTTTTTAATCCGAAAGGTAATCGGCAAAACTCGTATTTCCCTCCGTTAACTGAGAAAGAGGTTTTTTCCCGGTCCTTCTCGGCCAAGTATATCTGGTGATACCCTGACCTTAGGTCTAGGGTAGTAAAGTATCTGGCTTTTCCCAAGTTCGCTAAAATCATGGGAATGCTTGGCGTAGGGTAGCGGTCAGCAATTGTTTGTTCATTTAGTTTCCTAAAGTCGATTACCAAGCGCTTATTTTTGATGCCGTTATCGTCAGTCCCTTTTTTGTCAACTACCCAAGCAGGGCTGTTGTATGGGGATCTGGAAGGCCTTATTATGCCATTGCTCAGCAGCTCCTTGATCTCGTTGTTAACAAAGTCTGCTGCCCCCATGGGGTAGGGGTATAATCTGGAGTAGACGGGTTCGTCTCTCTTAGTTCGAATAGTGGCGGTGACCGAGGTGTTGAAAGTTAGCGCCTCGTTAGAGGTCGAAAACACCTTTATTCTTTTCAGAATAACATTTTGTAATTCAGCTTTCACCGAATTTGGTACCAATTTTAGTGAAATTAACGTTTTCACAGTCAAAGAATTTGAGCTTTTCAGTGACGTTTGCGTATTTTATTACGCTGTCGCCTAAGTTCAACGCCACTCTGCTCGCGTTAGCGAGTCGAAGCCTATTATAGCATCGAACGTGCTCAGTGTGTCCAACAGGAAAAATGGGGCGTCTAACCCAAAAATGCGCATTATGCACTTGTTCTTGACGTCACTGGAGCCGTGAATAGTGCTCACAGTAAAGGGGGTCTCGACCGGCATTACATTTCTTAGCTGCTTTACGGGCTTAAGGTAATTCTTTGCCGCCCCCGTGTCGATAAGTATTTTTAGTGTTCTACCAGCCAACTGTCGTTCGATGAACGGCAGTCGGGAGCGTTCCCTAAAAAATGTAGCAGGTCTTTAAGTTCGTTGGAGTCGTTACCTTCTTCAATGCTGGCGACTTCCGCTTCAGCTGTGACGGAATACCCTGACTCTTCTTGCTCGTGGGATTGAGTTATATTATTAACACGCTGGCGTCTTTGTCCCGAATAACGCTGAGATGAATTCCGTCTTTTGTTGTTGCTATTATTCTGAGGCTTTCCCCAATTTGTTTCCTGCCTAATTTTGGCTGTCGAAGGGTCGATCTCCATAGGCTGTACTTTGTTATGGTCTACAATTTCGGGGTCCCCGTGCTTAGGAATGAAGTGTGGATTTTTATCCTCTCCTTTCCATTGCTTTCCCTGAAATTTATTAGTACGCCTGTTGCCATCGTGCACAAGAGCCTTGTCTTCGATGGCCTTCGCGTATGACGCCGCGAATGCACTTCTTTCAATGCTATTTTCAGCCTCCCGCGCAAGCGCTAACGCAGTCGTAAGGTCTTTTGGTTGTGCTGGTAGCACCAGTGCTTTGAGCGGTCTTTTCAGCCCAGCAATAAATGCGTGTAGGGCATCGTCCCTAACCTCCTTATTTAAGATTGTTCACGCCAGAAGGGCGCGAACTATTGAGCGGCAGTGTGAGCGGCCAGCGCTCGCGCTAAAGCTTTCGCTTCTCTCGCTCTCCTCGCGCTCTCCCTCTTTTCCGCCAAGGGCAAGTTCGCCACGCCGCGGTCTAGCGGCATTTCTATTGTTAGCTCTAAGTTAGTATTAAAACTGTGCAAATAAAGTGAAGTACAAATCGAAGCTTCCCCCGCTGCCTTCTTACTTCGGGCCCCAACAGCAACAACAACAGCACGGCAGCACCCCTGCCCATCCAACCAGCGACGACCACGACCACAACACTCCAACGGCCGTCCGGACCTTTCGGCTTTATTCCGCCCACTCCATTTCATGGTCCTTCGACTCCGGATCTATCCTGATCCACCAGCGCCCCCAGCGGAAAAATCCAAAGATAAGTAGGGCTTTTCTAATTCTAGTCCGTCCGTGGTCGCCATACTCTTTTTCCAGAGGCGTTTTTTGTAATTCTTTCCGTCCATCCGAGACCGATTCCGAAAAGTGAAAAGTGAAAGTGATATATATATTAAGTGCATTCGCCCAGCCGCAGTGAAGTTCTTTCTTTTTTTAAAGTGCAACAAGTGCTTTGCCAATATCGGCCCCCTACTTCGTTTCCCACTGCGATCCGCTGGTGTCAAAATACATACATATATATATATCACATACACCCATCCATATTCACGAAAAACGTCCGTCACTAAACTGCTGTTTTTTAATAAAATATCTAAACACAAAGTTAAATTCCAAAAAGTGCATGAAAATTAATACATTTTTAAAATTCTAAAAATTCATCCGCAGGAAATTAAATATATTTAATTTACCTACATAATTTACATACATAATATACATACATAAAAATACATACATACAAAAATAAAATGTATACCCCACCAAAAAATTATCGAGCCACTTAACCTATTTTGTGTCAAATATACAACTAATAAAAAATAAATAAAACATCCCATTTTTTGAACCCTTCGCTCCAGAAATAAATAAAATATACATTTTATTCCACATACAACAAAAAATCACACAAACAAATATTAAGTTTTTATTCCGCTCTTCTACATACATACATATTTGCCAGCTTTCCGCTATACAGCTTCATACATACATATTTGCAGCGGAGCGCCAAACTCCGGCTTGTCCGCCTTCATATATATATATTTGCCAGCTTTCCGCTATACAGCTTCATACATACATATTTCCATACCTACATACATAGACTCGCCTAAGTTCGAGTTCTATCGTCTCCTCTTTCTCCTCTTGTTCAGCCAGCAGGTGCAATCTATTCGGCACACATACAGACTGCACTGGCAAGAGCGGCGACACAGTGCCGACGAGAAAATACCCTCCACTCGAAACAAAAATATTTCCGAGAACAAAAATTTTAAAAGTTTACAAATAAATTCTAAACATTTCACAACTGTTTATAGCCAAATTCCTTGGCTATTTTATAGCTACTCCAGAGAGTTTTGGCGGGTTTTTCCCACAAAGATTTTTAAATATTTGTCGGGTTTCGGAAATACTAAACCGACAGTTAGGTTAGGTTAGGTTAGGGCGGTGATGGCCGGCTCAGAGAGAGCCGGACCATCCACTTGAGCCTGAGGAGGCTCCTTGTGATGCCGCATAGGCTTAGGTCCCCGTCCGATGCAGGTACTCATGGGCCGATGACCAGTACTACGTAAGAGAGGACCAACCCGATCCTTGGATGAATCGGATTATCTGCCTCGGTGATGTCTCGCATAGCTCTGCGAGATCCACAAGGGTGGGGAAGCCCAGGTACTGCAGTCTTCGTCTGCTTAGGGCCGGACAGTGGCAGAGGAGGTGGAGGACGGTCTCCTCTTCCTCCTCATCCCTACAGCTTCTACAGAAGTCATTATGGTGCACCGACAGCCTGGACGCATGCGTTCCAAGCAGCCAGTGACCAGTAAGAGCCCTAACGGCCAGGGCGCAGCTTTCCCTGCTTAGTGATAATAGCTCCTTTGAGCGCTTCGCTGAACGGCGTGGCCAGATCATTCTAGAGTGGCGGCAGGTGATGAGGTTTTCCCATTTCCTGTCCGCGAGGAGGTGGAAGTACTCCCTACAGAGTAGTCTGCGAGTGGCCAAGGGCATGTCAACTGACTCCCTCTCCGGCTGAAGAGGGGAGGTTGTACCCTGCCGGGCCAGCTCATCGGCAGCGCAGTTGCCCTCGATGTCCCTATGTCCTGGAACCCAGATGAGGTGGAGGTCGTACTGCTCCGCCATCTCGTGAAGAGATCTGCGGCAGTCGTTGATGGTCTTCGAGTTGGAAGAAATAGATTCGAGTGACTTCAGGGCGGCCTGACTGTCAGAGAAAATGCATAAGGGAGCTCTGCCCCTAGTTGGGGGGAGCTGATCAAGGGCTTCTTTGATGGCGTAAACTTCCGCCTGAAAGACGCTGCAGTGGTCGGGTAGCCTAAACGAGACGTTTAATCCCAGGTGTTCAGAGTATATACCTCCTCCCACCCGGCCGTCCAGTTTTGAGCCATCCGTGTAGATGTGAAGGGACCCTAGGGGTCCAGGGGGTCCTAGGTTCCATTCCGTTCTATCGGGGATGTGAACCTGGAAGGGTGTGATGGGGTGTTCAGTGGGGACACAGTAATCAGTGTTTCCCTCAGTAAGGTGTGGAGCAGAGCCGAGGTTCGTGTGTCCGAAACTCAGTCTTCTCCACAGACCCGCGCCCTTCAGCCTTAATGCCGAGAGTGACGCGGTCATCTCTCCCATTAGTTCAATTGGGAGGATGTCCAGGAGAACGTCCAAGGCGTCTCCCGGAGTTGTGCGCAGGCTGCCTGTCATACAGATCTCAGCCATGCGCTGAACTTTTCTTAACTTGCCCAGGCAGGTAGACCGCTTTATAGCTGGCCACCAGATTGCCACTCCGTAGAGGAGTATCGGGCGAATGATAGCCGTGTACAGCCAACGGACTATTTTTGGGGTCATTCCCCATTTTAGCCCGATAGCCTTGCGGCAGGTGTAGAGCGCGGTTGTGGCCTTTTTGGCCCTCTCGTCCGTGTTAAGGGACCAATCGAGCTTCCTGTCCAGGATAAGACCTAGATACTTGGCCTGATTTTTAAGGGTGAGAGGTACCCCGCAGAGTTTAGGGGGTATCATTTTGGGGATTTTGTATTTCTTGGTAAAAAGGACTAGTTCAGTCTTCGCTGGGTTTACCCCAGACCAGACCTTGCGGTCCAGTCCGTCAGAAACCGAAGACTTTCGCTCATCCTGTCACAGAGTGTCTGCGGGAATTTTCCCGTAAACGCCAAGGCGACATCATCCGCGTAGGCCACGACACGACAGCCGCCTTCTTCTATGCCCTGAAGCAGTTCATTGACCGCCACATTCCATAGGAGAGGGAGAGGACTCCGCCCTGAGGTGTGCCTCTGTTGACTTGTCTGGAGATGGTTGACCCCCAGTGTTGCCTCCACCGTTCTGCTGCGCAAGATCCGGTCAATGAGACCCACCGAGTGTTGATCAATCCCAGCCTAGTCAGTGCTGATGTGATTGAGCCTGGAAGGATGTTGTTGAAAGCGCCCTCTATATCCAAGAAGGCGACGAGTGTGAACTCCTTTTCGTGGAGCGATTTTTCTATGATAGTGGTAAGCGAATGGAGTGCTGTCTCTGTCGACCTGCCCCTCCTGTACGCGTGTTGAGATCCTGATACGGATGATTGGGGAATATTAGTTCTAAGATGCAGACTGATGAGTCTCTCCAGCGTCTTGAGTAGAAACGAGGAGAGGCTTATCGGCCTATAATCCTTAGGCGTGCAATGCGATGGCTTGCCTGCCTTGGGGATGAAGACAACTTTTGAGCGGAGCCAACCGCTCGGGATGACCCCTGTATCGAGGATGATCGAGAAGATCAGACGAAGCCAGGGAGTGGATAGCTCGGCTGCATAGCTGAGCTGTGCAGGTATGATGCCGTCCACCCCAGGGGATTTATATGGGCTAAAACTGTTTATTGCCCATTTGATGTTCCTATCACTAAGAAGGTAGTCCATTTCGGACGGACCCCGCCGTGTCGGGGGGTTAGGCGGACTGCTCTGAGACGAGCTAGCAGGAAAGTGAGCATCCAGGAGAACTCCGAGAGTTTCCTCACTAGAGGTCGTCCAGCTGTCATCAGGACGCTTGACAAAGCCCGGGTTGGTGGGCGTCGTCGATAGGACCTTCCGCAGCCTAGACGCCTCTGAGTAGTCCTGGATTCCTGAGCAAAAGTCGGACCAGGCCCTTCTCTTGGCCTTTCTTAATTCCCTGTTATATAGGGCCAAATTTGTTTTGTATAAGCGCCACGATGCGTCCGTATTGTCGCTCTTGGCTTGGTTGAAGGATTGCCTCGTGGTCTTCTTGAGGCTACCTAATTCTTTGCACCACCACGGTGGCTTCTTCCCAGTCTTTCCCCCATTCCTACTACGGGGACAGGACCTATCCAGAGCCGTGCTACAAGCATCGGTAAAGGTTTTAACAAGGCACTCCAACCCCTCTGGACTGTAGTCCAGGTTGGTTGGGGTTGGAGGGGGTTTTAGGATCTTATTCAACTGGGATCTATATTTCACCCAGTCAGTCCTTCGGGGGTTCCGAAAAGTGACCGGGTTGAATCTATCGAAGCCCAGCGTGAATTGGATGTACCTGTGGTCGGAGAAGGAGTGTTTCTCCAGCACCCTCCACGACTTTAAAGTATCCCTAAGAGATTCAGAGAGAAGGGTGATATCTAGTACCTCCCTGCGGTTTTTGATGATGAAGGTGGGTTCGTTCCCCGAGTTTCCCACCAGCAAATTGGATGCAAGGATAAAATCAAAAAGAGACTCACCCCTGTCGTTGGTGTCAGTGCTGCCCCACTGATGGTGATGGGCATTGGCGTCGCACCCGATGATCAAGTCCACGCCCAGCTTTTTGCTGTCCTCGGTGACTTGCCTCAGGGTTGGGGGGGACGGGGTCCTGATCGTGCCCCAGGTATGCGGAGCATATCCGGAGGGAACCATTTGGTCCCTCTAGACATGCTGTTAGGAAGTCTTCATTGCTGAAAATAGGAAGCATAAAAAGGGTTAAGTCCTTCTTAGCGAGTATGCAGGCTTGCGTTTTACCTGTTGTAGTGGCCGCGTACAGCCTATAGCCAGCTGCCCTCAGCCCCAGGATTCTGTCGCCACAGATCCAGGGCTCCTGTATGAGGACAGCGTCGGTGCCACCTTCCGCCAGGTGGTCGAGTAGAGCAGCGGAAGCTGCCTTACTGTGGTGGAGGTTTATCTGCAGGAATGTCAGAGACATTCTGCTTCTTGACCTCCACCACAGTAATGTCGGCGTCCGAGGTCGGCTCGTCCAGCCCGTCCTCCTCCTCGGACATCCCAACTTCGCGAAGGCCCCTCGCCAGTTCGCTTCCATCGGAGACGTAGCCCTCCAGAATGTCCTCTTCATCGGACAATCCTGGCGCACCCTCGATATGAGGCTCCTCAATATCGAGGTCCTCCTCCTTTTGGCCCGCCTTGGCGTCGGCCTTGTATACGCGGACGGCCACGCTGTCGAAGCCGTACCGGAGAAGCCCCCGTTATTCCTCAGCACCTCGACTGTCCCCTCATTTAGAGTCAGGACAACCTGGCGCCTCGGACCAACGGCCTCCTCGACCTTGGCGACTCGCCAATCAGAGGAGGGGATGTCGGGGTTACTCAGCTGCAAGAGCTTGAGTATTTTCTCCGGCTCCGCCGGCTTGTGGGATAGCCACGCCCTGGCTCTCGGTTTGCTGGGGATCTTGTCCCAGTCTACGACGACGAGCTTCGCACCGGGGTATACCTCACCCAGTCCTGCGATCGCCCGCTTGTAGAAGGTGACGGAGGCCGTGTCCTCGCACGCGATCACCTTCACGCCACCCTGGTGCCATCCGGCATCTTCGCACCGAGGCAGTGCACCACCCGACTCCAACAGCTCCTCCACGAACCTGTTGTGCAGCTCGCCAACGATCCAGCGCCATTGGTCCCTCGGGATCTGTCCGTCACTGGAGCCCTCATCCACCACTCCAATCAGGATCTTGCCCTTGGTCACCTCGGCGAAGGACCGCTGGGGCTGCACCTTGGTCCGCTTCGGCTGCGGTGGTTGCACCTCCGATGAGCGCTGGCGTTTGGCAGCGCTTTTGCCCGCGTTCGCGCTAGTTGAGTGGGAGCTGGGAGCTACTGCCCTTCCCGCCTTCTCAGGCTTGAAGTCTGGCAGGACACCTCTCGCCCACTTTATGAGACCCGCCTGTTCTGGGTCCGCCTCCATGGCTGGATTGGCTCTCGCGAGGATAAAGGCCGCCCTTCTGCGCTCATGATAGAGCGGCCTTTTCCTCTGCTGTTGCTGGGCCGTGCTTCCCGGATTGGGGTTGCCTCTGGAGCCGCCTGCGGTGACGTCGAGGGACTTGCCCCCGATCACGCCGCTCGGCGGGCCCATCGGTTCGCCCTTTCCGTTGGCTCCGGCCCCCGGATGAAGGCGCTCTGAAGAGCTCTCCTCCTCCTTTTTTACACACACTCGACCGCAAGGCGTCTTCGAGGTGTTTTTAGCGGGGGGAATACCCCCTTTCGCCCTTGAGGTTTGGCGATCACCTATGTTTTGCTTGTTTGTATTGTTAGTGTTCATATTTTGGTCCCACGAGTATGCTGGGTAGGGGATGGTCCGCCACGGTAGAGCCCGCATACCGTGGTAAGCCTAATTAAAACTGATGGGTCGGCCGGTCCACCAGAGTCCGCATACTAATGTCCAAGCACCCCCGGACACGCATCCCTCGGCATATGCTGTTCCACCTTGGATTGGGGTAATTTTTTGGGCAGGAGTTTTCTTCTCCCCGCCCGACTACCATTCGTCAGCATCCTCAGCAGAGACATGACCGTACTGGGACCTGCTTCCAGCCGCCCTCACGGGGAGAGTATAGTCGCACTTCCAACGGTGCGAACAGTTACGGCAGGTGATTTCTCACCCGTTATTCCCCCTGTCCGCCCGCTGGCTGACGGCCAAACCGACAGTTGCAAATAATTATTTATTTTAATATCGCTAAATTTTCCCCTTGTTTTCTAGCTACTTTTTGGAAATTTTTAGCGGGTTTTTTCCCACTGAAATTTTAAACGAAAGATTTTGGGGTTCCTAAACACTAAAGAGAAATTTTCAAATAATTATTAATTACCGCCAAATTTTCCGTATTGTTCCTAGCCATTTTTAGCTATTTTTTCGTATCAATTTTTGGCGGATTGGTTTTCAACAGAATTTGTTTACTTTTAAAATTTTTGTCCGTTTCCACACCACCCAAAAAACCTAAATAATTCCCAATAATTATTTAATAATTCCCTCCGAATATTAGCTATTCCAGCTAGGTTTTTTTGGCGTGTTTTATATTTATGTTTCGCATTTCTCTACTGGTCAGCGAGTTCCTAAATTCGATTTGAAATATTTACGCGCGCCCGCCATTCGATAAATCGCAATCCCGATAAAAGGGAAGATTCCATACCAACGGCGTGCACACTAAGTCTCGCCAAGCACTATATAAAGCGAGCGGCGAGCCCTCATATCCGCTCTTAGCGTTCGACCGCTGCGAGGGTTTTGCATATCCCATTCATTTTTTTGATAGCCAGGTCTTGTTATTTCCCAGATCTTTTTTGGCCAAATTTCCTGTATTCTATCTAGCGATTTTTTGATCAATATTTTTGGCGGGATTTCATCAGAATTTGTTCTTTTAATTTTCGTCCGGTTCCACACCACCCAAAAAACCTAAATAATTTTCAATAATTATTTAATAATTCCCTCCGAACTTATTAGCTATTCCAGATAGGTTTTTTTTTGGGCTTGTTTGGTCAGTTTATGTGTCAAATTTCTCCATTTTTGGCGAGTTCCTAAATTCAATCCACCCAGAGCCGAAGTGCTTGTTTGGCCGTTTCCCTCTTTCACTTTTCTTGGCGTGCAGGCCTCCGTGCCGTCATTTTTCCGAAGGGTATAACTGAGTATGCCCATAGAGGGAGACAAAAAAGCGACATCCGCGCTAGGAAAAGCAACCAAACTTAATCCACACTCTCCGCTACCCGCTCGCGCGAAGCCAGCCCCCAAGTCCGGTAGTCCCAAGGTTAGACCTCCGATTTCCACTCCAAAAGGGAGAGATCTACCATCGACCAGTTCGAAGACTACTCCAAAGATATTAATTACTCGTCCACTGACGAAAGCGTCCAGCGAGTCTTCATTGGCGAAAAAATCCGAAAATCCCTCTACAGTCAAGACTGATTTTCTAAGGGTGACTCGCTCTATCAGCAAAAAGATGGAATCCGCAGAGTTGCCAACGCGCGCCGCCGCTGCATTGGACAAATTCATTGCCGTCAGCGATCGCGTCAGCATGTTCGAAGCCAAGATCAACACTCCTGATCAAGTTTCTCCATCCCTACACATGTTAAACGTCCGTCTGCAACAAGTGCGAGCCTTATGGGACAAAGTGGAAAGAGAGTATGAAACATGCTCTGACCTAATTGCCCGAGAAGGATCCCTCAGCCCATTTCCTCTGCTGCAGTCCAAATATAACTACTGCTACTCCGTATATGAGTCATGCGTAGCAAAGATTGGCGAAAATATCGAAAGGGCAACACCTCCAGTTGTTCAAACGACCTCCCAGCCGCTAATTTCATCAGGGTGCCGCTTACCTCCTTGCGACACTGAAATCTTCGATGGCGACTACCTCCGATGGCCCACTTTCCGGGACCTATTCACGGCAGTTTATGTTAATAACCCTAGGCTGACACCGGTCGAGAAGCTCTTTCACCTTCTCACAAAAACAAGCGGCGAGGCAAAGGCCATCGTGTCCAAGTCCCCTCTTACAAATTACGGGTTCGCTTCGGCGTGGGAAGCGCTTCACGATCGGTTCCAAAATAAACGACTTTTAGTCAACAGCCAACTCAAGCTCCTGTTCAACTTGAGTTCAATATCCCAAGAATCTGGTCATGCGCTCAAGGAGTTGCAGTCCACGATTCAAGGGTGTTTAACAGCGCTAGCCCATTCGCAGATATCCACTGACAACTGGGATTGTCTCCTAGTCTTCCTCTGCGCGAGCAAACTGCCTAAGGTGACTCTTTCTCTATGGGAACAGTCCCTTACGTCCAAATCCGAGATTCCGGCTTGGGAAGAAATGAACACCTTCCTGAGCGAAAGGTATCGGACATTGGAGGCCATCGAGGATATGAAACCGAAACGATTTTCGGGTGGGTGCTAACGGGGCCGATTTCCAATGGTAGTCCGACACGGGTCGCATCCTTCACGACTCAGGTGCACCAAATAAGGGACCCTGATTCGCTTGACTCGCTTCTCAGCAAGTTCTGGGAGGTGGAGGATCTACCAGTTAAGATGGTAAAAGAGTCCGATTCCTATTGCGAAAGGAACTTCCTCCAAACCACGAAGAAAGACGCAAGCGGGAGATACGTGGTGACGCTCCCGTTCCGTGACCCCGAGAATTCCGGATCCGATTTAGGATATTCAAGGTCCATTGCGTTAGCTCAGTTTCTTAGAAACGAGAACCGTTTACGAAGAGACTTTCCCCTAAAAGAGCAATATGACAGCGTGATCCAAGAATATCTGGATCTGGGTCATATGAAAGAGGTTCCGTCGACTCATGATTCTCCGAAAGCACCACTACAAAACTTCGCGTTGTATTTAACGCTTCAAGTCCGTCGGCAAATGGGACCAGCTTAAATGATATCCTTCATGCTGGTCCGGTCCTACAATCCGATCTTACGATCCAGATCCTGAAGTGGCGGTATTTCCAGTACGTCTTCAGTGCGGACATTACAAAAATGTACCGTCAGATCTGGGTCGATCCAAAGCATACACCCTTTCAGAGAATTATGTTCCGAAATAAGGAAGGAGATATCCGCGATTTCGAGTTGAAAACCGTCACCTTCGGTGTCAACTGTGACCCCTTTCCTAGCCATTCGAGTACTGCAGCAGCTGGAAGAGGATGTCCAAATGTCATATCCAACAGCCAGCCGCATCATTAAGCAGCACATGTACGTCGACGACGTTCTGGCAGGGGCAAATTCCGTGAGCGATGCCCAAAGCTCCATTCAAGAGTTGCAAGCAGCCCTAAGTTCCTCCGGGTTTCCGCTGAGAAAGTGGACCTCCAACCACAAGGGCGTACTGAAAGACGTCCCGGCCGAACACCTCCTTCATTCCAAGTTCCTCGACATCGATGCCGAAAGCACAGCCAAGACGCTCGGTATTCGGTGGAGGGCCAAGTCCGACGAATTCTATTTCGTCCCTCCTGAAATAGCGTTGGAACCCTCCTATACTAAGCGGGAAGTTTTGTCCCAAATCGCGAGGTTGTTCGATCCTGCCGGGTGGCTCGCGCCGTTCATTATCCGTTCCAAAATATTTATGCAGGAGATATGGTTGCAGGACTTGGGCTGGGACGATAAGCTTCCCACCGAGATGAGTCTCAGGTGGCAATCGTTCTTAGATGAGTATTCCGACCTCAACCAGATCCGCGTCCCGAGATGGGTCTGGTATCAGCCTGAGGTAACCATAGAGCATCACGGATTCTGCGATGCGTCTCAAAAAGCCTATGGAGCGGCTATCTACGTGCGCGTCGAGATAGGGCAAGAAGTCTTGACTCGTCTGCTTACAGCCAAGACACGAGTGGCTCCCGTGAAAACCGTGTCTCTTCCCCGGCTGGAGCTCTGTGGTGCCGTCTTGTTAACCGAAATGGTGACAGCAATCCTTCCGCATATGCCAACCGCCAGTTCAGATATCCGCTGCTGGACAGACTCCACTATCGTTCTAGCCTGGTTAAGGAAGCCTGCTTGCAACTGGACCACATTTGTGGCCAACAGAGTTGCCAAGATCACTCAGGCGACACCAGTCGACTGTTGGGCACATGTTCGCTCTGAACAAAACTCCGCCGATCTAGCCAGTCGAGGCGTATCTCTAAATGAATTGGCGGATAATCAACTCTGGTGGCACGGACCAGAGTGGCTGCAAGACCCACGAGAGCTATGGCCAGCGCAAGCCGATACTCCTCCAGGTACAGAGCTGGAGCAGCGCGCGGTCAAAGCGCATTTTGTCAAGGCCCCTTCTATCGACTTCCTCGAACGGTTTTCCAAACTGGACAAGGAGCTGCGAGTACTAGCCTATGTTCAACGCTTCCTAAAAAGCTGCCGCAAGGGTTCGCTCTCGTCCAACTCACAACCCACTAGGGAAGAAATCCGAGAGGCAGAAAGGACTCTGATCTCCATAGCGCAGCGCAGAGTATACTTCCAAGAGCTGAAGCATCTGGCAGAAAAAAGGCCGCTTCCAGTGGCGAGTCCGTTGCTGAACCTGTTTTCTTTCATTGACCGGCACGGCCTTTTGAGGGCCTGTGGCCGCCTCACTGCCTCCAAAGCCCTACAATATGATGAACGCCATCCGATCATTCTTCCCTACGACTGCAGACTGTCGCGCCTTCTCATCCAATTTACTCACCAGATTACTCTTCATGGCGGTAGTCGTACGCCTGATCCGAGCGAAGTATTGGATTCCTAAAATCAAGAATCTGGTGAAGGCTGTGGTCAATCCGTGCAAGATTTGCACGATTTACAAGAAGAGACTGCAAACACAGCTGATGGGCGATCTTCCGACAGATAGAGTCTCTTTCTCGAGGGCTTTTACCTACACGGGCATCGACTTTGCCGGTCCTTTCGAGATAAAGAATTATACAGGGAGAGCGTGTCTCATAGCTAGACCTCGGAATTTGCATACTTTCATATTTTACATCCGATTGATGCCAAATTTTGAATTTAGACTTCATAAAATTCACTTATTATTATTTTGGATGCATATTGAAAATATGCATAATATATGCAACAGATATGCAAAATAATATTCCAAAAATATGCAAAATATATGCAAAATATGCAAAATATATGCAAAATATGCAAAATATATGCAAAATATGCAAAATATGCAAAATATATGCAAAATATGCAAAATATATGCAATCAATTTGAATAGAATAGACATACTTTAATTAAAGTGTTTTTTACCAACATAATGCATAGTTTGCCGCCGGCGACATACGAAAAGTAACAAATGAGTTTACCTTCAAGTCATTCTAACGTTATTCGTGTGATTTGTTTTTTTCGTGTGTGCTTCAACAAATTATTGGATAGTCAACGCTAAAAAAAAAATAATTATTGAGCCTAAAATAAATGTAACTCGCGAAATGGGAAAGATAACCAAATACAAAAAGAAGCTGGTAGACAAATGGTTCGCCGCCATTCCGGAAAAGTGTTTTACAGTTGAGGGAAATGAGGTAATATGTACTACTTGCGAGAAGAAGGTATGTCTCAAAGTTAGGCCTGTGGCTGATTGTTAAAGTTTGACTACATGCTAATGGGTTTTATATTTTAGATTACATGCGACAAAAAATTTCAATTGCAACAGCACATGGCTACTGCTCTACACAAAAGGTCCAAAGCAATAACCAATAAAAAAGACGAAACTCAAAGGGGTATGTTTGTGTGTTTGTGTGCTTTTCCACGAAGGCTATCCATGTGGAACCCACTTCCGACCTGACAACCGAAAAATTCCTAGCGGCCTTTGCTCGTTTCGTAGCGAGGCGCGGTTGTCCTCAGCGGGTTCATTCCGATAACGGCAAGACCTTTGTGGGGGCAGCGACTTTGCTTTCCAGGGACTTCCTCCAAGCCGTCAAAGAGTCTGTGACTGATGCATATAGCCATCAGGGACTCGTGTGGCGGTTCATCCCACCAGGGGCTCCACATATGGGGGGTCTATGGGAAGCGGGGGTGAAAAGTTTCAAAACCCTTTTCTATAAATCGACGTCCGCCCGCAAATATACGTTTGAGGAGCTGGCGACGCTTCTCGCCAAGATCGAGGCCTGCCTCAATTCCAGACCCCTCTCCCCTATGTCTGAAGATCCCTCAGATTTGCTGGCCCTCACACCAGGCCATTTCCTTATCGGAGGGCCGTTGCTTTCCACGGCTGAGCCCGAGATAAGGGGCGAAGCCAAGTCGATATTAAATCGATGGCAACATCTCAAGGCTCAACATCAGCAGTTTAGTGCACGGTGGAAAGAGGAGTATCTCAAAGAACTCCACAAACGTAGCAAATGGCATTTTCCGACCCGGAATCTCCAAGTCGACGATATGGTTGTCGTCAAAGAGGACAATCTACCGTCAAACGAATGGCGGCTCGGCAGAATAGTTTCTGTCTTTCCTGGAGCCGATGACCGCATCCGTGTCATCGAGATCCGTACGTCTCGCGGCACAATTAAGCGCCCTGTCCACAAGGTCATTCTCCTGCCTGCGGATGACCGAGAGTCCTCCGTTCCGAGGGATTAGGGCTCCTCCCCCATTCCGGGGTCCAAAGTGTAGTCTGCCCATTCTAAACCCCGTTTCGTTTTTGTTTCATCGACAGACAGCATCCTCCTCTTCACCATGGCTCCTCGTCCTCGTGCCACCAACTCCGCGGAGCGCAGACGTACTCGAGGTATTCAATCCTACCGCTGCCGAGTCTGCCCGGGAATCCATCCTCTTCGGAAGTGCAGGAGGTTCCACAAACTGAGCGCTGAAAGCGCCTTCGAGCAGTACTTATTAACAAGTACTGCTCGAACTGCCTCGCCCATGAGCACTCAGGAGGAGTCTGCAGCAGCCAAGAAGGATGCAGAAGTGCGGGCAGAACCACCACACCCTCCTCCACATGCACGAGGAACCCTGCCCCGCTCCAAAGGGATCCGTGCTGCCACCTCCGGCCCGCAAAGTGCGTCAGCCCGCTGCACCCCGTCCGGACGCGATGTCCATTTCGCGGTCTCCGTCGCCAGCCCCAGTCGCCAACGATCGCCCGCATCCGACAGTCTCCGTCCCGTCTCCGTCAGTGGCAATCCTGCCGACAGCCGTCGTCGTGCTGGCGCCATGATCGACCCATGCATGGCAGTGAGCAGCATCGATCGGTCGTTGGCGGCTGCGTTCCGGCTGCCTACCACGCGGCAGGGAGACGACGAGGTTTGCTCGGTGACGCTCCGTGATGGGTTGCCCGTCGCTCAGAGCACGGTGTTCGGATGGACCGTATCCGCAGCTTGTTCGGAAGGATGAGTTCTTTGCCTACGCAAGGGGGGAGAATGTTCACGCCAGAAGGGCGCGAACTATTGAGCGGCAGTGTGAGCGGCCAGCGCTCGCGCTAAAGCTTTCGCTTCTCTCGCTCTCCTCGCGCTCTCCCTCTTTTCCGCCAAGGGCAAGTTCGCCACGCCGCGGTCTAGCGGCATTTCTATTGTTAGCTCTAAGTTAGTATTAAAACTGTGCAAATAAAGTGAAGTACAAATCGAAGCTTCCCCCGCTGCCTTCTTACTTCGGGCCCCCAACAGCAACAACAACAGCACGGCAGCACCCCTGCCCATCCAACCAGCGACGACCACGACCACAACACTCCAACGGCCGTCCGGACCTTTCGGCTTTATTCCGCCCACTCCATTTCAAAGATAGTTGCCGTGTCCGCACTATGCGACATAACTATTTTGTTCGTGACGAGCGTGAGTTTCCTCTCGACTTCGTCATAGTATGCCATAAGATCGGCATCACGTTGTTGAACCATCTCGAGATTTTGACGTAATACTCGTAGGGACGTTTTGTCCGCTTATGTGCAGTCCAGCCTAGCCAGAATTGCATCGAAATTTAGCACAGTATTATGTGACGTGAGGAGCGCTTGCGCGTTACCACAAATTTTGTTTTTAATAATTACCACTGCTTCATAGTGGGCCTCGCTGCCCTTGTATCTCTTGAATACCTCGTACGCATCTGATGCGGCCTGCCTCCAAGACACGTATTCATAGTGGCTGCCGCTAAAGGTTGGGAGCGATTTCACAATATCTATCTTGACATCACACTTAATGTTGGGGTCCGGCGTTACCCTTTCATAAACTTCCACTTGGGGTGCCTGCACAGTTAACGAGCTGACCTGGTTTCTAACTGATTCAATTTCTGCCCGCCAGCGCTGCTCCTGTGCGGTTAGCGCGGCGTTGACGGCATTTGTTATGAGCGCTTGGACCATTTCTGCATTCATTTCTGATGAGTCTGGTTGTCTCACTGCGGGGCAAAATCCGATTTCTTCACTATCGTCACTGTCCACTTCTTGCTTCACTTCCCTATAATTGGCAGTAATATGGGTGGCAAATAAAGGTAAAATTTCCGTTTCGCACACCGCTTTTAGTTGGCCAACACTTGTAGCTAAGTCAGGGTCTGTCGACGATGTACAATATTTTAGAGGAGTCACAACACAGTGGGCGAAGTATAACAAATTTGAGAGAAAATATAATAATAAACCCGCAGAATTTATATGTGTAAAACTTAGCAATCGTTTGCTGGAGTTGCTGCACAGAGAGTGGAGTCACAGAAAATTCGAGAAAACATCACAATAAAAACGCTGAGTTAAACATCCCAAGAAAAATTCCAGTTGGGAAATGGTTGGAGCCATGATACAATCAAAGTAGGTAGTCTCGTCAGAAAAATGTTGGTCCCTCTTCAATCATTACAATGAGTGCGAGTGAGAGGGGCTCAACCTAGTAAGTGCGAGCGAAACGACAATAGATGTGTTAATTAACCCTTATATGGTGTAAGGGGCTTTAAATTTCCTTTCATAATAAAACGAGTTGAATTTTTTTATAATTTTATTTTTAACAATTTCGAATTGGACATGATGCGTTGTTTTTGTGTTGCTAATCTTTTGTTTAAATTCTTAATTCTAAAATATATTCTAGTCTTAAAAAATAATTTTTTTACAGTTAAGCTAATATTTACATTTTCGGCCGCTTTTATCAATTTTTCTTTTACATTTTTTGTTATTGTAAATGTGTCATTGACAAAAGATAAAAATATAAGTTCCAACATCTTAATTTCTTCTATGAACTGTATAGATGGTTTCTTGAGCCCTCCGTGAGACACTTCATCGACATAAGTGAATGTCCCATTTTCGGCTAACTCATTTGAGAGGTGCAATTTTTTTATGATATAGCCCGCGACATACTAAATTGCATCCTCTGTAAGCTCATCAAATATGTGCACTCCCTCTGCGATGTTTGAAATATCAATAAAAAAAATCCTCAGGTTCGTTTTCTTTGTTAAAAATCATTTTACACAAGGGTTAATTTTGTCGAAAAATTGGTCCGAAACCTGACCGCTCACTACGAAAGGCAAACACGCACTGAATCAAAACCCGAGCTGTCACAGCGGACGATACTACCTACTATGATTGTATCATGGTTGGAGCGAAGCACAGGCTTAGCAAACACACAGATACACTGGGCACAAAATTTCTACGTTTCTTTATTTAAAATTAGACACATGCAAATGCAAAGAAATATATATATATCGGGATTTTACACTGTACGGAATTTTTACTGGCGAGGTATGCAGAACTCACAGGCACACTTTATTTATTCGTTTATTACAGTATCATGACCTGGTGCTATCTTAGTCGCACAGTCACTTACATTTTATGATCTTCAGGGTAGGTTCGAAGAGTAGTTGGGCGTCAGTTATTAAGTGGAGTGGGAGGTTGGCAATAATATATCCCTCGCCGTTGTCTCCCAGTGTAGGTAGCCGGTTGGCTGTTGCTGGTTGTCCAGTGGGGGGCCGGTTGGCCGTCCTGTTTCTATGATGAAATAGGATGATTACGTTGGAAGGAGACTATTTTGTAATAAAAAGGTTTAACGGCTAAGTGCCGGAGTTCGTTATATGAGCTTGTGCTCTTTATTAATTGAATATAAAATCGGAACTGAACTTAAGAACTAACAAAAGCTCATGCATGACCGGATGCCCGTGGCAGACCGCTGACCATGCGCATTTTGCAGAAGTCATACGATCGCTGCTAGCCACGGCCCATAAGGGCGCAATATGTTGGCTCAGCTCTCGGGCCAATTAGGGTGGACCCAATTTGGGGTGGACCATACATGAGTGGAGTAATAATTATAATATTAAATGCTTAATATTAATAAATTATGGGTAATAAAATGATTAATATTAATAGGCCTGCTGATGCTAACCTGGGAGTTCGTTGTTAACTTATATACTCATGCCCAGTACAATCGATAGACGCATGGGAATGATCTGGAATCGAGAAAACAATGTTCCACACTAAGATGTGTGTGTAAATTAGATAGTAAACTGGCACCTAACACACGGTGGTTTTTCTTGTTTCCTATTGTCGAATTTGAAAATAAAAATAATAAAAAAGCCTAATGACAACAATAGGAATAGTATTAATAATGACAATATTACCCCCAAGCCATTGTGATTATCTAGCATCAAAGGAAATACCTGGGCTTTATACTCAGACTTCCATATATATTTGGATGGTAATATATATATCGACTTTACTAAAATTGACTACCAAGATTCATAGAGAGAGACTGGATTGGAAAATAACTACGAGTGGGGCATGAATTTTTGCTTTTTTACTCGGGTTTGATTCTAGTTTTCTAAGAATATTCTGCGGATGTAATATTTTTCACAACATTTGCTTAAAAAAGAAAATTTGGCTATAGCCATCCTGAGCCTTTTCGTAATGTTAACGGTCTCAATAGGATGGCTGCCATTTTCTTCTGTTCACGCCAGAAGGTCGTTGATTTTCCGGAGGCAGTGTGATCCCCTACACTCGCTCTCTCTCTCCCTCTTCCACTGCACTTTCGTGCATAGAGCTGCTAATCCGCTCTCCCCAAGCTAGCTTTAAGACTTCTTGTACTAGTACTAATTTCCGATCCTACCAATAAAGACATACGCACGTCGCGCAAAACCCGAAAGTTGTTCTACCGTGTTTTTCTTATCGAGTGCCTTCCAGGTTAAAGCCATCCCCCTCCGAACATTTGGTCCAACAGAGCCGGATAATTATATCTCCAGCAGTTCCGGTGGCTTTAACACCGCACAAGATAAGTAAACATTTTTACTTTGCTGCCGGTCATTTTTATGATTTTTGTCTAAATCCGAGCCATCTGTCCGATTGATCCGACACTACGGCAGCGTCCACATCCGAATCGCAATTAATTTATATTAATTTTCCGCGAATTCAACATTCAAAAAGTGTGTGTTTAAATATATGCCATAAGCCACAGTGACACTTCCAAATTTGAATTTCTCTTCGTTTGCTGTGATCCGCTTGCATTTATTTCCACTTCCTACACCTACAACAATATACGCAATAAATATTTCTATCCTGGATAATAATAGTAAATAAACATTCCAAAATCCACAAGTGTAAATTTAAATATATGTACGTATGCTCGAGCCACAGTGAAACTTCAAGTTCCGAAATTCTATTTGTTCACTGTGTTCCGCTTGCATTTACATATTTACACTCTCCGATATACAATACAGTCCACTCCACTGATCTACGAGAGCCAAAAGCAATTTAAACAAAATAAAATAAATATATACTCTTATAAATATTTAAACTTAAAATAAATATATTTGCAACATTTCCTAAACTTTAAACTACATAATTCTACAAATTCTACAATTCTAATTCTACAAATACAGTCCACCGCTCCTATAAATAAATAAATATATCCCCAAAATCGAGGCACAGAAACGCCGACTTAATTTGGGCATTTATTTATCAGCTCTTCCCTGCTCTATCCTGAGCGGAGCTTCATCCAAATAAACATACATAATACATATTCGACTGCAAGTCGACGCTCCGATTTTTGGCAATTTTTCCGCCTCTCTTTGTCTCCGCTATTCTGCGTTGGAAAACGGCGAAGGCACATTGTGCATTGCACAAACATATTCACACGCACGCCTTATTGTCAAGAACAGTACCGCAGAAAATACAGCAGCGGTCAACTGAATAAATCCAGGCACATAAAATAATTTTAAAATTATTTTTTATAAAATCCCAACTAACTAAATCAGTTAGAAATCCAAGTGCGCTGCCATATCCGCATCAGTGTGACCGTACATTTCCGTACATCTCCGCCACTACACAATAAAATTACACTACCCAATTAAATTAAATTCATAATACATTCCGATTGGTTCCTAAATTCCAATTCCAGCTTCGACACTTATAACTAAATCGAAAAAAATATTAATCCATTGCCAAACAAACCAGTTGGTTTTTTAAATATCCAGAATGAGTTCTTCCATTTTAAATAAATTCATTTCGATCTGTGACCGTCTAAGTCACTTCGATTCCACAGTCTACAATCCGGCAGCACCCAGTCCATCCAAATACACTTGCCAAATCCATCTCAACCAAGTCAGAGAGCTATGGAATAAGGTCAAAGAAGAATATGAAGCTTGTTCAGACCTAATTTCAGTTGGCTTAGAGGGCGAGGCGGACACCTTACTCACTCTGAAGGCAAAATACGAGTATGCCTATTTTATTTACGGAAGGTGTGCCGCCCAGCTCATGGAACAGATCGATACGATCTCTTCTAACGCAGCTCCAGTCCAATCCCCTGCGCCCCAAAATTCCTTTCCGTCTGGCTGTCGGCTTCCTCCGTGCGATACCGAAATTTTCTCGGGCATTATATTCGCTGGCCGACTTTCCGAGACCTTTTCACAGCGGTCTATATAGACAATCCTGCGCTGACCCCTGTTGAAAAGTTGTTCTATCTAAATGCCAAGACTAGTGGTGAAGCTCATTCCGTAGTTTCCAATTCGCCACTCACCAACGATGGTTTCCGCTCAGCCTGGAAAAACTTATCTGAGCGTTACGAAAACAAACGAGCGCTGGTGAACAGCCAACTGAAAAAGTTATTAAACTTGCAGTCCATTACACACGAATCATCGGCAGCCTTGAAGGAGCTGCAAAATACGATCCAAAACTGCCTCACATCCCTAAATTTGTCCGGCCTTCCTACGGAAAATTGGGATTGTCTCCTGGTGTATGTGTGTTCCACGAAGCTTCCAAAACTGACGCTCTCATTATGGGAGCAATCTATCCCGAACAAGACCGACATTCCTAAGTGGCTATCACTTGACTCTTTCCTGACTGAGTGCCATAGAACTCTGGAGGCCATAGAGTTTATACATCCTACTACGTTGCGCCTCCATCCGTCCGAAACGACACCCTCCGACGTGTCGCCAAGAATACTGAAATCCTTCAGTACAAGGATCGTTCCGATATCCAAAAGATGCGATGTATGTTCCAAAGAGAACCATCCAGTGCGTTTATGTCCACGCTTCCTTCAGATGACGACAGAGGATCGTTCATCTTATATCCAGAAAATGCGGTTGTGCTTAAATTGCTTTGCAAGCAATCATCAAATTCGTAATTGCACAAGCGCCCACAAGTGCTTCACGTGACACGGTCGGCATCACACTTTGTTGCATCCAAGCAACTGCTCCTCCAGTGAACCGACTGCTCCTGATACTGCTTCTGCTCCGATCCAAAGGATTTCCTCGTTCTCCACACGAGTGACTACTGCTCCCTATTCCTCCAATTACTGGGTTCCATACGACGATGTGAAATGCAGACGTTCCCGAGGTATTTTATCCTACCCATGCCGAGTCTGCCAAGGGAACCATCCTCTCCGGAAGTGCCACCGTTTTCTTCGGCTTAGCGCGGAGAAACGGCTCCAAGCAGTCATCGAGAAAAAATACTGCGTCAATTGCCTCGCCCATCAACATTCCACTGGATCTTGCCGCAGTGACAACCGGTGCCAGTCGTGTGGCCAGGATCACCACACACTTCTCCACGTCCACGAGCGCTCAGCGTATCCAACGCTTTCCCGAGCAAAGGCCTCCTATAATAGTCCGACAGCGTATCCTCGCTAAGGGGGCCTCGAAGGTTTTCATCTTATATTTTTGCTGCGTATCCTCGCAAGGGGGAGAATGTTCACGCCAGAAGGGCGTTGATTTTCCGGAGGCAGTGTGATCCCCTACACTCGCTCTCTCTCTCCCTCTTCCACTGCACTTTCGTGCATAGAGCTGCTAATCCGCTCTCCCCAAGCTAGCTTTAAGACTTCTTGTACTAGTACTAATTTCCGATCCTACCAATAAAGACATACGCACGTCGCGCAAAACCCGAAAGTTGTTCTACCGTGTTTTTCTTATCGAGTGCCTTCCAGGTTAAAGCCATCCCCCTCCGAACATCTTCTTTTTAAGATGTGACAGAATAAACAACCAAATATATGTTTAATAGTAGTAAATTTTTTTTCCAATAAATAAAGCCAAATGCTAAGACACAATAAGAGCTTAATGTGCATAGTGTGTACATGTTGTTGCACACACACAACTTCTAATGCAGACAGGTCACACTGGGGGCGTACAGAGCCCATTTTTCTTATTGTTTACTTTTGTTTTACAAACAAACATACATTAGACAGACTAAAACACTGCCGAAGCGTCTCATAGGATTAGGTGAGAGGAATAATAATAATTTTCAATATATGGGTTAATTAATTAATTCTGTGTTTATAGGATAATACTGAAGGATACACTGTTTCTGTTCTTTGTCACCTATTGATATTGTAAAACATGTTTAGTATAGATCACTGTTGAATGGCCATTGTGCTGGGGAATTGTACGAATGTCAAGCACTTTCTCTTACTCATCATGCCACTGAATACGGCCACCAAAGTCTTTTGCGAAAGTAAAAAAAAAAAACAATGCAAACATAAAAACAAAGACTTGGCATATTTGAGCATTGATAAAAATAATAATCAAACAATTCGAGAATTGCTAAACCCAAATGAAACGAAAATGAAACACAATGAGCCATTTATCACCACTTGTCCTTGACTATACAGATTTATTAATCCTGTTGTGCCCCCTGTGGCCCTTGATGTTTTCTCTCTTTACTTCCATGTACCTTTGCGTCACATCTGTAATCTGACAATCATTGGATATCGCTGAGAGAGGTGTGAAAAACAAATATATACCACAAGCTGTGACCACCTCCGTATCCAAGGACAAAATTTTTACTTCCCTTATATAACGCCACAAGGGACAACATTCTCTATAAATATATATAGAGAAGGCTAGATTGCACACGGAGAAGATATAGCACCATTTGACAAAGCCAAAACCGCAGCTATCAATTCCACGGCTGCACGATCGGGGCATGGTCATCCATAGGAGCTTCGCTCTTTTAAGAGCGGCTCACACGGACGGGTGCCATGTTGATGTTCTTCCCGATCTGCAGCCTGGTATCTCTACGATGACGATGATAGTGACACTGCGTCCAGAAGCCAAGATGTTGCCGCCAGGAGGCGGACCACTTCAACTTCAACTTCAACAACGACAGCAACACGACAGGATGCAGCAGCATCGTCATCATCGCCATCACATATGTATATGGATTAATAACAACATCAGCAGCGGCCGCAATCAAATGCCGCCGCCTCATTGGCAGTCATTGCCGGTCCAAGAACAACAACAACAACAACAACGATGGCATTCAAGACGACGAGGAGAAGAAGCTCTCACAACCTCCATGCTGCTTCACCGGAACCCTGCTGCTTCACCATCATGCCCACCTCAACACGTTCTGAACGGGCGACAGCTCAATTTAGCCCAATGGAGTCTTAGCATATCCCACCTGCAGCAGCACAGTGAAAATGCTGTAGCTGCAGCTGCAGCCTCATACTCTCCTGAGGGTTATCAACGAACCTCTTGGTTGATTAGAGTATGGCCGCCTCACGATGCGGCTCTTAATGGACGAATCTGGAGTTTTAGCGTACATAAGCGGAATAGCGGAGCTGTTGTCGCTATTGGAGTCGACCTCACGGACAATTGATTTGGGCTAGCAGCAGAGGAAAATCTCAAGAACAACTACAACAACAGCAGCAGCACTGCGTCCCATGGAAGGCAACTTCTGTGGCAGCAGCAGCAGTAGTCTGGTTCTTCTTCCTCTCACACCTGGATGCTCCTTACTCCAATGGAGGAGCGGAGATCGTCTTCTTAGCCGGGCGACATTCTTCGCTACCATCGCTGGCAAGTCCTCAAACCGTGGCAGGACATAGAGTGGGCACAACCTCGAGAGTCATAACGCTGACTGCCTCTCTTCATGACGGCGGCATCTCCCACCACCGCAACAACAACAACAACGAATGGAAACTACTTTCTGCGGCCGCGTGCATATACATATGCACCTTGATCCTTGCCTCAGGATCCCCATGGCGGCTGCACCATCTCTATCTGCGAGCAGCAGCAGCAACAGTAGCGGCAACAATCAACACGTACATGACATCATCATCATCAGCGAAAACGACGACAGCGGAGACGACGGCGGCGAAAATCATCAACAGCAACAACTACAATCATCGGAGGAGCGTTCATATTGGGGCACGGCTTGCTTCGCAAGCCGGGCACAGCAGCAGCAGCAACAGTAACAACAACATCAGCATAATCGACGACTTCTTCAATTCTTCTATGGCCTGCTGCCAAAGCGTTCCATTCACCTTGGTATGTCTACGCTCCTTTCTAACTTTTTCGCATCGCCTCTCCATTTCTGCTGTCATCATCCGCCCTGGCTGATCCGGGACCAAGGATCTCATCGAAGCGGAACATGGAGTCCTGTTTCATCATCACCATCGCGTGGGCAGTGGGCACTGCCTACAATTTAGAGTCTAGTAAGGATAGGGAACTAGCTGTCTCACACTACAAGCCCACGGCACACAATTGGATCGCAGCATATATACCATCCTTTGATGCGATTTAGTTTCTTTTCGTCTCCCGTATTTTTCTCTTCCGCTTAGCTTTTTTAATTCCACATATTTTGAAACATTTTACTATATAACCGTATCTGAAGAATATTGTAAATTTGGAAGAGTTTTTATAACGAGGAGGCAAGACTCGCACCAAGTCGGGTGTGCAGTATTAGTATTTTGCCTGGCAAGCCCAATGTGGGGAGTTCGTATACTTTCCGGTGCCCTGCTCGATCGGCTATTGCGACTTTGATCGTCGCATACGCAGAGGCATTAGGATTAGTGGATAACCCGAACTTCCGATAACTTCCGAACAGAAAACAACCATGTATAAGTTAACAACTAAGAGCACAGACATTCATGTCAACAATACACTAACACTAGTTACTTCATATAAATAATGCTGACGCGTCCCGACTGAGTTCAGCGCTCCGTGCGACGAACGGTCAGCAACAGCAAGCGGACACCCCTTATCCGGGGTACCGAGCTATGTTGCATAAATGCTGAGTCGGCTTGCCGACCATGGGTTTATGACGTGATGCATTGGAGCCAGAGTAGATCCACACTTTGCATATTCTTTTGTATTTAGTCTTAAGCCAGAGCTTTAATAAAGAGCAGCTATTCACTCCGGCACGCAGCCGTAAAATACCATTTTATTATTTGAACATTCTCGCTGAGCCAGAAGGCCAGCGATCGACAAAGAGGGCTAAGTCCCTTCAGCCTAAACTTCGTAAGAAGCTATTAATCCCTGGTGGCAGCATCGTACCGAATACCACAGGAAGGAATATCCACACCGTCTGGAGACCACAGGACGCATCCCGACGGAGAAACACATTAATTGTCGCCCGACGTGCATTTAGGACCTGCACCTAGTAATATCTTAACATAACATCGTAGTTAAAAGTACAGGCCATGTAAGTTTAATTAGTGAAGTCACTCGGCAACCTAAGGAATTTAGTGTGGAATATTAAATAAATATAAAAAAGCTAACAGCCCTTTTTTTGCATGCTTTTAGGGAGCATTATTTTCCACAGCATACTTTTTCCTGTAGCATACACCAAGTTGCTTTTACAAAAATCTACTTTACTTTACCTGAGTTTAGTAGCTACGAAAGATGGGAGAGTTGAAAAAACTAAAAAATTAAAATTTTAATAGAGGATTAATGAATATTAAAATATAATTAAATATTTATTTATAGATTGACAGTATTTTTTGTTTATTTTTCCCTATAATTTAAATTTTAAGATGTAAGGCACAGCTATATTATTTATTTGATTTTTTTATCTTAAGCCCGATTTTGTTGAAATTTTTTCGTACTACCTTAAATGGCGTCAAAAATTTCAATTAATCTTTAACATCCGTTGAAATGGAGAAATAGTTGACGCACGGAAAAACTCCCCCATTAAATATTTTTATATTTAAACAAGCTAAAAGGAGCCGAATGTTTGGAAACGCAGAGCGGGCAGTCTCACGGCTTTGAGTGACCGGGAACGCCAACATTGCTAGTCCAAAATTTCTTTAAAATGCACCTGATTTGCTTCGGAGAGCATAAGGTCAATAAGGACCGGAAAATTTTGAATTTTCTTTGTTATGAGAAGAGTACCTGATCCCCAAGTCCAAGTGGCTTCCTCACGTCCTCCTTAGTATAGACCCTATTGACCTTATTGACCTCCGAAGTTAAAGCTTTTTGCCTAGTAACACGGCTATGGAGTAGTTTCGTATAGGGCCCGTTTTACGGCCATCAGATGGATATCCTTCCCAAACTTGGTTTTAACCTCAGCGGCGATCTGTGAGGATGTTTTTTTTGGGTCCACCTTTGAATTTTTGGACAAACCGGGGGGGGCCCCCGTCCCCAAAGCCGTGGCCCCTCCTCAAGGTGCGTTTTCTTCCTAATTTCGGCTCCTTCTTAGAGCCAGAGTAGATCCACACTTTGCATATTCTTTTGTATTTAGTCTTAAGCCAGAGCTTTAATAAAGAGCAGCTATTCACTCCGGCACGCAGCCGTAAAATACCATTTTATTATTTGAACATTCTCGCTGAGCCAGAAGGCCAGCGATCGACAAAGAGGGCTAAGTCCCTTCAGCCTAAACTTCGTAAGAAGCTATTAATCCCTGGTGGCAGCATCGTACCGAATACCACAGGAAGGAATATCCACACCGTCTGGAGACCACAGGACGCATCCCGACGGAGAAACACATTAATTGTCGCCCGACGTGCATTTAGGACCTGCACCTAGTAATATCTTAACATAACATCGTAGTTAAAAGTACAGGCCATGTAAGTTTAATTAGTGAAGTCACTCGGCAACCTAAGGAATTTAGTGTGGAATATTAAATAAATATAAAAAGGTTAACAGCCCTTTTTTTGCATGCTTTTAGGGAGCATTATTTTCCACAGCATACTTTTTCCTGTAGCATACACCAAGTTGCTTTTACAAAACGTAAATTCTACTTTACTTTACCTTGAGCTATTGCCCAAAGGAATTAAATAGGAATAAATATTTTTTTCTGCGCAGACCTTGTCTTTGTTGTTTTTAGGGGAAACAATTTTTTTCTTTGTGTCGCCTTATATTTCTCGCGAGTGCAAGTATCGCGCCTCGCATAGCCGAACAGTCGTGCTCGGAAAAAATTAATTTGCGCGGTGTTAACCAACGCACAGTGGCGCATTAGATAGTTTTGGGTTGCAAAAATCATAACTCTTGAACCAGTTGAGATATTTTCATAATTTTTTTTTTTTTTAAATGAAAGGTAGTTTTAGTACCTTTCGATTGAGTGGTCATACTATATGGTGTGATAAATAGTAGATTTTATACTCGAAAATTAATGTTTTTTGAGGCAGTTTCCTCAACTGTTATCCAATTCCGAAAAAGACTCTTCGTTTATTTTCTCTGAAAATGCTAATATGGAGCATATTTAATTTTTTAAAAACAAAAAAAGGATACATTTTAAAGAAAAAAAATTTTTTTTTTGTGACCAAATTTTTGACCAATTTATGCACTTTTTGTTCAAAATAATCATTTAGTTTTACAACATTTAATATTTTTGAAGAATAATTAATCATTATACATTCATTTCAAGTCATTAAGTGTCCTTACAAAGTCAGGAATTGAAAAACAAGCCGCCAATACAGGAAAAAATTTATCCCCACCATACAATTTCGTACTGCGCAGCGACTGCGCTTGTAGCAGAATTTGTATGAAGCCGTGCGTTTTTTACGCTGAGTTGAAAGTATCTTTTGCTTGGGAAATCCGGGGTGGGACATCGGGGGACACGATCTTTTTGAATAAGATAAAGAACATATTCAAGAACAACACCTCATACGCCAAACACAAAATGGACCAAAATGCCATTTTTGACATTCCACCAAAGTTGAAAAATAGGTAAAAATTAGTACTTTGGTAAAACATGGTATGCCTGCACGTGCAAAAAAATTATAATTTCATTCTACCTTGGTTTTACCGAGATTTGATGACCCTTTCGATAGAGACTATAACCATGTCGGTTAATCGACCGCAAAGTAAGAATTTTTCTGAAAAACGACATGCTTTTTTTGCAACCCAAAAGAGGTTCAACTTTAAACACGTGTAACTTCTAAAATTTTTTGGATTCAACCCTTTTGAACTATTGCCTGTCGAATACAATAACAAATTTTACGATCCGTTGTCATCAAAAAGTTGATTTTTGCAACCTATCTGTATCTTTTGCGCCATTGTGCAACGGTAGATGAGTTGGGCGACATATAGAGACATAAAAGTCGAGTGCGATAGTGACGACAAGTTTGGTTCAGAGCCAGTAGGTTTTTGTCCGAATACTACAAGTAGCACTGCAGCCATGGACGCCGCACAGCTACAAGCTATTATAGCTGGTGCTGTTAGCCAGGCTTTGGCTGAACAAGAAAACAGACTAAAGCAGGATTTCCAGGCACAATTAGATGAAGTTAAACAGCATTTGCAAAACTTGCGTGTGGAAGCACCACAAGTAGAGGCATACAAAAAAATAATTGTAGACCCTAACATACCGTGCGGGGTCAAGCTTGACATTGTGAAGACATTGCCAGACTTTTCGGGCGAGCAAGACGACTATGTGTCATGGCGGCAATCAGCCGTAGACGCATACGAAATCTTCAAACGGTATGATGGTAGCGAGGCACATTACCAGGCTGTCTCGATTATCAGGAACAAAGTTAGGGGGTCAGCAAGAGGGCTACTAGTCGCCCATAATACAGTCCTAAATTTCGATGCAATTATTGCTCAACTGGACTGCACCTACGCGGACAAAACGTCGCTGCGTGTGCTTAGGCAGGGACTCGAAACAGTTAGGCAAGGGAGCTTACCCTAATGGAATATTATGATGATGTAGAGAAACGATTGACGTTGATAACCAACAAAATCGTTATGACTCACGAACCGGACAGTGCTATTCTCTTTAATAATGAAGTTAGAGAGGATGCCCTCCACGCGTTTATCGCCGGCCTTAGGGAGCCCTTGAGGGCCATAGTCTTGCCGGCGCAGCCCAAGGATTTGCCCTCAGCTTTAGCTTTGGCTAGGGAGTCCGAGGCTACCATAGAGCGCACAAATTTTGACACTACATATGCAAAGGCTTTGGAGGACAAGGCAGTCACCTATGAGCACCGAAAGGGTCGAAACCGCTCAAAGGAGCCGCATGGAAGATATAGCAGGGCCGAGGACAGCCTAGGGAAAAACCCTCATTTTTACAAGAAGCTGGGTAAACAAAATAATTTTGCCCAGAATAATAACAGCTATCGGAATCAATCACCTGAGCCTATGGAGTTAGCCTCCACTGTAACCCAACATAGGCAACCTACCTCCTTCGGAAACGGTCAGCCTACAAACGCCAAGGCCGAGAGTGCTCGGGGCCAGAAAAGACTCGGCTCCGCACGCATGACCGGTCAGAGGCGTCAGAGATTGCAGAACACCATACAACAGGCTGACGATAAAAATGACAGCGAATACGATGGCGCGGCCGCAGCGGCCGTTACCGAGATAGATGACGAGTCTGATGAAAATGATCAGATCAATTTTTTAGGGAGCGCTCCCGACAAGCGCTCCGGTATACTCCAAGCTATACCCGCATCCCATGGGTGTATCTGAGTTTGTTAAGCGAGAAATCGCAGACTTACTCCAGAAAGGCATCATTAGAACCTCAAAGTCGCCATACAACAATCCAATATGGGTTGTGGACAAAAAAGCCCAGGATGAATTTGGGAACAAAAATAAGCGTTTGGTCATAGACTTTAGGAAACTTAACGAAAAGACCATCGCCGATAAGTACCCAATGCCAAACCTCCCCATGATACTGGCGAACTTAGGGAAAGCTAAGTACTTTACGACGTTAGATCTAAAGTCCGGCTACCACCAGATATACTTGGCCGAACATGACCGTGAAAAGACCTCTTTTTCGGTAAACGGCGGAAAGTATGAGTTTTGTCGGTTACCGTTCGGGTTGAAGAATGCGGGAAGCATCTTCCAAAGAGCGATCGACGACGTCTTACGAGAGCAAATTGGCAAATCGTAGATGACGTCATTATTTTTTCTGAAAACGAAAATGACCACGTCAAGCATATAGATTGGGTCTTAAAAAGCCTATGCAATGCCAACATGAAGGTATCCAGCGAAAAGACACACTTCTTTAAGCAGAGCGTTGAATATCTGGGGTTCATTGTTACCAATTGAGGTGCAAAAACCGACCCAGAAAAGGTAAAGGCCATAAAGGAATACAGTTGCTTCGTGAAGGACTTTGCGGCTATCGCGAGGCCTTTGACGGACTTGCTGAAAGGAGTAAACGGCTCTATCAGCAAACACATGTCCAAGAAAACTCCTATTGAGTTCGGTGATTTGCAGAGACATGCATTCGAGAGGCTGAGAAACTTCCTGGCTTCTGAAGATGTAATTCTCAGATACCCCGATTTCAGAAAGCCATTCGATCTAACGAGGGATGCTCCTGCTAACGGTATTGGTGCGGTTTTATCGCAAGATAAAAGACCCATCACCATGATCTCTAGGACCCTAAAAGAACGAAGATAAAAAGATGGAAAGCGTATATTGATGACCATAACGCAAAAATCCACTACAAACCTGGTAAAGACAACCATGTGGCTGACGCTCTTTCTAGGCAGAACATTAATGCCCTACAAAATGAGCCTCAGTCAGACGCTGCGACTATTCACAGCGAATTGTCATTGACCTACACGGTGGAAACGACAGACCAACCGGTAAACTGCTTCAGAGATCAGATTGTTATAGAAGAAGCACGTTTCAGACTAAAGCGAAGCTTGGTGTTGTTTCCTAGTAAAACTCGCCACCTAATCAATTTCGCCGACAAAAGCACCATTTTGGAAATGCTAAAGGCATCGTGAACCCCGATGTCGTGAATGCGATACACTGCGACCTAACCACCCTAGCGAGCTTTCAACATGATTTAATTTCCCATTTCCCGGCTACGCAGTTTCGATACTGTAAAAACATTGTAATAGATGTTACAAATCGAAATGAGCAGCTGGAAATTGTCACGACAGAACACAATCGTGCACACAGGGCAGCTCAGGAGAATACCAAGCAAATTCTCCGAGACTATTATTTCCCCAAAATGAGCAGCCTAGCAAAGGAAGTGGTTGCAAATTGCAAAATATGCACCAAGGCCAAGTATGACAGGTACCCCAAAAAACAGGAGCTCGGGAAACACCCATTCCCAGCTATACCGGCGAAATGTTGCACATCGATATCTTTTCAACTGATAAGAAGCAATTCTTAACATGCGTTGACAAATTCTCGAAATTTGCAATAGTGCAACCAGTGCTGTCCAGAACAATAGTGGACGTCACGGGGCCCCTGCTTCAACTCGTAAATTTGTTTCCCAAAATCAAAACGATATATTGCGATAATGAAGCCGCCTTCAATTCGGACACTATCACCTCCTTACTTAAAAACAGCTATCACATTGACATTGTGAATGCGGCCCCGCTGCATAGCCTGTCAAACGGTCAAGTGGAACGATTCCACAGTACCTTGACAGAAATAGCTAGGTGTCTTAAGTTAGACAAAAAAATCAGCGATACGACAGAGTTAATATTGAGGGCAACAGTAGAGTATAATAATAATATAATAAGACCCTACATTCTGTCACTCAGGAGAAACCAGTCGAGATCCTCCATACGGGTTCCGATGGTCGCTGCCTGGGTATAAAAGACAGGCTGATAAAGGCCCAGCAAAACAACATCGAAAGATGTAACCCAGCTAGGCAAAACCGTGTTTTTGAAGTAGGAGACGAAGTTTTTGTCAAGAACAATAAAAGGCTTGGAAACAAGCTTACCCCATTATGCACAGAACAAACAGTGCAGGCAGACCTGGGAACGTCTGTTCTTATTAAGGGGAGGGTGGTCCACAAGGACAACCTTAAATAAAATTCCCACTTTTTATTTGCCTATTCCTAGTAGTAAGACAGATTTAACTAAATATGCCGTGGTCTCATTCTACGTTTGGATTGCAGGTTCGCCATCATAACACTCATCACCCTGGCAGTGGCAAGTGCTCGGATTACCGACTTTTCCCACGCCAAGTACATTCCCGTCGTAGATGGAGATGGACAGAAATCCAAAATTTAATTCTCACAATAACATTGGCTAAAGCTAACATAGTAAATCCCACAATCCTTAATCATGCCGATTTGAGCTCATTAATTGAACAAGACACTCCAATAGTTAGCTTATTAGAAGCCTCTAAGATTAGGGTTCTTTAGTCCGACAGCATTATTCACATACTAATAGCCTATCCTAGGGTGAAGGCCAAATGTAAGAAGGTTCTCGTATACCCGGTATCACACAATCAGACAATCCTGCGACTCGATGAAGACACCTTAGCAGAGTGTGAGGAAGACACCTTTTCGGTCACCGAATGCACGGAGACCACGCACAGCACCTTCTACGAGCGATCTCGACGCGAAACCTGCGCCCGCTCACTCCATGCGGGAAATACAGCCCAATGCCACACGCAGTCCAGCCACCTTAGGGCAGTAATGCCTATAGACGACGGCATAGTTGTCATCAACGAGGCAACAGCCCGCATCAGCACGGACGGCGGCCCAGAGGTGCTCGTCGAAGGAACACATCTTGTTACATTCGAACGATCAGCTACCATCAACGGAACGGAGTTCGTAAATCTCCGAAAAACAATAGACAAGCAGCCTGGCGTAGCAAGATCACCACTACTGAACATCGTCGGCCATGACCCTGCGCTGAGCATGCCCTTGCTACACCGCATGAACAACGACAACCTGCGCTTTATCCAAGGGTTCAAAGACGAGGTTGACGCCGCGGGTTCCCCCAAACTTTGGTTTTGGCTGGAGCAGTCCTTAACGTTGGTCTGATTGGTTCACTCACCCTTTTTCTGGCATTAAGGAGCAGGCGAGCCTCGATAAACTAAATATTACCGAGGACGGTCATAATCTTAAGGGGGATTAGTTAACAACTAAGAGCACAGACATTCATGTCAACAATACACTAACACTAGTTACTTCATATAAACAATGCTGACGCGCCCCGACTGAGTTCAGCGCTCCGTGCGACGAACGGTCAGCAACAGCAAGCGGACACCCCTTATCCGGGGTACCGAGCTATGTTGCATAAATGCTGAGTCGGCTTGCCGACCATGGGTTTATGGCGTGATGCATTGGAGCCAGAGTAGATCCACACTTTGCATATTCTTTTGTATTCAGTCTTAAGCCAGAGCTTTAATAAAGAGCAGCTATTCACTCCGGCACGCAGCCGTAAAATACCATTTTATTATTTGAACATTCTCGCTGAGCCAGAAGGCCAGCGATCGACAAAGAGGGCTAAGTCACGCCCTCCAACCTAAACTTCGTAAGAAGCTTTTAATCCCTGGTGGCAGCATCGTACCGAATACCACAGGAAGGAATATCCACACCGTCTGGAGACCACAGGACGCATCCCGACAAAGAAACACATTAATTTATATAGCCAGATTGGAAGCCCATTTTAGCCTTATGTAAATAACCGAGCATTTAAGCCACAATTCAAACTCTTTTTTTTCTTGTAATTATCATCATTTTTAATTAGTTTCCGCTTTTCCCAAAAATCGCTACAATCTCAGAGGAGATCTTTTCTCTTGTATATATATTTATGTATATGACGGAGCGCTAAAAGTTGTTCGATGATTGTGTAGCGAGTCCCTTGTTAGCTTTTCCAATTGCTCTTCCGCTGCTTGTGTGCTTCTTCTTGATAATTTTCCTTAGCAACACAACCACGCTAAACCAGGGCCACACTCGATCTTTTTGTATATCAAGATCTCACAACCAAATACAACCCGTCCTATCGATTAGTATCGTAAGCAAGTTAACCATCGATAGGGCGCCCATTTCAAAATAACGTTTCCTTCTCCGACACGGCCATTCTGATAAATTACACGCCCTCGTGTATGAGCTACGTCCTGCCATAAATCAATAGTTCACACACCACATTCAGACCTCAGTTCCAATTTTTAATGTGACAATCAACTTAGTCTTAGTCTTAATCATTAACATCGTTGTTTTCCTTTAACATAATCTTTAGTTTACATTAACCAATTTTATACTTCATCATTTGTTCTAATACTTCAAGTTCTTAACTATTTCGTTCTACATATTTCTACTTAAATCCTTCGTTAAAGATCTTTTTTTTTAATTTTTTTTTTTTTAATTTTTCAAATCAAAGTATTTCTTAACTTTTCATAATCAAACTCAAATCTTTCTTTAAATTTTGCTCTCCATAGTTCAACTAATTTGAATTCAATTCAATTCATTCGTTTCATTTCTTACTTAATTTCTCTCTTCTTTTATCTCAACTTTTAATCATTCTCTTTTTTTTCATTTTCTTTCCAAAGAATAACATTATTACAACACCACTCTAGGGTCAGGTACCGCCACGTAGCCATCGACAACCGTGTACTTCCATACACCTTCCGCCATCCTACTCTCTTTTTCAACATCTCCATTCACTATCTCTTTCATCAATTTCCATACCGTCTCTTTCAACGGCTTCACTACTGTCTCTTTCAACAGCTTCCATACCGTCTCTTTCAACGGCTTCACTACTGTCTCTTTCAACAGCTTCCATACCGTCTCTTTCAACGGCTTCACTACTGTCTCTTTCAACAGCTTCCATACCGTCTCTTTCAACGGCTTCACTACTGTCTCTTTCAACAGCTTCCATACCGTCTCTTTCAACGGCTTACTCTGACGGGCTAACATCGATCTCCAGCTCGCTTGGCACCTGCCCATTTGGCAATCTTCTCAATCTTTCATGCGCATACTTATAACGTCTATTACCCTTCATACTCTTTAAGGTATATCTGTCATTATCCAATACTTCTGTGATCTCAAATGGTCCTCTATATTTAGCATCTAATTTAGTCTGGTTTCTCTCACTGTTATTAAGCAATACAAAATCTCCAACACTAAATTTTACTACCTTAGCTCTGCCTTTATCAAATCTTTCCTTCTCATACTTTGCCGATTTTTCTATATTTTCTAAAGCTTGAGTTCTTATCTTGGTCAGATCTATTTCTGTTTCTGGATCATGAATTGGAACAAGACCTAAAGGACGAGCAACCTTTCCCATTAATAATTCTAACGGGCTCGCTTTGGTTATCTTATTAGCAGTACAGTTAATAGCTAACTGCACTTCACCCAATGCCTCTTGCCAAGATCTAGAACTTGTTTCAACAGCTGTCAATAAATTTTTTAAGGTACTCATAACCCTCTCAACCTGGCCATTACCTCGGCTTGCTCCTGTTGCTATCAGATGTAATTTTATGTTTTGGGAAGAGCAAAATTCAACAAACTTGGCACCGGTGAAACTTCTTCCCTGATCAGCCACAATACGAATAGGGACTCCAAACAAAGAAATTGATGATTTCAGCGCCATTACACAACTTTCTGCACTTAATGTGAAAGTGTGGTAAAGATAAACGTACTTGGTAAATGCATCGATCTGTACTATTACATATTCCTTACGATCGCTTTTACCACTAAGCTTGCCTGATATGTCTATGTGGATAGTATGCCATGGAACGTTTACTTTGGGAATAGGATGTAATTCCATTTGTACTTTCCCAGAGGATGATTTGGAAACTCTGCACGTTATGCAATTTTCAACAAATCTTCGAACGTATTTGGCCATGCTCTCAAACCAGTAGTAATCGTATACCTTGTCAAGTGTTTTCTCCCAGCCCAGATGCATTATGGATTCATGCACTTGGTTTATAACCGACCATCTAAATCCGCGAGGCACTACTGGCAAACACAGCGTCTTGCCATTTCTTTGTATCACTCTATACAAAACTCCACCTCTCAAATCATATGTCTTAGACAGCTCGAATGGCAATTCATCATCGTTCAACTTGGTAATGATTTCTACAATATCTTGATCTTTCTGTTGCTCTGCACGAATCCAATCCTCAGATACTTCAGTTAATTCGATTCGCTTCTCGACGACCTTTGCATATTCAAGGGAATTTTCCGGAGGAAGTGGATTTCTGGAAAAGAAATCAGCATGGGCCATACGCTTGCCTTCCCTATACTGTATATCAAAATCGAAGGTCTGCAAATAAGCCCACCAACGATAGACTCTAGGCAACAACTCAATTTTATTACGTGATGATTTTAACGAATTACAGTCAGTGAATATTACAAACTTTCTGCCATGTAAGTAGTGCCGAAAATGCTTAACAGCATTAACCACGGCAAGTGTTTCCAACTCATATGAAGTATATTTGGATTCACATACACTTGTTGTCTTGCTATAATATTCCACTACATACGGTTTATTTTCAATTCTGTTTAAGAGTATAGCACCATATCCGATTGCACTGGCATCGGTATGCAATTCGATTGGATACTGCGGGTCAAAGATAATTAAGACTGGTTTATTTGTAAGAATGTGAATAATTTTTCTCCGAATTGCCTCGTGTTCTGTATTCCACTCAAACTTATTTTTCTCTGAGGTGAGAAAATACAAAGGCTTCATTAGCTGAGAAAATCCGGGAACAAACTGTCGAAAGTACGATGCTAGCCCAAAAAACTGTCTCAATGTTGTTACAGACCTCGGAGGGGGCAAAGCATTCAAAGATTCTACCTTGCGAGTATTTGGGCTAATCTCCCCTGCTCGTACTTCAAATCCTAAATATTGGACAGAAGTCCTTAAAAAGAAACATTTTTCAACATTAAACGAGAATCCAGCCTTTGATAAAATATCCAAAACAATTTTTAGTCTTTCAAGTGCCGATTCCTTGGTTGGAGCTACAATCATTATGTCGTCCATATACACAATGACATACTCGGTCTGATAACCTTGCAATCTAACAATTCTTGAACTTTGTGTCGAACTACATCTCTCTCGCTGGGACTCAATCTATATGGTCTTCTCTGTACCGTTTTGGTTTCATCTATCAATCGAATTTTCATTTCACCAGAATTGACGCGAGTCTGAGGCGTTCCCTGTATAAAAGAGTCTGAATAGGATTTTAACAATGTTATTATTTTGTTTTTGTCTTCTCCATATACATTGCTTTCTATTATGTCAAATGAGTTGTCTATGAATTTAGAGCACGTATTAACAATTTTTGTTTCATCCTTAATTATTTCAACCCCTTTACAAGATACTACTGCAGCATATCCCTGAGCTAGCACTTCTCGTCCCAATACAATATTATTTGACATACAGTCATCTGGTACAACATGAAATGTTACATTTAGACTATTTCCATTAATAAGAATACTGTTATCAATCTGCATTGTACTACAAACATTTGCATTTCCGATACCTTTCAAGCTAACTACGTTATTTACTTTTTTACCGCTTAGCTTCTCTGCAAAACTCTCTTTAACCAAAGAGCACTCTGCTCCAGAATCGAAAAAGATTGGAAAGTCCTCACCTCGTAACAGCATACTTGTCTTCGGTTCATCCACCACGCACAGCTCAGCTCTCTTCTCGTTCCGCAATCCAGCTCCACCGCTTGTCATATTTTTAGGGCATTGTGAGGCTATATGACCTTGCTCCTGGCAACGATAGCAAGTTATATTGCCTTTAAAATGCTGTTGAAATGGTTGGCTTCCTCGATGATCCTGTCTCGACATGCCGGCGCTCTGCTTCTTATTTCGGCAATCAATCATCTTGTGCCCCATCTTTCCGCAAAGATGGCACTTCAGTGACGCAAACTTAGCTCGCTTTGCGCCAGATTCCTCATTTCCAGAATGATGTGTGCGCTTGTCAAAAGCGAAGACCTGCAACTCAGCCTGTAGATCACGTCTATTCTTGATCTCGGCAGTGTAGGCAATTCTTTGCACTCGACGATCAAAGTTGGCCAAGTGTCCCAAGACCACGGACACAGCAATCCTCTCAGCATCCAAGCCCTTCCACTTGTTAACAAGCGAAGTCACCATGCGACTAGCGTATATCGCAAGGCATTCACTGTTGCCGGGGCGACTGTTTAATAACTGCAAAAACATGGCGGCTGGCGTTTCAGTATTTGCATAGCGTTGTTGGAATAACTGTTTAAATTCCGGCCAAGTCACGCCTGCATAGCACACTTCAGAAAGCCATTGGGACGCGCTTCCTTCCAACGATTTTGTTAAGGCCAATATTAGAGCACTGCCTTCCAGTGGTTTTTCAACCAAAATAATGTCAACCGTCGCACACCATTGCGTAGCGTCGGCGCCAGGAATGTCGGCGTTAAATTTCGGCAATGTGACGACGCCAGTTTGTGCCGGTTCTCGTACCGACGCTTGCAGAGTTTTTGCCAATTCCAAGAAACTTTGGCTTTGGTGCTCCATCAGATGCGCAGTTGGTCTTCCATGGTTAGTAGGCGAAAGTACCATCCCACTTCTGATGACGGAGCGCTAAAGGTTGTTCGATGATTGTGTAGCGAGTCCCTTGTTAGTTTTCCAATTGTTCTTCCGCTGCTTGTGTGCTTCTTCTTAATTTTTCTCCTTAGCAACACAACCACGCTAAACCAGGGCCACACTCGATCTTTTTTGTATATCTAGATCTCACAACCAAATACAACCCGTCCTATCGATTAGTATCGTAAGCAAGTTAACCATCGATAAGGCGCCCATTTCAAAATAACATTACCTTCTCCGACATATAAATACATATTTTTGTTATTGTTTTTTTGTTAACTCCATACTAGACTAGCTATCCTAATTTACAACCGATAACGATATACTTACCATCATAAGCCTAATGTATTATCTAAGAGAATGTATGTGAAAAACAAAATGTAAACTTTGTACAAACATCATAATGTATATAAATCCCACACACACATTGCGCGAGTGGGTGCGAGAGCGAGCGGAGTAAAAGTGGCGTCGGCGCGCGAGCAACCGATCCGAAAAAAAAAACCTTAAGTCCATAGCAGCCGCCATAGACGAAGACATACATACGCACATATATATGTATCATCAATACTTGGAGATCTGTGGTCTGGTGGTATTGGATTCTGTGTGTGTGACTCTTGGACTGAGATTTTGGAGACTTGGAGAGGTGGAGCTGGAGAGAGCGATCTACATTACGATCCACTTTACATTACTTTACATTACACACACTGACGCTGATGAAATCCCATACAATCTTTTTTACGTGAGTGTAAAGTTCTCTCTCTAATGAATAAAACCCTCTGTGCATACATACAAACATTTTTATATGTACATGACAAGTCTGCCAATTTGAAAATCGCCATTATTTTTTCGCCAATACATACAATCCTAATGCTGATTAATTAATTAATTAATTTCTAGTTCAAGACAATTATTTATTTTTGATGTTATTGAGATTCCCTAAATGTGGTACATAATAAATGAACTAGAAAAAAGACAAAACTAATTTGAATTAAAACGAATTAATTCAATACTTCCACTCCCATTAAAGACACAATTTATATACACTTATTATTTCTCGCCAATTGCTCATCAAAATTACTAATGACTAATTGATTATTATAATTGATTAAAACACTCTTGATAGTCAATAAACAATTTATTGGAAATTTTAAAAAAACCTAATGCAGAGTAATTTTTTGAGTTGACCGATTTACAATTTTTTGGATTTATTACCCCCACTGAAGCACATTGAATACAAATTATTTTGTGGCATATAGTTGATAAAAGACTGTTTTCTGTGTTTTAATATCTTGACTGTTACATGATACATGTTTCATCCATTTATTAGCACAGATTAATTAATTAATTATTTACTTACTGACCTATATTAAATATATATATATATACACATACGCTAATGTATGTATATATATAAAACAATTTATTTATCTATTTATTTCTTGACTCTGGCCGGCCGTGATTTGGGGCCACAATTGAAAATTACGAATATATTCCCCAATCCCAATATCAACTTGGCTTATTGTCCCTTACATTAAATACAAACGATATGGCTAAACTTAAAAGGGGAAATAAGAATGCGATGAAAAAGAGTTCGGTGAAGGCGCTCCTTTTAAGGCAGCAGCAAAACATGGCAAGGCCAAGATTTCAACCACTTGAGCAGCAACTTGGGCCTCAGCAGCGGCAGCAACAACAAAAACAGAGGCAGCAACAGCATCCAGTCAATACGCTGGAAAACGACATGGACTTGGAGATTGGGTTCTACTCAGAATCTTATGATAGTGATACGACCTAAACTGGTGGCCTTTGGTACATCCCTGGTGCAGACGATGACGACGATAATAATCCAATTGGTCGCCTCTCTCTCTCCGTCGCCCGGGGCTAGAGAAGGTATGGCTAAGGAGTGGCATAGCTCAGAGGCTGTCCCTGTGAATCATGCCGATGCGTTCGCCATACTCCCTCCGATCCCTGTCCCTCGCTCCTCCCTTCCAGCTGCCAAGGTCGGCGCTGGATCATCGTCGTTGGCCGCTCCCGCTGCCGACGATGGTGCCGGGAATTCGAGGGCGATGTTTTTAAACTGCAATGGTAGGAAAAACATAGGCAATTATGAGCTTTAGGACCAAGGAATGTTTGGAGTTGAGCAAAGGATCTCTCCGAATAGTCACGGGTTTCCTGACCGGGCACTGCAGACTGCGCAAGCATCTGCATAATCTCAAAATAGGGGAGGACAGTCTTTGCAGACTTTGTCTGGAAGGAGAAGAGACTCCGGAGCACCTACTTGAGGAGTGCCCGGCTATCAGCCGGATGAGGTTGGCCCACTTTGGGGGCCTTACACTCACCACAAAGGAAATGATGGCCCTTCGACCAGGCGACATCATCGCATTCCTGCGATCGATTGAACTGTTCGAGGAGCTATAGCTCATTCACTAGGACGAGGGCACAATAGACCCTAGTGGTCGCAGTGCAGTAACCTCTAGAAAACTATTATTATTATGAGCTAGTGAATGGGGAGCATACATTCATACCAACTACTAACCTTGCACAAGCCAGGGGTGTGAATGGGGGGATTCTCAAGGGTGGCCTTAGTAACTCTTCTGCTACGGCCCACGGCAGCAGCAACAATGTCAGCTTAATGGCAGCGGGCGCTCCGCTGAATGGTGTGGTTAGCGGCTGCACTCTCATCGAATCCCCTTCCTCCTTGGAGGATGAGGTGATCCCACAAACTGCTGGGGTCGAGGAACAGCATCGTGCTCTAGGCGAGCGGCAGCGACGACGACAGCAACAGCAACAGCAGCAGAAAAAACAGCAACAGGCCTCTTTGTCCCTCGAGGCGGGACAGCTACTGCTGCTCCTCCTCCTCCCTCCAAGCCAACAACAGTGCGCTTCTCCTTCTCCGATGGGCAGGTCAACAGCGCTTCATCTCTCTCTCTCATCGATGTTAGCAGTGAGCCAAATCTGGAAAACAACAACAATAATAATAATAGCGGATTAAGTTTGGGTCTCACTAGCAGGACAAAGAAAAATCCTATGATCTGGATAGCAGCGAGGAGAAGATGGAGCATCAACAGCAGCCAGCTCAGAAAATGCTAATACAGGAGAAGAGGAAGGAGAAACGTCAACAGCAGCAGCAGTTGAGTTATCACGAACAGCGGATGAATCTCATCCAGAGTTGGCTCCAGCCCCGGCAGAATCGGAATCAGAATCAGCAACAGCAACAGTACTCACAGCAGCAGCAGCAGAGACGGCAACAGCAACAGCAGAATCTACAGCAGCAGCAGCAACAACAACCAAAGCAGGGGCATGTCAATCAAGTGTTGCCTGCTCCAATCACCAGACAGAGCAACGAAAATGCCGCTGCTGCTGTCAATGATGATGCTCGGGCTCGTGATCGTACTAATTCTGCCAATGTTAATCCCAGCAGCAAGGGAGCGGCCATCGGACGAAGGAGAAACTCTCCTCCATGGCGCCTAAAAATATCCAACATATGGGAAGGCATCAGTACGGAGGCGATAAGGCATCAACTTGACGGTCTGGGAGTTAAATACCTTAATGTCAGACAGCTCTTCCATCGTGAGACACGTAAGCCTTTGGCCATCTTTGAGGCGGCTGTGAATGTGCTTATAAACTGCTTAACGGAGGCCGAATTCTTGGTCAAACACCCAATGTAGTACTCCTGCCCCCGCTGCCAGAACCCAGAAGGTGCTTCAAATGCCAAAAATATGGCCATCTTGCATACAACTGTAGGGGCGCTGAAAACTGCTTAAAATGCGCCGGTGGACATAGCACAAGGGTCTGCACAAAGCCTAATGACGCCCCACCATGCTGCAGCAATTGTGGAGCGGGACACCACATTCAGACCTCAGTTCCAATTTTAATGTGACAATCAACTTAGTCTTAGTCTTAATCATTAACAACGTTGCTTTCCTTTAATATAATCTTTAGTTTACATTAACCAATTTTATACTTCATCATTTGTTCTAATACTTCAAGTTCTTAACTATTTCGTTCTACATATTTCTACTTAAATCCTTCGTTAAAGATCTTTTTTTTAATTTTTTTTTTTTTTAATTTTTCAAATCAAAGTATTTCTTAACTTTTCATAATCAAACTCAAATCTTTCTTTAAATTTTGCTCTCCATAGTTCAACTAATTTGAATTCAATTCAATTCATTCGTTACATTTCTTACTTAATTTCTCTCTTCTATCTCAACTTTCAATCATTCTCTTTTTTTTCATTTTCTTTCCAAAGAATAACATTATCACAACACCACTCTAGGGTCAGGTACCGCCACGTAGCCATCGACAACCGTGTACTTCCATACACCTTCCGCCATCCTACTCTCTTTTTCAACATCTCCATTCACTATCTCTTTCATCAATTTCCATACCGTCTCTTTCAACGGCTTCACTACTGTCTCTTTCAACAGCTTCCATACCGTCTCTTTCAACGGCTTCACTACTGTCTCTTTCAACAGCTTCCATACCGTCTCTTTCAACGGCTTCACTACTGTCTCTTTCAACAGCTTCCATACCGTCTCTTTCAACGGCTTCACTACTGTCTCTTTCAACAGCTTCCATACCGTCTCTTTCAACGGCTTCACTACTGTCTCTTTCAACAGCTTCCATACCGTCTCTTTCAACGGCTTCCTCTGACGGGCTAACATCGATCTCCAGCTCGCTTGGCACCTGCCCATTTGGCAATCTTCTCAATCTTTCATGCGCATACTTATAACGTCTATTACCCTTCATACTCTTTAAGGTATATCTGTCATTATCCAATACTTCTGTGATCTCAAATGGTCCTCTATATTTAGCATCTAATTTAGTCTGGTTTCTCTCACTGTTATTAAGCAATACAAAATCTCCAACACTAAATTTTACTACCTTAGCTCTGCCTTTATCAAATCTTTCCTTCTCATACTTTGCCGATTTTTCTATATTTTCTAAAGCTTGAGTTCTTATCTTGGTCAGATCTATTTCTGTTTCTGGATCATGAATTGGAACAAGACCTAAAGGACGAGCAACCTTTCCCATTAATAATTCTAACGGGCTCGCTTTGGTTATCTTATTAGCAGTACAGTTAATAGCTAACTGCACTTCACCCAATGCCTCTTGCCAAGATCTAGAACTTGTTTCAACAGCTGTCAATAAATTTTTTAAGGTACTCATAACCCTCTCAACCTGGCCATTACCTCGGCTTGCTCCTGTTGCTATCAGATGTAATTTTATGTTTTGGGAAGAGCAAAATTCAACAAACTTGGCACCGGTGAAACTTCTTCCCTGATCAGCCACAATATGAATAGGGACTCCAAACAAAGAAATTGATGATTTCAGCGCCATTACACAACTTTCTGCACTTAATGTGAAAGTGTGGTAAAGATAAACGTACTTGGTAAATGCATCGATCTGTACTATTACATATTCCTTACGATCGCTTTTACCACTAAGCTTGCCTGATATGTCTATGTGGATAGTATGCCATGGAACGTTTACTTTGGGAATAGGATGTAATTCCATTTGTACTTTCCCAGAGGATGATTTGGAAACTCTGCACGTTATGCAATTTTCAACAAATCTTCGAACGTATTTGGCCATGCTCTCAAACTAGTAGTAATCGTATACCTTGTCGAGTGTTTTCTCCCAGCCCAGATGCATTATGGATTCATGCACTTGGTTTATAACCGACCATCTAAATCCGCGAGGCACTACTGGCAAACACAGCGTCTTGCCATTTCTTTGTATCACTCTATACAAAACTCCACCTCTCAAATCATATGTCTTAGACAGCTCGAATGGCAATTCATCATCGTTCAACTTGGTAATGATTTCTACAATATCTTGATCTTTCTGTTGCTCTGCACGAATCCAATCCTCAGATACTTCAGTTAATTCGATTCGCTTCTCGACGACCTTTGCATATTCAAGGGAATTTTCCGGAGGAAGTGGATTTCTGGAAAAGAAATCAGCATGGGCCATACGCTTGCCTTCCCTATACTGTATATCAAAATCGAAGGTCTGCAAATAAGCCCACCAACGATAGACTCTAGGCAACAACTCAATTTTATTACGTGATGATTTTAACGAATTACAGTCAGTGAATATTACAAACTTTCTGCCATGTAAGTAGTGCCGAAAATGCTTAACAGCATTAACCACGGCAAGTGTTTCCAACTCATATGAAGTATATTTGGATTCACATACACTTGTTGTCTTGCTATAATATTCCACTACATACGGTTTATTTTCAATTCTGTTTAAGAGTATAGCACCATATCCGATTGCACTGGCATCGGTATGCAATTCGATTGGATACTGCGGGTCAAAGATAATTAAGACTGGTTTATTTGTAAGAATGTGAATAATTTTTCTCCGAATTGCCTCGTGTTCTGTATTCCACTCAAACTTATTTTTCTCTGAGGTGAGAAAATACAAAGGCTTCATTAGCTGAGAAAATCCGGGAACAAACTGTCGAAAGTACGATGCTAGCCCAAAAAACTGTCTCAATGTTGTTACAGACCTCGGAGGGGGCAAAGCATTCAAAGATTCTACCTTGCGAGTATTTGGGCTAATCTCCCCTGCTCGTACTTCAAATCCTAAATATTGGACAGAAGTCCTTAAAAAGAAACATTTTTCAACATTAAACGAGAATCCAGCCTTTGATAAAATATCCAAAACAATTTTTAGTCTTTCAAGTGCCGATTCCTTGGTTGGAGCTACAATCATTATGTCGTCCATATACACAATGACATACTCGGTCTGATAACCTTGCAATCTAACAATTCTTGAACTTTGTGTCGAACTACATCTCTCTCGCTGGGACTCAATCTATATGGTCTTCTCTGTACCGTTTTGGTTTCATCTATCAATCGAATTTTCATTTCACCAGAATTGACGCGAGTCTGAGGCGTTCCCTGTATAAAAGAGTCTGAATAGGATTTTAACAATGTTATTATTTTGTTTTTGTCTTCTCCATATACATTGCTTTCTATTATGTCAAATGAGTTGTCTATGAATTTAGAGCACGTATTAACAATTTTTGTTTCATCCTTAATTATTTCAACCCCTTTACAAGATACTACTGCAGCATATCCCTGAGCTAGCACTTCTCGTCCCAATACAATATTATTTGACATACAGTCATCTGGTACAACATGAAATGTTACATTTAGACTATTTCCATTAATAAGAATACTGTTATCAATCTGCATTGTACTACAAACATTTGCATTTCCGATACCTTTCAAGCTAACTACGTTATTTACTTTTTTACCGCTTAGCTTCTCTGCAAAACTCTCTTTAACCAAAGAGCACTCTGCTCCAGAATCGAAAAAGATTGGAAAGTCCTCACCTCGTAACAGCATACTTGTCTTCGGTTCATCCACCACGCACAGCTCAGCTCTCTTCTCGTTCCGCAATCCAGCTCCACCGCTTGTCATATTTTTAGGGCATTGTGAGGCTATATGACCTTGCTCCTGGCAACGATAGCAAGTTATATTGCCTTTAAAATGCTGTTGAAATGGTTGGCTTCCTCGATGATCCTGTCTCGACATGCCGGCGCTCTGCTTCTTATTTCGGCAATCAATCATCTTGTGCCCCATCTTTCCGCAAAGATGGCACTTCAGTGACGCAAACTTAGCTCGCTTTGCGCCAGATTCCTCATTTCCAGAATGATGTGTGCGCTTGTCAAAAGCGAAGACCTGCAACTCAGCCTGTAGATCACGTCTATTCTTGATCTCGGCAGTGTAGGCAATTCTTTGCACTCGACGATCAAAGTTGGCCAAGTGTCCCAAGACCACGGACACAGCAATCCTCTCAGCATCCAAGCCCTTCCACTTGTTAACAAGCGAAGTCACCATGCGACTAGCGTATATCGCAAGGCATTCACTGTTGCCGGGGCGACTGTTTAATAACTGCAAAAACATGGCGGCTGGCGTTTCAGTATTTGCATAGCGTTGTTGGAATAACTGTTTAAATTCCGGCCAAGTCACGCCTGCATAGCACACTTCAGAAAGCCATTGGGACGCGCTTCCTTCCAACGATTTTGTTAAGGCCAATATTAGAGCACTGCCTTCCAGTGGTTTTTCAACCAAAATAATGAATAAAACCCTCTGTGCATACATACAAACATTTTTATATGTACATGACAAGTCTGCCAATTTGAAAATCGCCATTATTTTTTCGCCAATACATACAATCCTAATGCTGATTAATTAATTAATTAATTTCTAGTTCAAGACAATTATTTATTTTTGATGTTATTGAGATTCCCTAAATGTGGTACATAATAAATGAACTAGAAAAAAGACAAAACTAATTTGAATTAAAACGAATTAATTCAATACTTCCACTCCCATTAAAGACACAATTTATATACACTTATTATTTCTCGCCAATTGCTCATCAAAATTACTAATGACTAATTGATTATTATAATTGATTAAAACACTCTTGATAGTCAATAAGCAATTTATTGGAAATTTTAAAAAAACCTAATGCAGAGTAATTTTTTGAGTTGACCGATTTACAATTTTTTGGATTTATTACCCCCACTGAAGCACATTGAATACAAATTATTTTGTGGCATATAGTTGATAAAAGACCACAGATTAATTAATTAATTATTTACTTACTGACCTATATTAAATATATATATATATACACATGCGCTAATCTGTTTCTTAAATATGTATATATATAAAACAATTTATTTATCTATTTATTTCTTGACTCTGGCCGGCCGTGATTTGGGGCCACAATTGAAAATTACGAATATATTCCCCAATCCCAATATCAACTTGGCTTATTGTCCCTTACATTAAATACAAACGATATGGCTAAACTTAAAAGGGGAAATAAGAATGCGATGAAAAAGAGTTCGGTGAAGGCGCTCCTTTTAAGGCAGCAGCAAAACATGGCAAGGCCAAGATTTCAACCACTTGAGCAGCAACTTGGGCCTCAGCAGCGGCAGCAACAACAAAAACAGAGGCAGCAACAGCATCCAGTCAATACGCTGGAAAACGACATGGACTTGGAGATTGGGTTCTACTCAGAATCTGATGATAGTGATACGACCTAAACTGGTGGCCTTTGGTACATCCCTGGTGCAGACGATGACGACGATAATAATCCAATTGGTCGCCTCTCTCTCCGTCGCCCGGGGCTAGAGAAGGTATGGCTAAGGAGTGGCATAGCTCAGAGGCTGTCCCTGTGAATCATGCCGATGCGTTCGCCATACTCCCTCCGATCCCTGTCCCTCGCTCCTCCCTTCCAGCTGCCAAGGTCGGCGCTGGATCATCGTCGTTGGCCGCTCCCGCTGCCGACGATGGTGCCGGGAATTCGAGGGCGATGTTTTTAAACTGCAATGGTAGGAAAAACATAGGCAATTATGAGCTAGTGAATGGGGAGCATACATTCATACCAACTACTAACCTTGCACAAGCCAGGGGTGTGAAGGGTGGCCTTAGTAACTCTTCTGCTACGGCCCACGGCAGCAGCAACAATGTCAGCTTAATGGCAGCGGGCGCTCCGCTGAATGGTGTGGTTAGCGGCTGCACTCTCATCGAATCCCCTTCCTCCTTGGAGGATGAGGTGATCCCACAAACTGCTGGGGTCGAGGAACAGCATCGTGCTCTAGGCGAGCGGCAGCGACGACGACAGCAACAGCAACAGCAGCAGAAAAAACAGCAACAGGCCTCTTTGTCCCTCGAGGCGGGACAGCTACTGCTGCTCCTCCTCCTCCCTCCAAGCCAACAACAGTGCGCTTCTCCTTCTCCGATGGGCAGGTCAACAGCGCTTCATCTCTCTCTCTCATCGATGTTAGCAGTGAGCCAAATCTGGAAAACAACAACAATAATAATAATAGCGGATTAAGTTTGGGTCTCACTAGCAGGACAAAGAAAAATCCTATGATCTGGATAGCAGCGAGGAGAAGATGGAGCATCAACAGCAGCCAGCTCAGAAAATGCTAATACAGGAGAAGAGGAAGGAGAAACGTCAACAGCAGCAGCAGTTGAGTTATCACGAACAGCGGATGAATCTCATACAGAGTTGGCTCCAGCCCCGGCAGAATCGGAATCAGAATCAGCAACAGCAACAGTATTCACAGCAGCAGCAGCAGAGACGGCAACAGCAACATCAGAATCTACAGCAGCAGCAGCAACAACAACCAAAGCAGGGGCATGTCAATCAAGTGTTGCCTGCTCCAATCACCAGACAGAGCAACGAAGATGCCGCTGCTGCTGTCAATGATGATGCTCGGGCTCGTGATCGTACTAATTCTGCCAATGTTAATCCCAGCAGCAAGGGAGCGGCCATCGGACGAAGGAGAAACTCTCCTCCATGGCGCCTAAAAATATCCAACATATGGGAAGGCATCAGTACGGAGGCGATAAGGCATCAACTTGACGGTCTGGGAGTTAAATACCTTAATGTCAGACAGCTCTTCCATCGTGAGACACGTAAGCCTTTGGCCATCTTTGAGGCGGCTGTGAATGTGCTTATAAACTGCTTAACGGAGGCCGAATTCTTGGTCAAACACCCAATGTAGTACTCTTGCCCCCGCTGCCAGAACCCAGAAGGTGCTTCAAATGCCAAAAATATGGCCATCTTGCATACAACTGTAGGGGCGCTGAAAACTGCTTAAAATGCGCCGGTGGACATAGCACAAGGGTCTGCACAAAGCCTAATGACGCCCCACCATGCTGCAGCAATTGTGGAGCGGGACACGTTGCCTCTTTCAAGGGTTGCCCCGTCTATCGGTTGGCCAAAAAGCGACTGCTCTCCAAGCTATACAGTCAAGGTAGGCAAAGGCCAAGGGCAGCTAAATCTGATATGACTGCCGGTCACGAGAGGAAGCAGGTTGCGAACTGGCGGGCTAGAGTTGGACATGATAGAGGGCATGACTCTGGCCAGAGACAGCGGAGACCGCAGCAACAGTGGCATGTGGAGCTCCCTGAATGGCAGAGAGGCGCGAATAGGAATGGCACCAGCAGAAACAAGAGCAACAACAACAGCATCAACTTTGTAAACAAATTGAGGGACTCATAATCGGAGGACTGATGTGGGACCGCACAAGCGTATGCCCGACACAAACAGATATCCTAAGCAGCAGCAACAACAAAGCGGCGATCATCGACATCGACAGAAGCTTGGCCGGTCAGTACAGCACAGGCTCCATCCGCGGCAGCAGCAGCTGCAACAGCAGCAGCAAGTGAGGCAGAGCTCTCATCAGAGGCTCCCATCATCATCATCATCCCCATGGTCGGCTGATGCCAAACCGAGAAATGGATCCAAAGGAAAACAGCATAATGCTCCGGTGCTCGATTATAACTCTAATGATAATAATAGAAGACGGCGACAAGATGGGAAGTTCTTTAGAGCCAAGGCTCATATGATCGACACTGCCATGGACGAATCGGATAATCACATGGCATACCAGTTGCTTATGGATGCACTTCAATAAAAACCATTCGAGAAAATAACGACACTTGAAGAAAATAGAAAATCACAAATGTCACAATGGAGGAATCTAAACACAATGTTGGCTAACGTACTGATAAGGATTCTGCAGTATATCGCAGTATATCGCTGCTATCGAAAAACAAAAACAATCAGTGATGACGACACAACTTCGTTTGTTTTGATTGAAAATTGAAACCCACATACCATATGTTTTGCCTTTTCTTATTGTTTGTTTTTGCTGCTGTGGTGTGACCAGTTACCGAGCTAGACTGTGCCGCCTATTGCCATACCGGTGTTACCGTATATACTCATGCCCAGTACAATCGATAGACGCATGGGAATGACCTGGAATCGAGAAAACAATGTTCCACACTAAGATGTGTGTGTAAATTAGATGGTAAACTGGCACCTAACACACGGTGGTTTTTTCTTATTTCCTATTGTCCAATTTGAAAATAAAAATACTAAAAAAGCCTAATGACAACAATAGGAATAGTATTAATAATGTCAATATTACCCCCCAAGCCATTGTGATTATCTAGCATCAAAGGAAATACCTGGGCTTTATACTCAGACTTCCATATATATTTGGATGGTAATATATATATCGTCTTTACTAAAATTGACTACCAAGATTCATACAGAGAGACTGGATTGGAAAATAACTACGAGTGGGGCATAAATTTTTGCTTTTTTACTCGGGTTTGATTCAAAGTTTTCTAAGAATATTCTGCGGATGTAATATTTTTCACAACATTTGCTTAAAAAAGAAAATTTGGCTATAGCCATCCTGAGCCTTTTCGTAATGTTAAAGGTCTCAATAGGATGGCTGCCATAAAATAGCCAAATGCTAAGACACAATAAGAGCTTAATGTGCATAGTGTGTAAATTAATGTGTTTCTCCGTCGGGATGCGTCCTGTGGTCTCCAGACGGTGTGGATATTCCTTCCTGTGGTATTCGGTACGATGCTGCCACCAGGGATTAATAGCTTCTTACGAAGTTTAGGTTGGAGGGCGTGACCTTGCCCTCTTCGTCGATCGCTGGCCTTCTGGCTCAGCGAGAATGTTCAAATAAGAAAAATGGTATTTTACGGCTGCGTTCCGGAGTGAATAGCTGCTCTTTATTAAAGCTCTGGCTTAAGACTAAATACAAAAGAATATGAAAAGTGTGGATCTACTCTGGCTCCAATGCATCACGCCATAAACCCATGGTCGGCAAGCCGACTCAGCATTTATGCAACATAGCTCGGTACCCCGGATAAGGGGTGTCCGATTGCTGTTGCTGACCGTTCGTAGCACGGAGCGCTGAACTCAGTTGGGGCGCGTCAGCATTGTTTATATGAAGTAACTTAGTGTTTGTGTATTGTTGACATGAATGTCTGTGCTCTTAGTTGTTAACTACTCCCCCTTAAGATTATGACCGTCCTCAGTAATATTTAGTTTATCGAGGCTCGCCTGCTCCTTAATGCCAGAAAAAGGATGAGTGAACCAATCAGACCAACGTTAAGGACTGCTCCAGCCAAAACCAAAGTTTGGGGGAACCCGCGGCGTCAACCTCGTCTTTGAACCCTTGGATAAAGCGCAGGTTTCGCGTCGAGATCGCTCGCAGAAGGTGCTGTGCGTGGTCTCCGTGCAATCGGTGACCGAAAAGGTGTCTTCCTCACACTCTGCTAAGGTGTCTTCATCGAGTCGCAGGATTGTCTGATTGTGTGATACCGGGTATACGAGGACCTTCTTACATTTTACCTTCACCCTAGGATAGGCTATTAGTATGTGAATAATGCTGTCGGACTGAAGAACCCTAATCTTAGAGGCTTCTAATAAGCTAACTATTGGAGTGTCTTGTTCAATTAATGAGCTCAAATCGGCATGATTAAGGATTGTGGGATTTACTATGTTAGCTTTAGCCAATGTTATTGTGAGAATTAAATTTTGGATTTCTGTTGTCAGCATTATATTTCTAGCTAGTAATGCCTCGTACAGATGCGGGGTGTCGACCAAGTCTTTGTTTCGGGCTTTAATAATTTTGTTCACGGTGTCGGTCAGTTTGTTTATTTGTATTTGGGTTTCGGAATTTATATTAATTTGCCTGGAGTTGGAATCTATTAGCTGGGCTTCGGTCATTTTGATCTTTAGAAAATCTGAGGCGTCGGGAGTTCCCGCAACTACCTTAAGAGATGTACCTAGGAAGTCTAAGCTTCTAGCGATACGGTGGTGTATATTTAGAACGGACAACAAGTTTATAAGGTGATCTGTATCTACGTCCAACAACTTGCGCATATGCGACTGTGGAAAGGAATCGGACAATTTCTTTGTTTCATCTACCATGTAAATATAATCAGACAGGTTGCTCGAATGCCTCAGGCAGTTACGATGCTCGAACACCAGTACATCTCCATCTACGACGGGAATGTACTTGGCGTGGGAGAAGTCGGTAATCCGAGCACTTGCCACTGCCAGGGTGATGAGTGTTATGATGGCGAACCTGCAATCCAAACGTAGAATTAGACCACGGCATATTTAGTTAAATCTGTCTTACTACTAGGAATAGGCAAATAAAAAGTGGGAATTTTATTTGAGGTTATCCTTGTGGACCACCCTCCCCTTAATAAGAACAGACGTTCCCAGGTCTGCCTGCACTGTTTGTTCTGTGCTGGGTTACATCTTTCGATGTTGTTTTGCTGGGCCTTTATCAGCCTGTCTTTTATGCCCAGGCAGCGACCATCGGAACCCGTATGGAGGATCTCGACTGGTTTCTCCTGAGTGACAGAATGTAGGGTCTTATTATATTATTATTATACTCTACTGTTGCCCTCAATATTAACTCTGTCGCATCGCTGATTTTTTTGTCTAACTTAAGACACCTGGCTATTTCTGTCAAGGTACTGTGGAATCGTTCCACTTGACCATTTGACAGGCTATGCAGCGGGGCCGCATTCACAATGTCAATGTGATAGCTGTTTTTAAGTAAGGAGGTGATAGTCTCCGAATTGAAGGCGGCTTCATTATCGCAATATATCGTTTTGATTTTGGGAAACAAATTTACGAGTTGAAGCAGGGGCCCCGTGGCGTCCACTATTGTTCTGGACAGCACTGGTTGCACTATTGCAAATTTCGAGAATTTGTCAACGCATGTTAAGAATTGCTTCTTATCAGTTGAAAAGATATCGATGTGCAACATTTCGCCGGTATAGCTGGGAATGGGTGTTTCCCCGAGCTCCTGTTTTTTGGGGTACCTGTCATACTTGGCCTTGGTGCATATTTTGCAATTTGCAACCACTTCCTTTGCTAGGCTGCTCATTTTGGGGAAATAATAGTCTCGGAGAATTTGCTTGGTATTCTCCTGAGCTGCCCTGTGTGCACGATTGTGTTCTGTCGTGACAATTTCCAGCTGCTCATTTCGATTTGTAACATCTATTACAATGTTTTTACAGTATCGAAACTGCGTAGCCGGGAAATGGGAAATTAAATCATGTTGAAAGCTCGCTAGGGTGGTTAGGTCGCAGTGTATCGCATTCACGACATCGGGGTTCACGATGCCTTTAGCATTTCCAAAATGGTGCTTTTGTCGGCGAAATTGATTAGGTGGCGAGTTTTACTAGGAAACAACACCAAGCTTCGCTTTAGTCTGAAACGTGCTTCTTCTATAACAATCTGATCTCTGAAGCAGTTTACCGGTTGGTCTGTCGTTTCCACCGTGTAGGTCAATGACAATTCGCTGTGAATAGTCGCAGCGTCTGACTGAGGCTCATTTTGTAGGGCATTAATGTTCTGCCTAGAAAGAGCGTCAGCCACATGGTTGTCTTTACCAGGTTTGTAGTGGATTTTTGCGTTATGGTCATCAATATACGCTTTCCATCTTTTTATCTTCGTTCTTTTAGGGTCCTAGAGATCATGGTGATGGGTCTTTTATCTTGCGATAAAACCGCACCAATACCGTTAGCAGGAGCATCCGTCGTTAGATCGAATGGCTTTCTGAATTCGGGGTATCTGAGAATTACATCTTCAGAACCCAAGACGTCCCTCAGCCTCTCGAATGCATCTCTCTGCAAATCACCGAACTCAATATGAGTTTTCTTGGACATGTGTTTGCTGATAGAGCCGTTTACTCCTTTCAGCAAGTCCGTCAAAGGCCTCGCGATCGCCGCAAAGTCCTTCACGAAGCAACGGTAATAACTGGCCAGACCCAAAAATGACCTTAGCTCATACAAATTTGTAGGCTCTGGGTATTCCTTTGTGACGGTTAGTCGATGTTTCGGGCAGCTCAGGGGTGGCCCAGGGTCGTCGCAGACATTTATTTGGTTCAGTTGTGGTTGCTGAAAGAGATTCCGACCCATTCCCAGAGTAGAAAGCTGGAGGTTATGCCGTACACCATCGTAATCTTTATTATCTTAAAATTTACACTTCATAATGACTTCATGTCCTGCCGGATCTCGCCGCTCTGGAACGCCGTGATTGGGTGCCGGGATGTCCTTCCCGTCCGGGTCGTCGATGTCCGCGGGAAGAATGACTATGCTCGGGGCCGCTTGATCATCCACGAGCGAGAGAGTTACTTGGGGACCGCTAGGTCGACCGCACGAGAGAGAATGCCTTGGGGACCGCTAGGTCGGCCAGAGAGAGAGGGAAGCTTCGGGGACCGCTAGGTCGACCGCAAGAGCGAACGAGAGAACCCTAACTTGGGACCGCTAGGTCGACCAGAGAGAGAGAGAAGCCTCGGGGACCGCTAGGTCGACCGCAGGAGCGAGTGAGAACCCTAACTTGGGACCGCTAGGTCGACCAGAGAGAGAGAACCCTGGGGAACCGCTAGGTCGACCGCAGGAGCGAGTGAGAACCCTAACTTGGGACCGCTAGGTCGACCAGAGAGAGAGAGAGAGAGAAGCCTCGGGGACCGCTAGGTCGACCGCAAGAGCGAGCGAGACTTAAGTCGGGGACCGCTAGGTCTGCCCCGAGCTACAGAAGCTACTAACTAGAAACTACTTCTAACTACAATATATTTACCAAACCTACTGGTCCGGCTTACCAAAAGTGACTTTGCTGCTCTGCCTACAATCGCTGGCGGCTGCTGAGTGACGATATGAGGCCAGCCGCCCGCTTTATATAGCCCGTGGCCAAGGCTAGTGTGCCCGTTGCCTCCTCCCAGATTTTCCTTATCCGGGTGTGACCCCTTGGTCCAGTGTGCCCATTTGCCCGTGATTGGCGCGCGCGCGGATCTTGTTTAAATTCAAATCTAGATCAATTCCATTCCTTATTCCTCTATTATAACTATATTTGTGCGCGTCTGCGCGTCACACTCCCCCCTCGCTTAGGAGACGGTGTGATACCTCACCGTAATTGCTTCCCCCTGTCGAAAACGCTTCTCCAGGTTACATTATTACCCTGATCTCGACCCTGCTTCCATTCCCACTCGCCTGTTTCTGTTGCCGTTGTCTTCATCGCCGTGTCCCTCTTGTCGGGTGCTGCTTGTTCGGCTAGTGGTTGCCGCGGTGTCTTTGTGCCATTGGCCTCTTCCAGTTCCGGTTCTATCGTTTTCCGGAAAATCCTCTCGATCGACACCCCTTCTCCGACCGTCTCTGCTTGATCTGTGTCCTCCTTCCCTCCTGTCTTCATCTGCTCTTGCTCTCCAGATTCAGCTCCAACCTCTTTACCTTGATCCGGCCCCCTATCCACCTCGTATGTCTGCCTTGTGATGCCCTCTTCTTCATGCTCCACGTTGACTTCCTCCAGTTGTTCTATATAGTCTTTCCCAACGGCTGACCTCATGCACACCGCGGTATCTCTACCTTCCAGTGCGATCCATGGGTCTCGAACTACCTGGGCTGTCTGCTCCGGTTGGTTCGCCGCCGTTTCACAGTAATCGATGGCTTTGGTGGCTATATTACGCTGCACCGTACCGTCGGATCCCACGCAGATCTCTGGGCTGAGTCTGTACTGTGAGTGTTCGAGACTTTCTGATTCGATAATCTCGACTACTTCTGCTAACTTTAGGAACTCGGGGAGTGTTTTAAACCCCGTTCTCCGTATATTTAGCTTTATCTCGCTTCTGGAGTTATAATAAACCCGGTCCACTTTTTCCTTTTCCGTGTAATCCGTGAATCTCATCATCTTCATTAACTCCAGCGCGTATGCCCTCGATGGTTCCGACTTTCCTTGTCTACGCCAAGTAACTTGTTCCTTAAGTTGCTCCTGGTATCTTCTAGGCAAGAAGTACTCCACCATCTCTCCCGTCAGCACCGCCCAACTGTTTATTTTGATTGGCGTGCAGATCCACCAATCAATCGCGGCGTCTTCCAAAACGAATGGCATTGACTGCACCAATTCGTCGTGATGGATGCCGAATGGCGTCGCCCAATTCTCCATCTTCCGAATAAACTCCAGTGGATTGGTTGTACCATCGTACCGTATTCCCCAGCTTCGTATCCGGTCTAGGATCTCCACGTTTATCTTTCGCTCCATATTCTTCTCCGTGATCCGTACTCTTTCTTCAGTCTGCTTCTCTGACCGTTTCCTTTGGTCTTCGCTTTTCCACTTTCTGTCCTTCTTCATCCGCTTCTTCCGTATACTCTCTTTTCCAGATCTAACTCCGCTGGTGTCGTTCTTTCTTTGCAACCACTACAACTGTTCGGGCGCCACTGTGACGGTTAGTCGATGTTTCGGGCAGCTCAGGGGTGGCCCAGGGTCGTCGCAGACATTTATTTGGTTCAGTTGTGGTTGCTGAAAGAGATTCCGACCCATTCCCAGAGTAGAAAGCTGGAGGTTATGCCGTACACCATCGTAATCTTTATTATCTTAAAATTTACACTTCATAATGACTTCATGTCCTGCCGGATCTCGCCGCTCTGGAACGCCGTGATTGGGTGCCGGGATGTCCTTCCCGTCCGGGTCGTCGATGTCCGCGGGAAGAATGACTATGCTCGGGGCCGCTTGATCATCCACGAGCGAGAGAGTTACTTGGGGACCGCTAGGTCGACCGCACGAGAGAGAATGCCTTGGGGACCGCTAGGTCGGCCAGAGAGAGAGGGAAGCTTCGGGGACCGCTAGGTCGACCGCAAGAGCGAACGAGAGAACCCTAACTTGGGACCGCTAGGTCGACCAGAGAGAGAGAGAAGCCTCGGGGACCGCTAGGTCGACCGCAGGAGCGAGTGAGAACCCTAACTTGGGACCGCTAGGTCGACCAGAGAGAGAGAGAACCCTGGGGAACCGCTAGGTCGACCGCAGGAGCGAGTGAGAACCCTAACTTGGGACCGCTAGGTCGACCAGAGAGAGAGAGAGAAGCCTCGGGGACCGCTAGGTCGACCGCAAGAGCGAGCGAGAGAACCCTAACTTGGGACCGCTAGGTCGGCCAGAGAGAGAGAGAAGCCTCGGGGACCGCTAGGTCGACCGCAAGAGCGAGCGAGACTTAAGTCGGGGACCGCTAGGTCTGCCCCGAGCTACAGAAGCTACTAACTAGAAACTACTTCTAACTACAATATATTTACCAAACCTACTGGTCCGGCTTACCAAAAGTGACTTTGCTGCTCTGCCTACAATCGCTGGCGGCTGCTGAGTGACGATATGAGGCCAGCCGCCCGCTTTATATAGCCCGTGGCCAAGGCTAGTGTGCCCGTTGCCTCCTCCCAGATTTGCCTTATCCGGGTGTGACCAGCTCCCTTGGTCCAGTGTGCCCATTTGCCCGTGATTGGCGCGCGCGCGGATCTTGTTTAAATTCAAATCTAGATCAATTCCATTCCTTATTCCTCTATTATAACTATATTTGTGCGCGTCTGCGCGTTACACCTTTAAGGCCTTTACCTTTTCTGGGTCGGTTTTTGCACCTCCATTGGTAACAATGAACCCCAGATATTCAACGCTCTGCTTAAAGAAGTGTGTCTTTTCGCTGGATACCTTCATGTTGGCATTGCATAGGCTTTTTAAGACCCAATCTATATGCTTGACGTGGTCATTTTCGTTTTCAGAAAAAATAATGACGTCATCTACGTAGACATAGCACGATTTGCCAATTTGCTCTCGTAAGACGTCGTCGATCGCTCTTTGGAAGATGCTTCCCGCATTCTTCAACCCGAACGGTAACCGACAAAACTCATACTTTCCGCCGTTTACCGAAAAAGAAGTCTTTTCACGGTCATGTTCGGCCAAGTATATCTGGTGGTAGCCGGACTTTAGATCTAACGTCGTAAAGTACTTAGCTTTCCCTAAGTTCGCCAGTATCATGGGGAGGTTTGGCATTGGGTACTTATCGGCGATGGTCTTTTCGTTAAGTTTCCTAAAGTCTATGACCAAACGCTTATTTTTGTTCCCAAATTCATCCTGGGTTTTTTTGTCCACAACCCATATTGGATTGTTGTATGGCGACTTTGAGGTTCTAATGATGCCTTTTTGGAGTAAGTCTGCGATTTCTCGCTTAACAAACTCAGATACACCCATGGGATGCGGGTATAGCTTGGAGTATACCGGAGCGCTTGTCGGGAGCGCTCCCTAAAAAATTGATCTGATCATTTTCATCAGACTCGTCATCTATCTCGGTAACGGCCGCTGCGGCCGCGCCATCGTATTCGCTGTCATTTTTATCGTCAGCCTGTTGTATGGTGTTCTGCAATCTCTGACGCCTCTGACCGGTCATGCGTGCGGAGCCGAGTCTTTTCTGGCCCCGAGCACTCTCGGCCTTGGCGTTTGTAGGCTGACCGTTTCCGAAGGAGGTAGGTTGCCTATGTTGGGTTACAGTGGAGGCTAACTCCATAGGCTCAGGTGATTGATTCCGATAGCTGTTATTATTCTGGGCAAAATTATTTTGTTTACCCTGCTTCTTGTAAAAATGAGGGTTTTTCCCTAGGCTGTCCTCGGCCCTGCTATATCTTCCATGCGGCTCCTTTGAGCGGTTTCGACCCTTTCGGTGCTCATAGGTGACTGCCTTGTCCTCCAAAGCCTTTGCATATGTAGTGTCAAAATTTGTGCGCTCTATGGTAGCCTCGGACTCCCTAGCCAAAGCTAAAGCTGAGGGCAAATCCTTGGGCTGCGCCGGCAAGACTATGGCCCTCAAGGGCTCCCTAAGGCCGGCGATAAACGCGTGGAGGGCATCCTCTCTAACTTCATTATTAAAGAGAATAGCACTGTCCGGTTCGTGAGTCATAACGATTTTGTTGGTTATCAACGTCAATCGTTTCTCTACATCATCATAATATTCCATTAGGGTAAGCTCCCCTTGCCTAACTGTTTCGAGTCCCTGCCTAAGCACACGCAGCGACGTTTTGTCCGCGTAGGTGCAGTCCAGTTGAGCAATAATTGCATCGAAATTTAGGACTGTATTATGGGCGACTAGTAGCCCTCTTGCTGACCCCCTAACTTTGTTCCTGATAATCGAGACAGCCTGGTAATGTGCCTCGCTACCATCATACCGTTTGAAGATTTCGTATGCGTCTACGGCTGATTGCCGCCATGACACATAGTCGTCTTGCTCGCCCGAAAAGTCTGGCAATGTCTTCACAATGTCAAGCTTGACCCCGCACGGTATGTTAAGGTCTACAATTATTTTTTTGTATGCCTCTACTTGTGGTGTTTCCACACGCAAGTTTTGCATCTGCTGTTTAACTTCATCTAATTGTGCCTGGAAATCCTGCTTTAGTCTGTTTTCTTGTTCAGCCAAAGCCTGGCTAACAGCACCAGCTATAATAGCTTGTAGCTGTGCGGCGTCCATGGCTGCAGTGCTACTTGTAGTATTCGGACAAAAACCTACTGGCTCTGAACCAAACTTGTCGTCACTATCGCACTCGACTTTTATGTCTCTATATGTCGCCCAACTCATCTACCGTTGCACAATGGCGCAAAAGATACAGATAGGTTGCAAAAATCAACTTTTTGATGACAACGGATCGTAAAATTTGTTATTGTATTCGACAGGCAATAGTTCAAAAGGGTTGAATCCAAAAAATTATTCAAATCGGTTTAGTATTTTAGAAGTTACACGTGTTTAAAGTTGAACCTCTTTTGGGTTGCAAAAAAAAGCATGTCGTTTTTCAGAAAAATTCTTACTTTGCGGTCGATTAACCGACATGGTTATAGTCTCTATCGAAAGGGTCATCAAATCTCGGTAAAACCAAGGTAGAATGAAATTATATTTTTTTTTGCACGTGCAGGCATACCTGTTTTACCAAAGTACTAATTTTTACCTATTTTTCAACTTTGGTGGAATGTCAAAAATGGCATTTTGGTCCATTTTGTGTTTGGCGTATGAGGTGTTGTTCTTGAATATGTTCTTTATCTTATTCAAAAAAGATCGTGTCCCCCGATGTCCCAACTCATCGTAAAAAACGCACGGCTTCATACAAATTCTGCTACAAGCGCAGTCGCTGCGCAGTACGAAATTGTATGGTGGGGATACATTTTTTCCTGTATTGGCGGCTTGTTTTTCAATTCCTGACTTTGTAAGGACACTTAATGACTTGAAATGAATGTATAATGATTAATTATTCTTCAAAAATATTAAATGATGTAAAATTGAATGATTATTTTGAACAAAAAGTGCATAAATTATTGAAAATTGGTCAAAAATTTGGTCACAAAAAAAAAAAAAATTTTTTTCTTTAAAATGTATCCTCCTAATATTAGCATTTTCAGAGAAAATAAACGAAGAGTCTTTTTCGGAATTGGATAACAGTTGAGGAAACTGCCTCAAAAAACAATAATTTTCAGTATAAAATCTACTATTTATCACACCATATAGTATGACCACTCAATCGAAAGGTACTAAAACTACCTTCCATTTAAAAAAAAAAAAAAATTATGAAAATATCTCAACTGGTTCAAGAGTTATGATTTTTGCAACCCAAATCTATCTAATGCGCCACTGTGCGTTGGTTAACACCGCGCAAATTAATTTTTTCCGAGCACGACTGTTCGGCTATGCGAGGCGCGATACTTGCACTCGCGAGAAATATAAGGCGACACAAAGAAAAAAATTGTTTCCCCTTAAAACAACAAAGACAAGGTCTGCGCAGAAGAAATATTTATTCCTATTTAATTCCTTTGGGCAATAGCTCAAGGCAAAGTAAAGTAGAATTTACGTTTGTAAAAAACAACTTGGGGTATGCTACAGATTCTTGGTACATAAAAGTATGCTGTGTAAAATCAATAGGTCAAGGTAAAGTAAAGTAGAATTTACGTTTTGTAAAAGCAACTTGGTGTATGCTACAGGAAAAAGTATGCTATGGAAAATAATGCTCCCTAAAAGCATGCAAAAAAAGGGCTGTTAGCTTTTTTATATTTATTTAATATTCCACACTAAATTCCTTAGGTTGCCGAGTGACTTCACTAATTAAACTTACATGGCCTGTACTCTTAACTACGATGTTATGTTAAGATATTACTAGGTGCAGGTCCTAAATGCACGTCGGGCGACAATTAATGTGTTTCTCCGTCGGGATGCGTCCTGTGGTCTCCAGACGGTGTGGATATTCCTTCCTGTGGTATTCGGTACGATGCTGCCACCAGGGATTAATAGCTTCTTACGAAGTTTAGGTTGGAGGGCGTGACTTAGCCCTCTTTGTCGATCGCTGGCCTTCTGGCTCAGCGAGAATGTTCAAATAATAAAATGGTATTTTACGGCTGCGTGCCGGAGTGAATAGCTGCTCTTTATTAAAGCTCTGGCTTAAGACTGAATACAAAAGAATATGCAAAGTGTCGATCTACTCTGGCTCCAGTGCATCACGCCATAAACCCATGGTCGGCAAGCCGACTCAGCATTTATGCAACATAGCTCGGTACCCCGGATAAGGGATGTCCGCTTGCTGTTGCTGACCGTTCGTCGCACGGAGCGCTGAACTCAGTCGGGGCGCGTCAGCATTGTTTATATGAAGTAACTAGTGTTAGTGTATTGTTGACATGAATGTCTGTGCTCTTAGTTGTTAACTACTCCCCCTTAAGATTATGACCGTCCTCGGTAATATTTAGTTTATCGAGGCTCGCCTGCTCCTTAATGCCAGAAAAAGGATGAGTGAACCAATCAGCAAACGTTAAGGACTGCTCCAGCCAAAACCAAAGTTTGGGGGAACCCGCGGCGTCAACCTCGTCTTTGAACCCTTGGATAAAGCGCAGGTTGTCGTTGTTCATGCGGTGTAGCAAGGGCATGCTCAGCGCAGGGTCATGGCCGACGATGTTCAGTAGTGGTGATCTTGCTACGCCAGGCTGCTTGTCTATTGTTTTTCGGAGATTTACGAACTCCGTTCCGTTGATGGTAGCTGATCGTTCGAATGTAACAAGATGTGTTCCTTCGACGAGCACCTCTGGGCCGCCGTCCGTGCTGATGCGGGCTGTTGCCTCGTTGATGACAACTATGCCGTCGTCTATAGGCATTACTGCCCTAAGGTGGCTGGACTGCGTGTGGCATTGGGCTGTATTTCCCGCATGGAGTGAGCGGGCGCAGGTTTCGCGTCGAGATCGCTCGCAGAAGGTGCTGTGCGTGGTCTCCGTGCAATCGGTGACCGAAAAGGTGTCTTCCTCACACTCTGCTAAGGTGTCTTCATCGAGTCGCAGGATTGTCTGATTGTGTGATACCGGGTATACGAGGACCTTCTTACATTTTACCTTCACCCTAGGATTGGCTATTAGTATGTGAATAATGCTGTCGGACTGAAGAACCCTAATCTTAGAGGCTTCTAATAAGCTAACTATTGGAGTGTCTTGTTCAATTAATGAGCTCAAATCGGCATGATTAAGGATTGTGGGATTTACTATGTTAGCTTTAGCCAATGTTATTGTGAGAATTAAATTTTGGATTTCTGTTGTCAGCATTATATTTCTAGCTAGTAATGCCTCGTACAGATGCGGGGTGTCGACCAAGTCTTTGTTTCAGGCTTTAATAATTTTGTTCACGGTGTCGGTCAGTTTGTTTATTTGTATTTGGGTTTCGGAATTTATATTAATTTGCCTGGAGTTGGAATCTATTAGCTGGGCTTCGGTCATTTTGATCTTTAGAAAATCTGAGGCGTCGGGAGTTCCCGCAACTACCTTAAGAGCTGTACCTAGGAAGTCTAAGCTTCTAGCGATACGGTGGTGTATCTTTAGAACGGACAACAAGTTTATAAGGTGATCTGTATCTACGTCCAACAACTTGCGCATATGCGACTGTGGAAAGGAATCGGACAATTTCTTTGTTTCATCTACCATGTAAATATAATCAGACAGGTTGCTCGAATGCCTCAGGCAGTTACGATGCTCGAACACCAGTACATCTCCATCTACGACGGGAATGTACTTGGCGTGGGAGAAGTCGGTAATCCGAGCACTTGCCACTGCCAGGGTGATGAGTGTTATGATGGCGAACCTGCAATCCAAACGTAGAATTAGACCACGGCATATTTAGTTAAATCTGTCTTACTACTAGGAATAGGCAAATAAAAAGTGGGAATTTTATTTGAGGTTGTCCTTGTGGACCACCCTCCCCTTAATAAGAACAGACGTTCCCAGGTCTGCCTGCACTGTTTGTTCTGTGCATAATGGGGTAAGCTTGTTTCCAAGCCTTTTATTGTTCTTGACAAAAACTTCGTCTCCTACTTCAAAAACACGGTTTTGCCTAGCTGGGTTACATCTTTCGATGTTGTTTTGCTGGGCCTTTATCAGCCTGTCTTTTATGCCCAGGCAGCGACCATCGGAACCCGTATGGAGGATCTCGACTGGTTTCTCCTGAGTGACAGAATGTAGGGTCTTATTATATTATTATTATACTCTACTGTTGCCCTCAATATTAACTCTGTCGTATCGCTGATTTTTTTGTCTAACTTAAGACACCTGGCTATTTCTGTCAAGGTACTGTGGAATCGTTCCACTTGACCATTTGACAGGCTATGCAGCGGGGCCGCATTCACAATGTCAATGTGATAGCTGTTTTTAAGTAAGGAGGTGATAGTCTCCGAATTGAAGGCGGCTTCATTATCGCAATATATCGTTTTGATTTTGGGAAACAAACGTGATCCGTACTCTTTCTTCAGTCTGCTCCTCTGACCGTTTCCTTTGGTCTTCGCTTTTCCACTTTCTGTCCTTCTTCATCCGCTTCTTCCGTATACTCTCTTTTCCAGATCTAACTCCGCTGGTGTCGTTCTTTCTTTGCAACCACTACAACTGTTCGGGCGCCACTGTGACGGTTAGTCGATGTTTCGGGCAGCTCAGGGGTGGCCCAGGGTCGTCGCAGACATTTATTTGGTTCAGTTGTGGTTGCTGAAAGAGATTCCGACCCATTCCCAGAGTAGAAAGCTGGAGGTTATGCCGTACACCATCGTAATCTTTATTATCTTAAAATTTACACTTCATAATGACTTCATGTCCTGCCGGATCTCGCCGCTCTGGAACGCCGTGATTGGGTGCCGGGATGTCCTTCCCGTCCGGGTCGTCGATGTCCGCGGGAAGAATGACTATGCTCGGGGCCGCTTGATCATCCACGAGCGAGAGAGTTACTTGGGGACCGCTAGGTCGACCGCACGAGAGAGAATGCCTTGGGGACCGCTAGGTCGGCCAGAGAGAGAGGGAAGCTTCGGGGACCGCTAGGTCGACCGCAAGAGCGAACGAGAGAACCCTAACTTGGGACCGCTAGGTCGACCAGAGAGAGAGAAGCCTCGGGGACCGCTAGGTCGACCGCAGGAGCGAGTGAGAACCCTAACTTGGGACCGCTAGGTCGACCAGAGAGAGAGAGAACCCTGGGGAACCGCTAGGTCGACCGCAGGAGCGAGTGAGAACCCTAACTTGGGACCGCTAGGTCGACCAGAGAGAGAGAGAGAAGCCTCGGGGACCGCTAGGTCGACCGCAAGAGCGAGCGAGAGAACCCTAACTTGGGACCGCTAGGTCGGCCAGAGAGAGAGAGAAGCCTCGGGGACCGCTAGGTCGACCGCAAGAGCGAGCGAGACTTAAGTCGGGGACCGCTAGGTCTGCCCCGAGCTACAGAAGCTACTAACTAGAAACTACTTCTAACTACAATATATTTACCAAACCTACTGGTCCGGCTTACCAAAAGTGACTTTGCTGCTCTGCCTACAATCGCTGGCGGCTGCTGAGTGACGATATGAGGCCAGCCGCCCGCTTTATATAGCCCGTGGCCAAGGCTAGTGTGCCCGTTGCCTCCTCCCAGATTTGCCTTATCCGGGTGTGACCAGCTCCCTTGGTCCAGTGTGCCCATTTGCCCGTGATTGGCGCGCGCGCGGATCTTGTTTAAATTCAAATCTAGATCAATTCTATTCCTTATTCCTCTATTATAACTATATTTGTGCGCGTCTGCGCGTTACACCTTTAAGGCCTTTACCTTTTCTGGGTCGGTTTTTGCACCTCCATTGGTAACAATGAACCCCAGATATTCAACGCTCTGCTTAAAGAAGTGTGTCTTTTCGCTGGATACCTTCATGTTGGCTTTGCATAGGCTTTTTAAGACCCAATCTATATGCTTGACGTGGTCATTTTCGTTTTCAGAAAAAATAATGACGTCATCTACGTAGACATAGCACGATTTGCCAATTTGCTCTCGTAAGACGTCGTCGATCGCTCTTTGGAAGATGCTTCCCGCATTCTTCAACCCGAACGGTAACCGACAAAACTCATACTTTCCGCCGTTTACCGAAAAAGAAGTCTTTTCACGGTCATGTTCGGCCAAGTATATCTGGTGGTAGCCGGACTTTATATCTAACGTCGTAAAGTACTTAGCTTTCCCTAAGTTCGCCAGTATCATGGGGAGGTTTGGCATTGGGTACTTATCGGCGATGGTCTTTTCGTTAAGTTTCCTAAAGTCTATGACCAAACGCTTATTTTTGTTCCCAAATTCATCCTGGGCTTTTTTGTCCACAACCCATATTGGATTGTTGTATGGCGACTTTGAGGTTCTAATGATGCCTTTCTGGAGTAAGTCTGCGATTTCTCGCTTAACAAACTCAGATACACCCATGGGATGCGGGTATAGCTTGGAGTATACCGGAGCGCTTGTCGGGAGCGCTCCCTAAAAAATTGATCTGATCATTTTCATCAGACTCGTCATCTATCTCGGTAACGGCCGCTGCGGCCGCGCCATCGTATTCGCTGTCATTTTTATCGTCAGCCTGTTGTATGGTGTTCTGCAATCTCTGACGCCTCTGACCGGTCATGCGTGCGGAGCCGAGTCTTTTCTGGCCCCGAGCACTCTCGGCCTTGGCGTTTGTAGGCTGACCGTTTCCGAAGGAGGTAGGCTGCCTATGTTGGGTTACAGTGGAGGCTAACTCCATAGGCTCAGGTGATTGATTCCGATAGCTGTTATTATTCTGGGCAAAATTATTTTGTTTACCCTGCTTCTTGTAAAAATGAGGGTTTTTCCCTAGGCTGTCCTCGGCCCTGCTATATCTTCCATGCGGCTCCTTTGAGCGGTTTCGACCCTTTCGGTGCTCATAGGTGACTGCCTTGTCCTCCAAAGCCTTTGCATATGTAGTGTCAAAATTTGTGCGCTCTATGGTAGCCTCGGACTCCCTAGCCAAAGCTAAAGCTGGGGCAAATCCTTGGGCTGCGCCGGCAAGACTATGGCCCTCAAGGGCTCCCTAAGGCCGGCGATAAACGCGTGGAGGGCATCCTCTCTAACTTCATTATTAAAGAGAATAGCACTGTCCGGTTCGTGAGTCATAACGATTTTGTTGGTTATCAACGTCAATCGTTTCTCTACATCATCATAATATTCCATTAGGGTAAGCTCCCCTTGCCTAACTGTTTCGAGTCCCTGCCTAAGCACACGCAGCGACGTTTTGTCCGCGTAGGTGCAGTCCAGTTGAGCAATAATTGCATCGAAATTTAGGACTGTATTATGGGCGACTAGTAGCCCTCTTGCTGACCCCCTAACTTTGTTCCTGATAATCGAGACAGCCTGGTAATGTGCCTCGCTACCATCATACCGTTTGAAGATTTCGTATGCGTCTACGGCTGATTGCCGCCATGACACATAGTCGTCTTGCTCGCCCGAAAAGTCTGGCAATGTCTTCACAATGTCAAGCTTGACCCCGCACGGTATGTTAAGGTCTACAATTATTTTTTTGTATGCCTCTACTTGTGGTGTTTCCACACGCAAGTTTTGCATCTGCTGTTTAACTTCATCTAATTGTGCCTGGAAATCCTGCTTTAGTCTGTTTTCTTGTTCAGCCAAAGCCTGGCTAACAGCACCAGCTATAATAGCTTGTAGCTGTGCGGCGTCCATGGCTGCAGTGCTACTTGTAGTATTCGGACAAAAACCTACTGGCTCTGAACCAAACTTGTCGTCACTATCGCACTCGACTTTTATGTCTCTATATGTCGCCCAACTCATCTACCGTTGCACAATGGCGCAAAAGATACAGATAGGTTGCAAAAATCAACTTTTTGATGACAACGGATCGTAAAATTTGTTATTGTATTCGACAGGCAATAGTTCAAAAGGGTTGAATCCAAAAAATTATTCAAATCGGTTTAGTATTTTAGAAGTTACACGTGTTTAAAGTTGAACCTCTTTTGGGTTGCAAAAAAAAGCATGTCGTTTTTCAGAAAAATTCTTACTTTGCGGTCGATTAACCGACATGGTTATAGTCTCTATCGAAAGGGTCATCAAATCTCGGTAAAACCAAGGTAGAATGAAATTATATTTTTTTGCACGTGCAGGCATACCTGTTTTACCAAAGTACTAATTTTTACCTATTTTTCAACTTTGGTGGAATGTCAAAAATGGCATTTTGGTCCATTTTGTGTTTGGCGTATGAGGTGTTGTTCTTGAATATGTTCTTTATCTTATTCAAAAAAGATCGTGTCCCCCGATGTCCCAACTCATCGTAAAAAACGCACGGCTTCATACAAATTCTGCTACAAGCGCAGTCGCTGCGCAGTACGAAATTGTATGGTGGGGATACATTTTTTCCTGTATTGGCGGCTTGTTTTTCAATTCCTGACTTTGTAAGGACACTTAATGACTTGAAATGAATGTATAATGATTAATTATTCTTCAAAAATATTAAATGTTGTAAAACTGAATGATTATTTTGAACAAAAAGTGCATAAATTATTGAAAATTGGTCAAAAATTTGGTCACAAAAAAAAAAAAAAATTTTTGTTCTTTAAAATGTATCCTCCTAATATTAGCATTTTCAGAGAAAATAAACGAAGAGTCTTTTTCGGAATTGGATAACAGTTGAGGAAACTGCCTCAAAAAACAATAATTTTCGAGTATAAAATCTACTATTTATCACACCATATAGTATGACCACTCAATCGAAAGGTACTAAAACTACCTTTCATTTAAAAAAAAAAAAAATTATGAAAATATCTCAACTGGTTGAAGAGTTATGATTTTTGCAACCCAAAACTATCTAATGCGCCACTGTGCGTTGGTTAACACCGCGCAAATTAATTTTTTCCGAGCACGACTGTTCGGCTATGCGAGGCGCGATACTTGCACTCGCGAGAAATATAAGGCGACACAAAGAAAAAAATTGTTTCCCCTTAAAACAACAAAGACAAGGTCTGCGCAGAAGAAATATTTATTCCTATTTAATTCCTTTGGGCAATAGCTCAAGGCAAAGTAAAGTAGAATTTACGTTTGTAAAAAACAACTTGGGGTATGCTACAGATTCTTGGTACATAAAAGTATGCTGTGTAAAATCAATAGGTCAAGGTAAAGTAAAGTAGAATTTACGTTTTGTAAAAGCAACTTGGTGTATGCTACAGGAAAAAGTATGCTGTGGAAAATAATGCTCCCTAAAAGCATGCAAAAAAAAGGGCTGTTAGCTTTTTTATATTTATTTAATATTCCACACTAAATTCCTTAGGTTGCCGAGTGACTTCACTAATTAAACTTACATGGCCTGTACTCTTAACTACGATGTTATGTTAAGATATTACTAGGTGCAGGTCCTAAATGCACGTCGGGCGACAATTAATGTGTTTCTCCGTCGGGATGCGTCCTGTGGTCTCCAGACGGTGTGGATATTCCTTCCTGTGGTATTCGGTACGATGCTGCCACCAGGGATTAATAGCTTCTTACGAAGTTTAGGTTGGAGGGCGTGACTTAGCCCTCTTTGTCGATCGCTGGCCTTCTGGCTCAGCGAGAATGTTCAAATAATAAAATGGTATTTTACGGCTGCGTGCCGGAGTGAATAGCTGCTCTTTATTAAAGCTCTGGCTTAAGACTGAATACAAAAGAATATGCAAAGTGTCGATCTACTCTGGCTCCAGTGCATCACGCCATAAACCCATGGTCGGCAAGCCGACTCAGCATTTATGCAACATAGCTCGGTACCCCGGATAAGGGATGTCCGCTTGCTGTTGCTGACCGTTCGTCGCACGGAGCGCTGAACTCAGTCGGGGCGCGTCAGCATTGTTTATATGAAGTAACTAGTGTTAGTGTATTGTTGACATGAATGTCTGTGCTCTTAGTTGTTAACTACTCCCCCTTAAGATTATGACCGTCCTCGGTAATATTTAGTTTATCGAGGCTCGCCTGCTCCTTAATGCCAGAAAAAGGATGAGTGAACCAATCAGCAAACGTTAAGGACTGCTCCAGCCAAAACCAAAGTTTGGGGGAACCCGCGGCGTCAACCTCGTCTTTGAACCCTTGGATAAAGCGCAGGTTGTCGTTGTTCATGCGGTGTAGCAAGGGCATGCTCAGCGCAGGGTCATGGCCGACGATGTTCAGTAGTGGTGATCTTGCTACGCCAGGCTGCTTGTCTATTGTTTTTCGGAGATTTACGAACTCCGTTCCGTTGATGGTAGCTGATCGTTCGAATGTAACAAGATGTGTTCCTTCGACGAGCACCTCTGGGCCGCCGTCCGTGCTGATGCGGGCTGTTGCCTCGTTGATGACAACTATGCCGTCGTCTATAGGCATTACTGCCCTAAGGTGGCTGGACTGCGTGTGGCATTGGGCTGTATTTCCCGCATGGAGTGAGCGGGCGCAGGTTTCGCGTCGAGATCGCTCGCAGAAGGTGCTGTGCGTGGTCTCCGTGCAATCGGTGACCGAAAAGGTGTCTTCCTCACACTCTGCTAAGGTGTCTTCATCGAGTCGCAGGATTGTCTGATTGTGTGATACCGGGTATACGAGGACCTTCTTACATTTTACCTTCACCCTAGGATTGGCTATTAGTATGTGAATAATGCTGTCGGACTGAAGAACCCTAATCTTAGAGGCTTCTAATAAGCTAACTATTGGAGTGTCTTGTTCAATTAATGAGCTCAAATCGGCATGATTAAGGATTGTGGGATTTACTATGTTAGCTTTAGCCAATGTTATTGTGAGAATTAAATTTTGGATTTCTGTTGTCAGCATTCTATTTCAAGCTAGTAATGCCTCGTACAGATGCGGGGTGTCGACCAAGTCTTTGTTTCAGGCTTTAATAATTTTGTTCACGGTGTCGGTCAGTTTGTTTATTTGTATTTGGGTTTCGGAATTTATATTAATTTGCCTGGAGTTGGAATCTATTAGCTGGGCTTCGGTCATTTTGATCTTTAGAAAATCTGAGGCGTCGGGAGTTCCCGCAACTACCTTAAGAGCTGTACCTAGGAAGTCTAAGCTTCTAGCGATACGGTGGTGTATCTTTAGAACGGACAACAAGTTTATAAGGTGATCTGTATCTACGTCCAACAACTTGCGCATATGCGACTGTGGAAAGGAATCGGACAATTTCTTTGTTTCATCTACCATGTAAATATAATCAGACAGGTTGCTCGAATGCCTCAGGCAGTTACGATGCTCGAACACCAGTACATCTCCATCTACGACGGGAATGTACTTGGCGTGGGAGAAGTCGGTAATCCGAGCACTTGCCACTGCCAGGGTGATGAGTGTTATGATGGCGAACCTGCAATCCAAACGTAGAATTAGACCACGGCATATTTAGTTAAATCTGTCTTACTACTAGGAATAGGCAAATAAAAAGTGGGAATTTTATTTGAGGTTGTCCTTGTGGACCACCCTCCCCTTAATAAGAACAGACGTTCCCAGGTCTGCCTGCACTGTTTGTTCTGTGCATAATGGGGTAAGCTTGTTTCCAAGCCTTTTATTGTTCTTGACAAAAACTTCGTCTCCTACTTCAAAAACACGGTTTTGCCTAGCTGGGTTACATCTTTCGATGTTGTTTTGCTGGGCCTTTATCAGCCTGTCTTTTATGCCCAGGCAGCGACCATAGGAACCCGTATGGAGGATCTCGACTGGTTTCTCCTGAGTGACAGAATGTAGGGTCTTATTATATTATTATTATACTCTACTGTTGCCCTCAATATTAACTCTGTCGTATCGCTGATTTTTTTGTCTAACTTAAGACACCTGGCTATTTCTGTCAAGGTACTGTGGAATCGTTCCACTTGACCATTTGACAGGCTATGCAGCGGGGCCGCATTCACAATGTCAATGTGATAGCTGTTTTTAAGTAAGGAGGTGATAGTCTCCGAATTGAAGGCGGCTTCATTATCGCAATATATCGTTTTGATTTTGGGAAACAAATTTACGAGTTGAAGCAGGGGCCCCGTGGCGTCCACTATTGTTCTGGACAGCACTGGTTGCACTATTGCAAATTTCGAGAATTTGTCAACGCATGTTAAGAATTGCTTCTTATCAGTTGAAAAGATATCGATGTGCAACATTTCGCCGGTATAGCTGGGATGGGTGTTTCCCCGAGCTCCTGTTTTTGGGGTACCTGTCATACTTGGCCTTGGTGCATATTTTGCAATTTGCAACCACTTCCTTTGCTAGGCTGCTCATTTTGGGGAAATAATAGTCTCGGAGAATTTGCTTGGTATTCTCCTGAGCTGCCCTGTGTGCACGATTGTGTTCTGTCGTGACAATTTCCAGCTGCTCATTTCGATTTGTAACATCTATTACAATGTTTTTACAGTATCGAAACTGCGTAGCCGGGAAATGGGAAATTAAATCATGTTGAAAGCTCGCTAGGGTGGGTAGGTCGCAGTGTATCGCATTCACGACATCGGGGTTCACGACCTCCTTTAGCATTTCCAAAATGGTGCTTTTGTCGGCGAAATTGATTAGGTGGCGAGTTTTACTAGGAAACAACACCAAGCTTCGCTTTAGTCTGAAACGTGCTTCTTCTATAACAATCTGATCTCTGAAGCAGTTTACCGGTTGTTCTGTCGTTTCCACCGTGTAGGTCAATGACAATTCGCTGTGAATAGTCGCAGCGTCTGACTGAGGCTCATTTTGTAGGGCATTAATGTTCTGCCTAGAAAGAGCTTCAGTCACATGGTTGTCTTTACCAGGTTTGTAGTGGATTTTTGCGTTATGGTCATCAATATACGCTTTCCATCTTTTTATCTTCGGATTTGGATTCCGATCGGACACCGCGAATGTCAACGGTGTATGGTCCGTATAAATATTTATATCGCGAGTGCCGTAGAGGTAGTGCTGTAACTTGCCTAAGGCCCACACTATGGCCAACAATTCTCTTTCATTTGTGGCGTAGTGTGACTCGCTTTCGTTTTGGGTCCTAGAGATCATGGTGATGGGTCTTTTATCTTGCGATAAAACCGCACCAATACCGTTAGCAGGAGCATCCCTCGTTAGATCGAATGGCTTTCTGAAATCGGGGTATCTGAGAATTACATCTTCAGAAGCCAAGATGTTCCTCAGCCTCTCGAATGCATCTCTCTGCAAATCACCGAACTCAATATGAGTTTTCTTGGACATGTGTTTGCTGATAGAGCCGTTTACTCCTTTCAGCAAGTCCGTCAAAGGCCTCGCGATCGCCGCAAAATCCTTAACGAAGCAACGGTAATAACTGGCCAGACCCAAAAATGACCTTAGCTCATACAAATTTGTAGGCTCTGGGTATTCCTTTATGGCCTTTACCTTTTCTGGGTCGGTTTTTGCACCTCCATTGGTAACAATGAACCCCAGATATTCAACGCTCTGCTTAAAGAAGTGTGTCTTTTCGCTGGATACCATCATGTTGGCATTGCATAGGCTTTTTAAGACCCAATCTATATGCTTGACGTGGTCATTTTCGTTTAGCTTTCCCTAAGTTCGCCAGTATCATGGGGATGTTTGGCATTGGGTACTTATCGGCGATGGTCTTTTCGTTAAGTTTCCTAAAGTCTATGACCAAACGCTTATTTTTGTTCCCAAATTCATCCTGGGCTTTTTTGTCCACAACCCATATTGGATTGTTGTATGGCGACTTTGAGGTTCTAATGATGCCTTTCTGGAGTAAGTCTGCGATTTCTCGCTTAACAAACTCAGATACACCCATGGGATGCGGGTATAGCTTGGAGTATACCGGAGCGCTTGTCGGGAGCGCTCCCTAAAAAATTGATCTGATCATTTTCATCAGACTCGTCATCTATCTCGGTAACGGCCGCTGCGGCCGCGCCATCGTATTCGCTGTCATTTTTATCGTCAGCCTGTTGTATGGTGTTCTGCAATCTCTGACGCCTCTGACCGGTCATGCGTGCGGAGCCGAGTCTTTTCTGGCCCCGAGCACTCTCGGCCTTGGCGTTTGTAGGCTGACCGTTTCCAAAGGAGGTAGGTTGCCTATGTTGGGTTACAGTGGAGCCTAACTCCATAGGCTCAGGTGATTGATTCCGATAGCTATTATTATTCTGGGCAAAATTATTTTGTTTACCCTGCTTCTTGTAAAAATGAGGGTTTTTCCCTAGGCTGTCCTCGGCCCTGCTATATCTTCCATGCGGCTCCTTTGAGCGGTTTCGACCCTTTCGGTGCTCATAGGTTACTGCCTTGTCCTCCAAAGCCTTTGCATATGTAGTGGCAAAATTTGTGCTCTCTATGGTAGCCTCGGACTCCCTAGCCAAAGCTAAAGCTGAGGGCAAGTCCTTGGGCTGCGCCGGCAAGACTATGGCCCTCAAGGGCTTCCTAAGGCCGGCGATAAACGCGTGGAGGGCATCCTCTCTAACTTCATTATTAAAGAGAATAGCACTGTCCGGTTCGTGAGTCATAACGATTTTGTTGGTTATCAACGTCAATCGTTTCTCTACATCATCATAATATTCCATTAGGGTAAGCTCCCCTTGCCTAACTGTTTCGAGTCCCTGCCTAAGCACACGCAGCGACGTTTTGTCCGCGTAGGTGCAGTCCAGTTGAGCAATAATTGCATCGAAATTTAGGACTGTATTATGGGCGACTAGTAGCCCTCTTGCTGACCCCTAACTTTGTTCCTGATAATCGAGACAGCCTGGTAATGTGCCTCGCTACCATCATACCGTTTGAAGATTTCGTATGCGTCTACGGCTGATTGCCGCCATGACACATAGTCGTCTTGCTCGCCCGAAAAGTCTGGCAATGTCTTCACAATGTCAAGCTTGACCCCGCACGGTATGTTAGGGTCTACAATTATTTTTTTGTATGCCTCTACTTGTGGTGCTTCCACACGCAAGTTTTGCATCTGCTGTTTAACTTCATCTAATTGTGCCTGGAAATCCTGCTTTAGTCTGTTTTCTTGTTCAGCCAAAGCCTGGCTAACAGCACCAGCTATAATAGCTTGTAGCTGTGCGGCGTCCATGGCTGCAGTGCTACTTGTAGTATTCGGACAAAAACCTACTGGCTCTGAACCAAACTTGTCGTCACTATCGCACTCGACTTTTATGTCTCTATATGTCGCCCAACTCATCTACCGTTGCACAATGGCGCAAAAGATACAGATAGGTTGCAAAAATCAACTTTTTGATGACAACGGATCGTAAAATTTGTTATTTTATTCGACAGGCAATAGTTCAAAAGGGTTGAATCCAAAAAATTTTAGAAGTTACACGTGTTTAAAGTTGAACCTCTTTTGGGTTGCAAAAAAAGCATGTCGTTTTTCAGAAAAATTCTTACTTTGCGGTCGATTAACCGACATGGTTATAGTCTCTATCGAAAGGGTCATCAAATCTCGGTAAAACCAAGGTAGAATGAAATTATAATTTTTTTTGCACGTGCAGGCATACCTGTTTTACCAAAGTACTAATTTTTACCTATTTTTCAACTTTGGTGGAATGTCAAAAATGGCATTTTGGTCCATTTTGTGTTTGGCGTATGAGGTGTTGTTCTTGAATATGTTCTTTATCTTATTCAAAAAAGATCGTGTCCCCCGATGTCCCACCCCGGATTTCCCAAGCAAAAGATACTTTCAACTCAGCGTAAAAAACGCACGGCTTCATACAAATTCTGCTACAAGCGCAGTCGCTGCGCAGTACGAAATTGTATGGTGGGGATAAATTTTTTCCTGTATTGGCGGCTTGTTTTTCAATTCCTGACTTTGTAAGGACACTTAATGACTTGAAATGAATGTATAATGATTAATTATTCTTCAAAAATATTAAATGTTGTAAAACTGAATGATTATTTTGATTATTATTATTATTTTGATTTCTTTAAAATGTATCCTTTTTTTTGTTTTTAAAAAATTAAATATGCTCCATATTAGCATTTTCAGAGAAAATAAACGAAGAGTCTTTTTCGGAATTGGATAACAGTTGAGGAAACTGCCTCAAAAAACATTAATTTTCGAGTATAAAATCTACTATTTATCACACCATATAGTATGACCACTCAATCGAAAGGTACTAAAACTACTTTTCATTTAAAAAAAAAAAAATTATGAAAATATCTCAACTGGTTCAAGAGTTATGATTTTTGCAACCCAAAACTATCTAATGCGCCACTGTGCGTTGGTTAACACCGCGCAAATTAATTTTTTCCGAGCACGACTGTTCGGCTATGCGAGGCGCGATACTTGCACTCGCGAGAAATATAAGGCGACACAAAGAAAAAAATTGTTTCCCCTTAAAACAACAAAGACAAGGTCTGCGCAGAAGAAATATTTATTCCTATTTAATTCCTTTGGGCAATAGCTCAAGGCAAAGTAAAGTAGAATTTACGTTTGTAAAAAACAACTTGGGGTATGCTACAGATTCTTGGTACATAAAAGTATGCTGTGTAAAATCAATAGGTCAAGGTAAAGTAAGGTAGAATTTACGTTTTGTAAAAGCAACTTGGTGTATGCTACAGGAAAAAGTATGCTGTGGAAAATAATGCTCCCTAAAAGCATGCAAAAAAAAGGGCTGTTAGCTTTTTTATATTTATTTAATATTCCACACTAAATTCCTTAGGTTGCCGAGTGACTTCACTAATTAAACTTACATGGCCTGTACTTTTAACTACGATGTTATGTTAAGATATTACTAGGTGCAGGTCCTAAATGCACGTCGGGCGACAATTAATGTGTTTCTCCGTCGGGATGCGTCCTGTGGTCTCCAGACGGTGTGGATATTCCTTCCTGTGGTATTCGGTACGATGCTGCCACCAGGGATTAATAGCTTCTTACGAAGTTTAGGTTGGAGGGCGTGACTTAGCCCTCTTTGTCGATCGCTGGCCTTCTGGCTCAGCGAGAATGTTCAAATAATAAAATGGTATTTTACGGCTGCGTGCCGGAGTGAATAGCTGCTCTTTATTAAAGCTCTGGCTTAAGACTGAATACAAAAGAATATGCAAAGTGTGGATCTACTCTGGCTCCAGTGCATCACGCCATAAACCCATGGTCGGCAAGCCGACTCAGCATTTATGCAACATAGCTCGGTACCCCGGATAAGGGGTGTCCGCTTGCTGTTGCTGACCGTTCGTCGCACGGAGCGCTGAACTCAGTCGGGGCATGTATTGTTGACATGAATGTCTGTGCTCTTAGTTGTTAACTTGTACATGTTGTTGCACACACACAACTTCTAATGCAGACAGGTCACACTGTTTACTTTTGTTTTACAAACAAACATACATTAGAAGACAAAGTAAGCGAACGTTTGATATTCTACTCATTTTTGGATACACAGCATTTTGTTAAGTGGTTTTGTCAATGACAAATACAGACCATATGCTTGCGACAGACTAAAACACTGCCGAAGCGTCTCATAGGATTAGGTGAGAGGAATAATAATAATTTTCAATATATGTATGGGTCAATTAATTAATTCTGTGTTTATAGGATAATACTGAAGGATACACTGTTTCTGTTCTTTGTCACCTATTGATATTGTAAAACATGTTTAGTATAGATCACTGTTGAATGGCCATTGTGCTGGGGAATTGTACGAATGTCAACCACTTTCTCTTACTCATCATGCCACTGAATACGGCCACCAAAGTCTTTTGCGAAAGTAAAAAAAAAAACAATTCAAACATAAAAACAAAGACTTGGCATATTTGAGCATTGATAAAAATAATAATCAAACAATTCGAGAATTGCTAAACCCAAATGAAACGACATTAACACACTCACTCCCGACACAATGAGCCATTTATCACCACTTGTCCTTGACTATACAGATTTATTAATCCTGTTGTGCCCCTGTGGCCCTTGATGTTTTCTCTCTTTACTTACATGTACCTTTGCGTCACATCTGTAATCTGACAATCATTGGATATCGCTGAGAGAGGAGTGAAAAACAAATATATACGACAAGCTGTGACCACCTCCGTATCCAAGGACAAGTTTTTTGCTTCCCTTATATACCGCCACAAGGGACAACATTCTCTATAAATATATATAGAGAAGGCTAGATTGCACACGGAGAAGATATAGCACCATTTGACAAAGCCGCAGCTATCAATTCCACGGCTGCACGATCGGGGCATGGTCATCCATAGGAGCTTCGCTCTTTTAAGAGCGGCTCACACGGACGGGTGCCATGTTGATGTTCTTCCCGATCTGCAGCCTGGTATCTCTACGATGACGATGATAGTGACACTGCGTCCAGAAGCCAAGATGTTGCCGCCAGGAGGCGGACCACTTCAACTTCAACTTCAACAACGACAGCAACACGACAGGATGCAGCAGCATCGTCATCATCGCCATCACATATGTATATGGATTAATAACAACATCAGCAGCGGCCGCAATCAAATGCCGCCGCCTCATTGGCAGTCATTGCCGGTCCAAGAACAACAACAACAATAACGATGGCATTCAGGACGACGAGGAGAAGAAGCTCTCACAACCTCCATGCTGCTTCACCGGAACCCTGCTGCTTCACCATCATGCCCACCTCAACACGTGTTCGTGAACGGGCGACAGCTCAATTTAGCCCAAAGGAGTCTTAGCATATCCCACCTGCAGCAGCACAGTGAAAATGCTGTAGCTGCAGCTGCAGGTCTTTCGTCGCCGCACTACGTCGTAAGACGACGCCGCATTCTGCCAGCCTCATACTCTCCTGAGTATGAGTATTATCAACAACAAGTATTATGTACGCTTAGCGTACATAAGCGGAATAGCGGACTTATACAGAACTGTTGTCGCTATTGGAGTCGACCTCACGGACAATTGATTTGGGCTAGCAGCAGAGGATAATCTCAAGAACAACTACAACAACAGCATCAGCACTGCGTCTATGGCCCATGGAGGGCAACTTCTGTGGCAGCAGCAGCAGTAGTCTGCTTCTTCTTCCTCTCACACCTGGATGCTCCTAACTCCAATGGAGGACCGGAGATCGTCTACTTAGCCGGGCGACATTCTTTGCTACCAAGCCGGGCACAGCAGCAGCAGCAACAGTAACAACAACATCAGCATAATCGACGACTTCTTCAATTCTTCTATGGCCTGCTGCCAAAGCGTCTCCATTCACCCTGGTATGTCTACGCTCCTTTCTAACTTTTTCGCCTCGCCTCTCGATTTCTGCTGTCATCATCCGCCCTGGCTGATCCGGGACCAAGGATCTCATCGAAGCGGGACATGGAGTGCTGTTTCATCATCACCATCGCGTGGGCTGCCCACTGCCTAAAATTTAGAGTCTAGTAAGGATAGGGAACTAGCTGTCTCACACTACAAGCCCACGGCACACAATTGGATCGCAGCATATATACCATCCTTTGATGCGATTTAGTTTCTTTTCGTCTCCCGTATTTTTCTCTTCCGTTTAGCTTTTTTAATTCCACATATTTTGAAACATTTTACTATATAACCGTATCTGAAGAATATTGTAAATTTGGAAGAGTTTTTATAACGAGGAGGCAAGACTCGCACCAAGTCGGGTGAGCAGTATTAGTATTTTGCCTGGCAAGCCCCATGTGGGGAGTTCGTATACTTTCCGGTGCCCTGCTCGATCGGCTATTGCGACTTTGATCGGCGCATACGCATTAGGATTAGTGGATAACCCGAACTTCCGATAACTTCCGAACAGAAAACAACCATGTATATAGCCAGATTGGAAGCCCATTTTAGCCTTATGTAAATAACCGACCATTTAAGCCACAATTCAAACTCTTTTTTTTCTTGTAATTATCATCATTTTTAATTAGTTAACGCTTTGCCCAAAAATCGCTACAATCTCAGAGGAGATCTTTGCTCTTGTATATATATTTATGTTTTTGCTAACTCCATACTAGACTAGCTATCCTAAGTAGCTAATTTACAACCGATAACGAAATACTTACCATCCTAAGCTTAATGTATTATCTAAGAGAATGTATGTGAAAAACAATATGTAAACTTTGTACAAACATCATAAAGAATATAAATCCCACACACACATTGTGCGAGTGGGTGCGAGAGCGAGCGGAGTAAAAGTGGCGTCGGCGCGCAAGCAACCGATCCGAAAAAAAACCTTAAGTCCATAGCACCCGCCATAGACGAAGACATACATACGCACATATATATGTATCATCAATACTTAGAGATCTGTGGTCTGGTGGTATTGGTGTGTATTGGATTCTGTGTGTGTGACTCTTGGACCGAGATTTTGGAGACTTGGAGAGGTGGAGCTGGAGAGAGCGATCTACATTACGATCCACTTTACATTACTTTACATTACACACACTGACGCTGATGAAATCCCATACAATCCGATCCGAAAAAAAAAACCTTAAGTCCATAGCACCAGCCATACATACGCACATATATATGTATCATCAATACTTGGAGATCTGTGGTCTGGGGTGGTATTGGTGTGTATTGGATTCTGTGTGTGTGACTCTTGGACTGAGATTTTGGAGACTTGGAGAGGTGGAGCTGGAGAGAGCGATCTACATTACGATCCACTTTACATTACTTTACATTACACACACTGACGCTGATGAAATCCCATACAATCTTTTTTACGTGAGTGTAAAGTTTCTCTCTCTAATGAATAAAACCCTCTGTGCATACATACATTTTTATATGTATATTTATATTTGTATATGACAAGTCTGCCAGTTTAAAAATCACCATTATTTTTCGCCAATACATACAATCCTAATGCTGATTAATTTAATTTCTAGTTCAAGACAATTATTTATTTTTTGATGTTATTAAGATTCCTTAAAGGTGGCATATAATAAATGAACTGGAAAAAAAAAAAAAATACAAAACTAATTTGAATTAAAACGATTTAATTGAATACTTCCATTCCCATTAAAGACACAATTTATATACACTTATTATTCCTCGCCAATTGCTCATCAAAATTACTAATGACTAATTGATTATTATAATTGATTAAAACACTTTTGATAGTCAATAAACAATTTATTGGAAATTTTAAAAAACCTAATGCACATTAATTTTTTGAGTTGACCGATTTACAATTTTTTGGATTTATTACCCCCACTGAAGCACATTGAATACAAATTACTTTGTGACATATAGTTGATAAAAGACTGTTTTCTGTATTTTAATATCTTGACTATTACATGTTACATGTTTTTTTTTTCCTTTATCCGCACAGCTGAAACCTCATGACCAACTTTATGTATATAAACACACATTTAATATTGAATTTTATATTTATATATAATAAAACAACAACAACAACAATTATTCTATTATTCCGCTATCCTTATGTAATACATTGTGCTCTTAGCCTAGGAACAATATTTTATTAAGCTTGCTTAAGCAGTTTCTCGGCTCCACTTAACAAATGTTTGACTGCTGACTGGTCGGGTGTGCCTCTGTGCCTTTGCCTGAAAAATTTGAGAAGAGAATAGGAAAGGATTATAAGTTAAACTGCTTATAAAACTGAGCGACTCTCATCATGGGCAAAAAAAAGGGATAAAGAATAAATGCAAGTCTAATGTATAGAGTAGGGGCAAGAAAGTGAATGGTAATTGTTCACGACAGAAGGGCGTTTATTTTCCGGAGGCAGTGTGACCCAGTGCACACGTCTCTCTCTCCCTCTCCCAGTGCACTTTTGTGCATCGAGCTCCTAGTCCGCTCTCCCCAAGTTAGTTTTAAGGCTTCTTTTTGTTAGTACTTATTTCCGATTCCACAAATAAAGACGCACGTCGCATAATACCCCGAAAGTTATCTTCCGTGTTTTATTTATCGAGTGCCTTCCAGGTTAAAGCCATCCCCCTCCGAACAGTAATAAACACAATCCTGTCCTGGTTTTCCATTACTTCCCCCTAGCCTCTGCTGATGCCGGAAGCTCTGCAGAAACCACTAGGGACCTCTCTGCCCACTATACTGGTTTGGTTAATCCTAATGCACCAAAGCTAATTATAAAGACCACTGGGAACACTCCCTTCCTCATCCAGACCCTGATTCAGCACCCTATTATAGGGAAGGAAGTCGATTTCTTTCTGTCTGTGGATACAAGTCATTTGCTCATCACAGTCGCTAGCCATGGTAGTCTTGAGTTGATTAGGAGTCTGGCATTAGCTGAACAATCTGAGATTGTCACACTCAACAATGAAGAGCTGGTACTCTTTAATAATAGCTCAGACCAAAGTACTGGGTTGGAGGAACTGGAGGTAATCATTGAGGATGACTATTTCTGGTCTGAATCTGCTCACATAAGGGAGGCATCCCCAGATCATTACACACAACCTAGTAATGCATTATCAGAGCCTGCACTGGACGTGATGCCCCCTGATTCATCATGTGTAGTTGATATTTTCCCTGATCACCGTTCACAACTTAGACACGCCTCTATTGAGTGTGAGATGGATGCTCGTCCCTTAACGCCTGTTAGACTAAACACCCATAATGTTACCTCACAGCATGATAACCATCTAAAAATAACTTTTTGGAATGCTGCTGGTATCACTAACAAGATACCGGAGCTAATCACGTACATCGAGGAAAATGACATTGACATTATGCTTGTGGTTGAACTTAGAACCAGCTCCCCATTGTCGATCCATGGATATAGCAGTTACCATGCACTCCATCCTAGTGGCAGGAAAGCTGGGGGAGTTGTGACATTGATTAAAAATGGGATTAGGCACATCTCATTGGACCCTATTTGCTCTGATGTCTGGCAATGCTCCCCAGTTGCACTAATCCCAGGACAGCTGGCACTAACTAAGGGCCCAGAACAAAATCAAGGGAGTAAAATCATTATTGTTGCTGCTATCTACTGCCCAAATAAATTCAAATGGGTGAGTGATGACTTTACGAACATGTTCAATCTGTTTGATCTTCTCTGCTCTGGTTTTGCATCGAACTATCTTATTTGCGGAGACTGGAATGCGCACCATCAATGGTGGGGGGACATAAGAGGCAGAGCACTAATGGAAGCTGTTCACAACAAAGACAATATGAACATACTTGCCACTGGTGGTTTGAGTAAAGTTAACAACACTAGGTGGAGAGTGGCTCTGAGAAACCTACAGACCCCCGCACGCAGAAACAATGATATAAAAATCTCTGATCCAAACTTTCTCCGAGCGAACAAACAGCTACTGGATTACAAAAAGCGTCTGAAATCTCTATACATTACAAAGTCAACATTTATAAGCAGGGGGATGCTTTGTGCGGCACAAAAAAGAATAAAGCGTGCTATTGATAACCATAGGCAAAAAATATTAACAACGCTCTGACATCTATGTTTCCACTGGAAAAAGTCAAGCTCAACAAAATATGGAAAGTTGCAAAGATTCTTAAAAGGACACAACCCCCAAACTACCCGTTAAAGATAGCTGACACTGCTACTGTGCCTCGGGCCGATTCTATTCAAACAACAAAAAAGAAAAAGGAAAGGGGCAAAGGCAGACCTAGAAAGAAACCAGAGAAAACCACATGGACTAAAACTATAAAAGAAAAGCTGGAGATATTTGCCGATCACCTGGAGGGCAGAAAATCCCCCAAATTCGCAAATACTGCACTGGATAGGGAGGAAATCAATAAAGAAGCTGACAGAATTAGATTAAGCTTGGAAACGGACTCAGATTTAAACAACAACCCAATAAAGCCAATCACATATCAAGAAGTTTGTTCACTAATAAAGATTGCTGATCCGGACAAAGCTCCAGGAAAGGATGGTATTAAAAACGAACTGCTCAAGCTCCTTCCTCTTAAAGCCATCCTTTACGTAGTCCTCATTTTTAGTTCTATCCTTCGCACGGGATACTTCCCCAAACAGTGGAAGCACGCTGAAGTTACATTGTTGCACAAGAAGGGGAAGCCAACTGACGATCCAGCTTCCTACCGTCCTATCAGTCTCCTCCCTAGCCTTTCGAAGCTGTTTGAGAGACTTCTGCTTAAAAGAATCCTTGCCTCGGAAGAATTCCTAGGCACGATTCCGGATCATCAATTCGGGTTCAGAAGTTCACACGGTACTGAGCAACAGCTAGGAAGAGTTACCCAATTCATATGCAGGGCATTTGAGAGCAAACAATTCTGCTCTGCTATATTCATTGATATATCAGAGGCCTTCGATAGGGTATGGCACCAAGGACTAATATACAAACTAAATAGGATCCTCCCCACCTCTATCGTCAGGATTATGAAAAGTTACTTGGATAATCGGACCTTTGCAGTGAAAGGCAGCGACGGCACTGAATCTAGAACGGCAAAAATCCAAGCTGGGGTGCCACAGGGGAGTGTTCTCGGCCCGCTGCTGTACAGTATTTATGCTTCGGATATGCCTCTGCCGGAGACTGCCCTGCACCCACGTAGAGGCTACGAAACTGAGGTTAGTAATCAGGGGCAGCGGATGGTTTTCAAGGATATGTGCATTTCAACGTATGCTGATGATATAGTCATCCTTTCCGCTGGCCGCTCCATCCAAGATGCGATTTCTAGGAATCAAAGTTACCTACATAAACTAGACGATTGGGCAAAAACATGGGCGATTACCAATTATGCAAAAAAACCGCCCACATTGTCTTCACTCAAAGGCGTGTCCCTGGCTATGATGTCAACCCCAGTAAAAGCATGGCTCCCCTAAGACGAAGCCCTGCTAGTATCCAGCTTAATGGCCAAGAAATCCCTAACCTAATGAAACACACATACCTGGGTATTTACTTGGACAGGAAATTAACATTCGCTCCCCAAGTAGCTAGGGTCCGTGGTAGGATAAAAGCCAGAAGAAAAGCACTAGATTGGCTCTTCTCTAACAGAGGTTTTATTGGAAGGAAATGTAAAGCCACCCTGGTTAAACAACTTATAGCTCCCTTATGGCAATACTCATTGCCTATTTGGGGGTCCCTGTGTTCGGACACTCACGTGAAGAGGCTCCAAAGTGCCTATAATGATGTAGTTCGTAAAGCTCTTGGTTATGATTATCCCAATTGTGGTACGAGGATTAACAATAAGGAGATTTTCAATAAATATAAGATCAAAACAGTTGAGGAGTCCTACGAACTGCAATGTAACAGGCTAGCTATATCCTTGGCCATGCATGAGAACCCTGAGGCGAGTAACATAATTTTTCGAAAAGATTGTCCATGCTGATTAAGAAACACTTTACTCCTGCCTCTTCCAAGTACAAGCTCCTGCCCAAACAGAACATATTACGTTACCCACTCTGTTAAGACTTGAATGCATCAAAAGGGACAAAATGGAATGGAGTAAGAGAAACGACGCCGAACAACAAAAGGGAAACTTTAAAATCGACAAGACCATATTCGTTCCCCCGCCAAGACACAATGAATTGTATATAAATTGGCTTAGGAAAGCCTATAAAAAAGGGACCGTCAGTGAAAACTTCACGTTGCTGGAAGTATATGGACAGCCCCCCACAGTACAGAAGTTGATAATGCCCTCCCTTTCTCAGCCAAATACCCTACCTACTGACGTTACCCTCACCAGAGCTGCCTGGGTGAAACACCTTAAAAACGTGGCCTATATGAGGACCCTAATTGCCCCTACAGTGGTAACAGGGCACGAAAGCCACGATGCGCAGGAGACAGGGCTGGGGCAAGAGAAATCGGGATAGCCTTACTAGCAACATCTGTCACAACACTTGAAAAAAAAAAAAATAAACGTGGATACTCGAAACGCGCTCCCCATGGCAGGGGTACAATTATTCTTCCAAATGTAAACAATCCGTTCATGATTCCAAATAATATGAAGTCTCAACAGTCACGGAATTCCATATATATTTGGATGGTAATATATATATCGACTTTACTAAAATTGACTACCAAGATTCATACAGAGAGACTGGATTGGAAAATAACTACGAGTGGGGCATGAATTTTTGCTTTTTTACTCGGGTTTGATTCTTGGTTAGGTGAGGTGAAGTCGGAAGGCCCTCACGGGGCCACGCATAGGCCAATATGGCCCTTAGCTGTCCGAAAGATTTTTCTGAATGGACCTAGAGTGTGCTTACTTTTCGAAATCATTAAGGATCGAGGTGTTTTTCGCGAAGGCAAGTAGTTCACCTGGCTTCTTCCTGGAGGCATCTTCTAGCGATGCCAGAACCGGATCGCCTAGATATTTTATTGCCCTTGCTAGGGCCGGACATTTGCAAATGAGATGCTCCAAGGTTTCAGTTGCCTCGGAATCATCGCATTTCCGGCATTTGGCGTTTTCGGTGATGCCCAGCTTGACTGCATGTGCCGCAGCCAGGCAGTGACCTGTGAGAATTCCCACTAGCAATCTGCAATCTTTCCTTGGAAGATGCAGCACATAGTGACTAAGTTTTGCGTTGCGCTCTTTGCACATGATTTTTGATATTTTGCAGGTTGTGGAATTACTCCTCCACCTGCTGTTGGCTCGTATGTCGGCCCGTCTCTCTAGCTCGCGCTGGAGCGTTTTTAGGGAGACAGGAACGTTTTCTATTCTTTCATTCTGCAGTCCTACGCCTTCCTTTGCAAGTTCGTCGGCCGTCTCGTTACCATCGATGCCCTGGTGGCTGGGAACCCAGTAGATCCGCACTGATGTAGTCGTGCTGAGGATATCTCCCTGCTTGCCAGTACATTTTTGGAACTGACCGCTGACGATTGCATGGATCTTATCGCCGCTTGACTGTCTACGAACAAGTTGACCGCTTCGTATGGGCGATCTGTGCTCTGCGCAAGCTCTGCCGCTTTCCCTATGGCGAATACTTCCGAGCGCTTTTGTGGGGGTTGACCTCAGCGCCCCTGTTATGCAGAGCAGTGCCTGCCGCTGAGTTCTCTCCATAAGCTTGTTATAAGTCTTCTTTTCCATGGCCTGCCACCACACTAAGACTCCATACATCAGAGTTGGACGCACCACCGAGATGTAAATCCAGTGCATTAGAGCGGGTGAGAGGCCCCATGTGCTGCTAAACATCTTCCTGGATGCATATAGCGCTATGGTGGCCTTTTTTACCCTCTCTAATACATTGGGCTTCCATGCCAGCTTGCTGTCTAATACAATTCCGAGGTACTTGACTTGTGTTTTCGGGGTTAGCCTGGTTGAGTTAATTTTCGGGGGACCCATAGCGGAACCTTGTATATCTTGGTGAAGAGAATGGGGTCCGTCTTGTCCGCGTTGATACTGAGTCCTACCTTCTTCGCCCACTCACATATCTCCCTGAGTGTTGATTCCATGATCGAGCTGAGGGTCGATGGGCAGACTCCCGTGATAATTATGCTTATGTCGTCAGCATAAGCTGTTGTCTTTGGGGCCTTCCTCTCGAATCTCTTGATCAGGTCGTCTACCACCAGATTCCACAGGAGAGGCGACAGGACCCCGCCTTGCGGCGTGCCCCTGTGTGCTCCTTTCACCGTGGAGGCGGTGCCCCAATCGGATTGTACCCGCCTACAGCTTAGTAGATTTCTTATCCACAAGCTGATGGCGGGGGGCATGTTGGCCGCTTCTAGGCGGTCCATTATAGCGTCTGTGGTCACGTTGTTAAATGCTCCGGATATATCCACAAACACTCCTAGAGCAAATTCACTGTTATGCAGGGCTCTCTCAATGGTGGCTACTAACGAGTGTAGTGCCGTCTCCACTGATTTCCCTTTCGTGTAAGCGTGCTGGTTGGATGACAGCAGTCGTCCCACATCGTTTCTGATGTATATGTCCAACAGCTTTTCTAGCGTCTTAAGTAGGAATGAGGTGAGGCTAATCGGCCTGTAATCCTTGGAGCTCACATGGCTGCACTTGCCTGCTTTTGGCAGGAAGACAATCCTGGAGGTCCTCCATTGGATAGGGATATAGCCCGTGCTTAGGCAGGCTGTGAATATAGCGTGTAGCCATGGGGTGATCACTTCTTTGGTCACCTGTAACATGGCTGGGAATATTCCATCTAATCCTGGTGCTTTTATTCCCGCGAAGGAAACTATAGCCCATTGGATTCTTCTAGAGGATATTAGATCTGTTGGGAGACTCTCTTCTACAAGTGCGAGATCCTGGTGCTTATTGGCATCGGATATCTCGGTGCATCCTGGGAAGTGAGCATGCATTAGTGCTGTTAGGGCATCCTCGCTGCCCTCAGTCCACTGTCCGTCGTCGCGTTTGAGCTGACTCTGTATGGTGGGTTGCTTCGTTTCTGGGGCCGTCTCGATATTGGAGCAGAAGTTTCACCACGAGCTTATTTGTGCCCTGCGTATTTCCTTCTTGTAATCCCTAAGTAGGATTTTGTATTCCTCATCAATCACATCCTCTTTCGCCTCTTTGGCGATTTTGAAGAATTCTCTGAGGTTATTGCATAGGAGCGAAAGATTACTGTTCCACCAGGGTGGCCTGGTCCTCTTTCTAGCTCTAGAAATTGGGCATGCTGCGCGTTGCGCATCTAGTAGTTCCTTGGAGAGGGTCTCTAGGGACTTTTCTATGTCTTCAGCGGATTTTACTAGGCCCGGGCCAGTCGCGAGTCGTGTTGAGATTGTCTTCCTAAACTTTCCCCAGTTAGTGTTCCGGGGGTTCCTAAAGACGGTTGGTTTGGGAGAATGGTCGAAATCGTATTGGAATTGTATGTACTTATGATCTGAGAAGGATGGTCTCTCGAGGACTCTCCATTCTGATACCATTGTTTATTTTTTGCCTTTGTGAGTGTTAAGTCTAGCACGTTCGAGGAGGTGGGACCTACGAAGGTATGCTCCTCCTAGTAAAAAGTCTAGGAGTGACTCACCTCTGTCGTTTATGTCGGGGCTTCCCCACACGCAGTGATGTCCGTTGGCGTCTGCACCCACGAGCAGTTGCTGGTCGTTCGGGCTGGCTTCCACCAGGCTCCTGAGTTCCTCGGGTGGGGCTGATCTATCGTGGGGCATGTAGCAGGAAGCTGCCAGGAGGCGCTTCTTCTTGCTTTCAAGCATCACCACAGTCAGGTCATCCGTGCTGTAACGAGACATAAGGTTAGCGTGGAGACCCTTCCGTACGAGTACGGCGGTTCTGTTCCTGCTTACCGTTGGTGCGTAGAACACATGGTGTGCTGAGGACTTCAGTCCGGCAATGGAATTGCCCGAGGCAACCCACGGCTCCTGGACCAAAGCGATGTCGACGGACCCTTTCTCCATGGCAATCAGCGGTTCCGCCGACGCGATTTTGCTCTTATGGAGGTTGAGCTGCAGTACCCTTAGGGTCATGGGTACCTGGGTCAGCTCGGGACGGGTTGACTATTACTGTCAGGTCACCGTCCTCCTCCATCCAGACCTAGGTCCTTCTCCACCTCGCCTGCCTGCAGGGTATGCGCGTCCTTGTCCCCCGGGTGGCTCTTTTTGAGGCGCAGGTTGACACTACCCATGCCCCACGCCGTCTTCCCAGATCTGTGGTACAGGATGTCCTCCGCCGCTTTGTTGATCTGAAGGACTGCGCACTGGCCCCCCTCTTCGGGTGTCGGGGTCGCAATGTGCAGCATCTTCCAATCTGCGGTGGGAATATCGGTGTTTTGGCACTGTAGCAGCTTCAGCGCCCGGTCACCTTGGATGACGATGGGGAAGAGTACCTTCGCCTTCGGTATGGATGGGATTAGCTCCCTGTCCACCACCTCCAGTTTGGCCCTCTCCCACAACGCCTCCATCTGGCTAACCGTTTGCGTCAGCCACTTTCGAGTCGGGTCGTCCATGCACTTCAGGATTTTGACCCCATTTAGCCACCCTGCACCATCAAAAGTGGGCATGGGACCAAGGGAGTCATCCTCCATCCGTGCAAACAGCGCTTCGACGAGCCTCGTGTGCACCGTCTTCCACCGTTCTTCGGACATCTTTCCATTTTCGTCATTGCGGTCAATGAGTGCCACGATCAGATGTCGTTTGGTCACCTCACTGACTCTCTGTGCCCTCTGAGGCTTCTTCGCCTTAGGTGGAGGGCCTACCTGCTTGGGCCCGCGTTGCCGCTTGCTCGCCGGAGCGTCTTTAGTGGCGCTCTCGGCAGAGCGTTGCCTTTTGCTGGCAAGCATCTCCTCCACTTTGTTGGCGAATCCGCCCGTAGAGGACATGTGGGGGATGTTGGCGTAGTATAACCTGCCCTCTTCAATCTTCTGCTCGGCCCAGGCTAGCTTTGCCTTCTCCTCTTGGGAGAGGTCAGCTTTGGCCCGAAGCCGGCTTCCGATTCCGAGGGCAGCCTTATACTGCGCCTTCGCCTTCCTCCCCTCGCTAGACCGTTTCGGTTTCCCTGCGCGGGGAGCTGGTGCCTGGTTCTGGCGAGCGGAGTAGGATCTCCTCCTCCTCCAGTGTGAGCTGCGCGCTCTCCAGGCCCGTGTCTGTATCGACGGCGGTACCTGAGCGGCATAGTTTGCTCTGAGTTTGTTTTTTGGCCTGCTCCCGTCATGTTAAGGTGTGACACGCACGCAGGGGATTGCTCCCCCCGTGCAGTCACGCCTTCCACCGACGTTTGGGCTGATATCCCAGCCCGAGTTGAACCGTTTTGTTCGTCCATTACAGAGTAAACTGGTTAGTTTTCCGGAGAACCACCCACTTGCGTTTTATGCCTAACCGCCAGGCTGCGTTTTATGCCTAACCGCCAGGCACCTCCACCCATGGCAAAGTGATTCATTTCCTCCGGCTTTTTCAGCGGAAGGAATTAAACCGTTGCCTTAGCTAGACACTGTATTACCGCGGACGGAGCAAACAGCAGTACATTACCCGTTGTCCGGGATAATACAGTGCCCATTGCCCAGCCGGCGCCCCCTTGGAGGGTTCAGATGGAGGATTTTCGCCAGCCGGGTTTGATTCTAAGTTTTCTAAGAATATTCTGCGGATGTAAAATTTTTCACAACATTTGCTTGAAAAAAGAAAATTTGGCTATAGCCATCCTGAGCCTTTTCGTAATGTTAAAGGTCTCAATAGGATGGCTGCCATTTTCTTCTTTTTAAGATGTGACAGAATAAACAACCAAATATATGTTTAATAGTAGTCAATTTTTTTCCCCATAAAAATAGCCAAATGCTAAGACACAATAAGAGCTTAATATGCATAGTGTGTACATGTTGTTGCACACACACAACTTCTAATGCAGACAGGTCACACCAATTTTTCTTATTGTTTACTTTTGTTTTACATATATTAGACGACAAAGTAAGCGAACGTTTGATTTTCTACTCATTTTTGGATACACAGCATTTTGTTAAGTGGTTTTGTCAATGACAAATACAGACCATATCTTTGCGGCAGACTAAAACACTGCCGAAGCGTCTCATAGGATTAGGTGAGAGGAATAATAATAATTTTCAATATATGGGTCAATTACAGTAGAATCCGGTTATAACGACTCCGGTTATAACAACCGACCGGTTATTGCGACGAAAACTTGATGGTTTGGTTGGTCCACATACAAACATATATCAAAGGGCCTCCGCTTAGTACGCCTCCGCTTTTAGCGACGAATGCTTATAACGACGATTTTTGACCGATTTTTGACAATTCAACCGGTTATTGCGACGTGCCGGAAAAAAATACAGCGAAATAATGCCAAAAAATGTAAACTACAACCGATGGTGTCACCGACATCGATGTATGAGCGCAAAAGAGAGGCGAGCGCGGACGAGAGCGAAAGCTCTGTGCGCAGAGGCGGCACAGTGGCCCCTCACATAAACATCCCGCCCCCCTTGCAATCACTCGGGTTGCAACATGGTCCTTATTATGGCTGGTGGCAGGCTCCGCACACGACCCATCCAAATACGGTGCTCTGGGCCACCGGCAGTCCATCCTGGATTCTCATCAAGCCTGGCCGCATCACTTGCGGATACATGTCCGCGCCCAGGATCACAGATATCGTCGTGGGTAGATAAAACCGCTCATCGGCCAGAGTGATGTCCCGGAAATGGGCCCGCACCGACTCGCTCAGCTCCCGGACTGGCGTGCGAACGCGCACCTGATGCTCAACCTTGAAGGCCACATCCAACTGGACACTGGGGTCATTCTTGGCGCCCACAATTGCCGAACACATCCGTTCGTCCCCAACGCTGGTAGTTGGCAGACGGAAAGCAGTCGCTAGAGACGCGTCGATGCAGCTCGTAGACGTGCAAGGGTCGATAAGCGCCGCCGTGTCGAAGACCCGAGCCCCAGTATGGATCCGCACCAGAGCCGTTGGCAGAAGATTGACTGAAGCACGTCTTGGAGCGGCGGACGAGGGCCTTGGAGCGGCTGAAGCACGCCTTGGAGCGGCGGACGAGGGACTTGGAGCGGCTGAAGCACGCCTGGAAGCGGCGGACGAGGGCCGAGGAGCGGCTGAAGCACGCCTTGGAGCGGCGGACGAGGGCCTCGGAACGGCTGAAGCACGCCTTGGAGCGGCGGACGAGGGCCTTGGAGCGGCTGAAGCATGCCTTGGAGCGGAGGACGCGGGCCTTGGAGCGGCAGAAGCATGCCGTGGAGCGGCTGCCGAGGGCCGAGGAGCGGCAGAAGCACGGCGTGGCGTGGCACCCGAGGGCTGCGGAGCGCCTGAATAATTCCGCGAGTGGGCGCCCGGCGACCGGCACGCCTCCTGACGCGGCTGACGCTGAGCCATCGGCTGCTCGGAAAGGTGCAGCAATGTATGGTGATCCTGGCCACACGTTTTGCAGCGGTCTCCTCGCCGACACGCTCCGTCGGAATGCTCGTGAGCTAAACAGCGGGGGCAGTACCGGTTGGCCAGGACCGCCCGTAGACGTTTTTTGGCCTTGAATCGAAGAAAACGACGGCACTTCCGTAACGGATGGACATCACTGCAGACTCGGCAACGGTAGGAATTGATACCTCGAGTACATCTGCTCTCCAGTGTGTTGGCGCTGCGTGGACGTGGAGACATCGTATCGTGACTGGCGGACTAGGACGGAGAGGAAAAAATAGCAATCAGTACTGGTACTACTACGAATTGGAACTACGGATTAGCTACGAAACAGCACAGTGACGTGGAACATTGGAGTGGACGGGAGACTGGTTACTGAGGGCAGACGGGTGCGTCCATCGGAAGGAGGACGACCTTTGCTATGGGGCGTTTTATTTGTCCCCGCGCAGTGCGGATGTCGACCACACGGACATGGCCATCGGATCCTGGAAACACTGCGTCAATACGCCCTAATCGCCACTCATTGGACGGCAGGTTGTCTTCCTTAACAACAATGTCCCCGACACGGAGATCTCTAGTGGGGGCTCGCCACTTGTTCCGCTTATGGAGTTCCTTGAGGTACTCCTCCTTCCATCGCAGACGAAACTGCTGATGTAGAGCCTTTAGATGTTGCCAGCGGTTTATGATGGTCGTGGTATCCCCATTGATTTCAGGTTCAACTATTGCTAGGAGTGGCCCTCCAACCAGAAAGTGCCCAGGAGTAAGAGCTAATAGGTCACCGGGGTATTCGGACATTGGCGCGAGCGGACGAGAATTCAAGCACGCCTCAATCCTAGCCAGCAGCGTGGACAGCTCTTCGAAACAAGGTTTTGAAGCTCTTAACGCCTGCCTCCCACAAGCCTCCCATGTGGGGGCTCCCGGCGGGATGAAATCCCAAAGAAGCTGCTGGTGGCTATAGGCACTCGTCATAGCCCCTTTGAGAGCCTGGAGGAAATCGCGGGAGAGTAGGTTGGCCGCACCCACAAAGGTCTTCCCATTGTCCGACTGAACTTGACAGGGGCATCCTCTTCGGGACACGAAACGGGCGAAAGCGGCGTCAAATTTCTCAGTCGTGAGGTCGGAGGTCGGCTCTAAATGGATGGCCTTGGTGGAGAAGCACACGAATACCAACACATACCCTTTGGTAATGAGGCAGGCTCGTCCCGTGTAGTTCTTGATGTCGAAGGGGCCGGCATAGTCCATACCGGTATGTGTGAAGGGGCGCGAGAAGGACGTCCGCTCTTTGGGTAGTTCTCCCATGAGCTGAGTTTGCAACATCTTTTTGTGGATAACGCATACCTTGCAGGAATGGATAACGGACTTGATCAAATTCCTCACTTTCGGGATCCAGAATTTGGAACGGATCAGACGGATCATCAGCTGATTACCGCCGTGCAGCGTTATGCGATGGGTAAAATGAACGAGGAGTCGAGACAGATGGCAGTTATATGGAAGAATAACCGGATGGCGTTCGTCATACTGGAGGAGTTCGGAGGCTGTAACACGGCCACACGCTCTCATGAGTCCTTGAGAATCCAGAAACGGGTTCAGGTTTTGAATTGATTGGATGCTGGCACTGGCCGCTTTTGGCTTACACAGTCGATCTCAAGGCTGAAGTGCCTGCGTTGAGTGACGGAAATTAGGAGAATTTCGGCCGAAGCAACTTCAGTCGCCGTCAGGTGGTTCTCGAACGAAGACGTGGTCTTTCGCGAGCGCTGGATGAAGCGACGAACATAGGCGAGGACTCGCAGCGCCTTATTGAAAGTAGAAAAGCGCTCAAGAATATCTTCCGGGGGGCCTTGGCAACGTGGACCTTGACTGCTCGCTTCTCAAGTTCAGTCTCGGGGAAGTCATTGGCTGGAATGGGCCACTCGGAGCGCGGCCCTTGCAGCCAGGAAGGGCCATGCCACCACAGTTGACTGTCCGCGAGGTCTTGAAGAGCTACCCCCCGGCTAGCGAGATCTGCCGGATTATGTTCGGAGCGGACATGTGCCCATTTCTCCACCTCGGTGAACTGAGTAATCGAGGTCACCCGATTTGCCACGAACGTTGTCCAATGGCACGCCGGTCTGCGCAACCAGGCGAGAACAATTGTAGAGTCCGTCCAACAGTGGAGGGCGGACGCAGGGCCGGGCATCTTGGGAAGAATTGCGTTGGCCATCTCGGACAATAGGACGGCTCCGCACAACTCCAATCGCGGGAGCGACACCGTCTTGACTGGGGCCACCCGTGTCTTTGCCGTCAGCAAGTTCACCACCACCGTGGACCCGGTCTCCACTCGGACGTAGATGGCAGCGCCGTACGCCTTTTGCGAGGCGTCACAGAACCCATGATGTTCTACCTTCAAGTGAGGACGGAAGGCGACCCAGCGGGGGATTCGGATCTGATCGAGCGCCGAGTAATCTTCCAGGAAGTCAACCCATCTTTTGCAGAATTCCTGAGGGAGGACATCGTCCCAGCCCAGATCCTGGAGCCAAATGTCCTGCATAAACATCTTTGCCCGGACAATGAAGGGGGCTAGCCAGCCGGCTGGATCAAACAATTTGGCAATTTGAGACAGGACCTGACGCTTTGAGAACGAAGATCCCAAGGTCAATTCTGGCGGAATGAAGAAAAAATCATCCGACGTCGCCTTCCACCGCACGCCGAGAGTCTTGGCCGTTCCTAAGTGGGAACCCTGCCGAACCCAGGGCCCCCTCGAGCTCTCGGATAGCTGCCTGCGCCTCAGTCTTTGAGTCTGCACCAGCGAGAACGTCGTCGACGTACATGAACTGTCGGATAATCTGACTCGCCTGCGGATACCTCGACTCTTCGTCTTCGGCGAGCTGTTGCAGGACGCGAATCGCTAGGAATGGAGCGCAATTGACCCCGAAGGTTACCGTCTTCAATTCGTAGTCGCGGATTTCTCCATCGGAGTTGCGAAACAGAATGCGCTGGAGTGGAGTATGCTTGGAGTCTACCCAAATCTGCCGGTACATCTTTTCGATGTCGGCATTGAAAACAAACCTGAAGTATCGCCACTTCAGGATTTGTATAGTCAGGTCGGATTGTAAGACCGGGCCCGCGTACAGAATATCATTCAGACTAGTCCCGTTTGCGGATGGGCTAGACGCATTGAAAACTACGCGCACCTTCGTAGTTGTGCTTTCGGGCTTGAGAACAGCGTGGTGTGGAAGGTAGTACGTGGCGGAACTGCTCGTCGTAGAAACCTCGGCCATGTGTCCTAAGTCGAGGTATTCCTGGATCACCGCGTCATACCGGGCTTTGAGGAGGGGATCCCTTTTTAGGCGCTGCTCGTTGCGGAGGAACTGAGCGAGAGCGAAGGATCGTGAAGATGCTAGCTCGGAGCCCTTGTGCTCGGGGTCGCGCAAGGGGAGCGTCACAACATAATTGCACTGATGGTCCCTTCTGGTGGTTTGAACGAAATTTTGTTCGCAAAACGCATCAGACTCAGGGACAATCTGTGTGGGCACTTCCTCCACCTCCCAGAACTTGGTGAGGAGCTGGTCCAGAGAGTCCTCGAGGGCGCAGGTAACTCGCGTGGAGAAGGCGGACACCCTGCGTGGCGCTGCCGAATGGACTGGGCCTGTCAACACTCATCCAAAAATGGTTTCCTGGCCGAGAAGTGAACCGCAGATGTCAGCTTTGGAATTGCCGAGGAGAATAGACGGAAGAATGTCTGCTCCTATCAAAATGTCGATCTGGGAGCTCTCAAAGAACTTGGGGTCCGCCAGGGGGATGTTAGGAAGGTCCTTAAGAATATCTCGTGGAATTGGATACGAGGGTAAATTCCCGGCCAGCTGCGGAAGAACATAGGCCGCAGTCTCTAACTGTATCCCAGGCCTGGAGGGCGATCGAATCGAAAACGTACACAACTTGGTGGACTGAGCGGCCACGGTTTGGTTCAGGCCGGACACTTGGGCTTGGACAGTCTTGAACGGAAGTTTGACTAAGTTGAATAGTCGTTCTGTAATAAAAGTAGCTTCGGACCCAGAGTCAATCAAGGCACGTGCTTGAAAGTTGCACCCCAGATGGCACACGTTAATGAGGGCAGTGCCCAGTAGGACGGCTCTTGACCCGGAAGCGAAGCATACTTGCACATCTGCGGGATCGTCGGAGGCACCCGTGCCTCTTGGAGAAGGCGCGGGCCGAGGCGTGGCTGTCGTAGACGGACTTGGAGCGGTTGCAAAAGGATTACCGCGGTGCAGGAGGGTGTGATGCCGGCTGTGGCATGTAAAACAGCTGTGGGCACTGGTGCAATCCCGTTGCTGGTGCCCTCGGGCAAAACAGTTAAGGCACAGTTGCCTTCTCTTGATATAGTCGGAGCGACCATTCACGTCCATTTCGAGGAACCGTGGACATACGCGAATGGGATGGTTCTCCCTGGAACAGAGATCACATCCCCTGGACGCTGGAGCGAGCCTGGCCTCATACGAGTTGAGCCTGCGCGGTGCGGCGCTCGCAGTTGCTGATCTTGGCGGAATTTGACCCGAAACGCTCGGTCTGATGTCGTCGATTGCCTCCAGAGTCCGATAGCGCTCTGTCAAGAAGGCGTCCAACTCACTCCAGGTTGGAATTTCGGACTTGTTGTGCACTGATTGCTCCCACATGGAAAGCGTAACTTTGGGAAGCTTTAAGGAGACCATGTATACCAGGAGACAATCCCAAGCTTCGACATTAATGGAGGACATACGTAAGGCAGTGAGGCAACTCTGAATGGTGCCTTGTAGCTCTTTCAGAGCTGCTCCGGACTCTTGGGGAACAGTCTGGATGTTGAAAAGGATTTTCAACTGACTGTTGACCAAAGACCGCCGATTTTCGAAACGATCGGTCAGGCCTTGCCATGCCGAGACGAAACCTTCATTTGTTAGCGGGGCCTTACAAACAATGGCGTGCGCGTCGCCACTTGTTTTCGACAACAGGTGGAACAACTTTTCCACCGGTGTGAGCCCCGAGTTGCGGATATATATGGCGGTGAACAAATCTCTGAAGGTGGGCCACCGAAGATAATCACCACAGAAAACTTCAGTGTCCACTGGCGGTAACCGGCAACTAGTGGAAGTGGGCAGTTGGCTGGGAGCGGAAGCCTGAGCGGACTGGACGGCGGCACCTTCTTTTATCTCCTGAAGCTTGGCTACGCACCTCGAATATACGGAGTAACAGTAGCTGTATTTGGATTCCAGCACTGTTGAGGTGACAGGGTCCTCAGCGGACCCGGAAAGAAGATCGGAGCAACTCTCATAGCCCTTTTTCACACTTTCCCATAAGCCCCGGATTTCGTCCAGATGGACTCGGCACATATGTGGAGAAAATCTGTCAGCTTCTGGGGCGCCCGGAGTGTGTAGGTCAGCTTCGAATTTGCTAACTCGGTCTGTTGTGGCAGCGAACTTCCTTAAAGCAACGTCTACCGTACTTTGCGCCATTTTTGCGACCGATCGAGTAAGTCTTGGTGAGGGCTCGTGGATCGTATCGACTGACTCGTCGCTCTTTGCCTGTGGAATGGCAGGGGCAGCCCTTGGCTTTAATTGGGACGACCGCGGAGATGCGGATTGGGACCTGTCTAGGCGGATGGATGGGATCAGACGTGGCTTTTTGTCGCCTCCCGTGGGCATTCTCCGAATTTAATTCTGCCGATTCGCGTGTGTCGACGCGGTCGACGCAGGGCGGTCACACTGATGCTCTTGGCGCGATCAGAAGCGGCGACTCGGCCCAATGAAGCCGTCAGCAGAAATTCGGTAATAAGGGCGGATGGTGCCTTATGTGAGGTGGACCGCAAAATCGGTAACCAGTAGGTAGGCAGGAAAAAAATATATATAAAAAATATATATAAAAAATATATATAAAAAATATATATAAAAAATATATAAAGAATATATATTGCGTGGCTCGGACGTGGAGCTTGCTTTATATTTTAGTTGGCAAAAAATGAGGCCCAGAAAATTAATAAATTATATCGAAGAATCCAAGAAACCATCAATAAATAAATAATTATTACAAAAAATTATTTGTTGTTTGCCCATGAAACACTTGCGCAGCCGGAAGGGTGGAATAAAAAACCTTGGCTTTGGTTCGGGCGAAAAACTCACTGTTGCCGTCGGCAAAGCAGTGGTCGTGTACGGTACGCAGGAGAGCGAAAAGAAACACAGCAATTACAACACCGCGGCTTTGGTTCGGCCGAAAACTCACTGTTGCCGTCGGCAAAGCAGTGTTAGTGTACGGTACGCAGGAGAGCGAAAAAAAACCACAGCAATAACAACACAGCGGCCGCTGCAGAAACTCCAACAAAATCAAAGAAAATTGACCAAAAAACAATCGCGGTCCCGCCCGAATGGATCTGTAATAATTTTTGATTTGAATGTTTGTCTCTTGTCGTCTCGCTTTTAATTGTGTTTATGTACGTATATACGTATATTAATTTCGTAGCGGAGGTTTAGTTGCTGGAATCGGGTGCAGATAATATGTGCATATATGTAAGTATGTATGTATGGGATAAATATGGGCATGCATTTATGGAGGCACAGTGGAGCGTCGCGGAGTGGACTGTATATTAAAATGTGCAGATAATATGGGCATATATATTATATGTATGTATGTATGGGTATGGGTATGTATATATGGGCATGCATTTATGGAGGCACAGTGGAGCGTCGCGGAGTGGACTGTATATTAAAATGTGCAGATAATATGGGCATATATATTATATGTATGTATGTATGGGTATGGGTATGTATATATGGGCATGCATTTTTGGAGGCACAGTGGAGCGTCGCGGAGTGGACTGTATTTTAAAATGTCTGGAAAAGGACAGTAAAATTATGTGGCGAAAAAAATGGCACACACCGGAATCAGAACAGAAAGAATATCAAGACCAACGGCAGACTGTCCGGCGAACAGGGAACTCCCGCACAGTGCACACTCGGTGGCCGATATTGTTTATGCCTTTCTTTTCTCACCACACAATTTCACTTTTTCACTTGGCGAATTCACGGAGTTAGAATTGCGCTGACATATAATTATTATAATATATGTATGTCGGAGAATGGAATATTCTTGATCGGAGAACTTCTAATTTCTTAGTATTAGAATTTGAGCGTCGGACAACTTCTAATTTCGTAGTATTTGAATTTGCTCGTCTCTTTGTTCCTTCGTTTCGAGGAACCATTGGAGCAAGGCGACGGTGGCGCGTCGCCCGTGTAGCGGTGCAAGAATTACCACAAAAGCGGCGCGACATCGTCGTCGAGTGCGGTTCAAGGAATCATATAAAAAGAGGTAGTAGTTAGAGGACGATGGGTTAGTCTTGATCGATCGTCACTACCGTGAAGAACGAAACGCGCTGTGCTCTTATGGAACCCGAACGTAATTCGACATCAGAAGTGGGATCTGGCCCTCTACCTTCATCAGTAGATGGATCATGGCGCACCATATTGGAATTACAAAATAAAAACTAAATCGAACTAGTGCGGGCCATAGAAACAACGACCCTTGACTCAGTGCAAAGAACTTCCCAAATATAACCCAGATGAGACTGGCGCCATCGCTTCATCATGGTGCACTACAGTCGAAATTATTTTAAAAGAAAACCCATTAAAAGGCAGTGCGTTGGTAGTGGGCTTAAGTTCTGCATTGGAGGGTAGTGCTTCCCACAATGGCTATCCCAAGTGTGTTACGCCGGTAACCGGGCTCGAATTCAAGGAATTATTTATACAACGCTTTGACACAAAGGAAACACCAGCCGCAATGTTTTTAAATATGCTGACAAAGCGACCGACTGATGAAATGAAAAGCTAAGTACTTCATTTTCTGGTAAAAGATTGAATAATATTATTATGTTAAAAGGCATAGGCAGTAATGAGATATGCAGTACGGTAAAATTCTAAGTAAATAAAGAATGTGAAGCACACCAATAAGGGTGATGAAATGAAGAGTATTAGAAGTATTAAGCGAAAAAGAAAATATTGAGAATGTTGAAGTGGATAAAGAATATGAAGCACACCAATAAGGGTGGTGAAATTAAGAGTATTAGAAGTAATATAATGCAAGCACAAGTGCAAAACTTACGAGAGTCTGTTTTGATCATGGCGTGTGGGGCATTTTATTGAGTTATTCTAATGTTGAATAAAGAATGTTGAATAAAGAATGTTAAAAAAAAGAAGGTAAAATAATGAAATAAAAAAAAAAAAGAAGAAAGAAACGAAAAAAGACCAAAGAGAATGGTAAAGATGGTAAAGATAAAGATGTTATATGGTAAAGAATGAAACGAAATAAGACGAATAAGAGATAAGAGAATGGTAAAGATTATGTTTAAATATGAAGGTTTGTCTCTGTAATGTTACAGGATGGCTAGTTAAGGAAATGAAATTTACTTTGTTATGAAAATGGTGGATAAATGAATGATGGTAACTTGAATTATGGAACTTTATACACGAGGTCGTGTTAGAGTCAGGATGGCCGTGTCGGAGAATGGAATATTCTTGATCGGAGAACTTCTTATTTCTTAGTATTAGAATTTGAGCGTCGGACAACTTCTAATTTCGTAGTATTTGAATTTGCTCGTCTCTTTGTTCCTTCGTTTCGAGGAACCATTGGAGCAAGGCGACGGTGGCGCGTCGTCCGTGTAGCGGTGCAAGAATTACCACAAAAGCGGCGCGACATCGTCGTCGAGTGCGGTTCAAGGAATCATATAAAAAGAGGTAGTAGTTAGAGGACGATGGGTTAGTCTTGATCGATCGTCACTACCGTAAAGAACGAAACGCGCTGTGCTCTTATGGAACCCGAACGTAATTCGACATCAGAAGTGGGATCTGGCCCTCTACCTTCATTAGTAGATGGATCATGGCGCACCATATTGGAATTACAAAATAAAAACTAAATCGAACTAGTGCGGGTCATAGAAACAACGACCCTTGACTCAGTGCAAAGAACTTCCCAAATATAACCCAGATGAGACTGGCGCCATCGCTTCATCATGGTGCACTACAGTCGAAATTATTTTAAAAGAAAACCCATTAAAAGGCAGTGCGTTGGTAGTGGGCTTAAGTTCTGCATTGGAGGGTAGTGCTTCCCACAATGGCTATCCCAAGTGTGTTACGCCGGTAACCGGGCTCGAATTCAAGGAATTATTTATACAACGCTTTGACAGAACGGAAACACCAGCCGCAATGTTTTTAAATATGCTGACAAAGCGACCGACTGATGAAATGAAAAGCTAAGTACTTCATTTTCTGGTAAAAGATTGAATAATATTATTATGTTAAAAGGCATAGGCAGTAATGAGATATGCAGTACGGTAAAATTCTAAGTAAATAAAGAATGTGAAGCACACCAATAAGGGTGATGAAATGAAGAGTATTAGAAGTATTAAGCGAAAAAGAAAATATTGAGAATGTTGAAGTGGATAAAGAATATGAAGCACACCAATAAGGGTGGTGAAATTAAGAGTATTAGAAGTAATATAATGCAAGCACAAGTGCAAAACTTACGAGAGTCTGTTTTGATCATGGCGTGTGGGGCATTTTATTGAGTTATTCTAATGTTGAATAAAGAATGTTGAATAAAGAATGTTAAAAAAAGAAGGTAAAATAATGAAATAAAAGAAAAAAAGAAGAAAGAAACGAAAAAAGACCAAAGAGAATGGTAAAGATGGTAAAGATAAAGATGGTATATGGTAAAGAATGAAACGAAATAAGACGAATAAGAGATAAGAGAATGGTAAAGATTATGTTTAAATATGAAGGTTTGTCACTGTAATGTTACAGGATGGCTAGTTAAGGAAATGAAATTTACTTTGTTATGAAAGAGAGAAAAAAATGGTGGATAAATGAATGATGGTAACTTGAATTATGGAAGTTTATACACGAGGTCGTGTTAGAGTCAGGATGGCCGTGTCGGAGAATGGAATATTCTTGATCGGAGAACTTCTAATTTCTTAGTATTCGAATTTGAGCGTCGGACAACTTCTAATTTCGTAGTATTTGAATTTGCTCGTCTCTTTGTTCCTTCGTTTCGAGGAACCATTGGAGCAAGGCGACGGTGGCGCGTCGCCCGTGTAGCGGTGCAAGAATTACCACAAAAGCGGCGCGACATCGTCGTCGAGTGCGGTTCAAGGAATCATATAAAAAGAGGTAGTAGTTAGAGGACGATGGGTTAGTCTTGATCGATCGTCACTACCGTAAAGAACGAAACGCGCTGTGCTCTTATGGAACCCGAACGTAATTCGACATCAGAAGTGGGATCTGGCCCTCTACCTTCATCAGTAGATGGATCATGGCGCACCATATTGGAATTACAAAATAAAAACTAAATCGAACTAGTGCGGGTCATAGAAACAACGACCCTTGACTCAGTGCAAAGAACTTCCCAAATATAACCCAGATGAGACTGGCGCCATCGCTTCATCATGGTGCACTACAGTCGAAATTATTTTAAAAGAAAACCCATTAAAAGGCAGTGCGTTGGGAGTGGGCTTAAGTTCTGCATTGGAGGGTAGTGCTTCCCACAATGGCTATCCCAAGTGTGTTACGCCGGTAACCGGGCTCGAATTCAAGGAATTATTTATACAACGCTTTGACACAAAGGAAACACCAGCCGCAATGTTTTTAAATATGCTGACAAAGCGACCGACTGATGAAATGAAAAGCTAAGCACTTCATTTTCTGGTAAAAGATTGAATAATATTATTATGTTAAAAGGCATAGGCAGTAATGAGATATGCAGTACGGTAAAATTCTAAGTAAATAAAGAATGTGAAGCACACCAATAAGGGTGATGAAATGAAGAGTATTAGAAGTATTAAGCGAAAAAGAAAATATTGAGAATGTTGAAGTGGATAAAGAATATGAAGCACACCAATAAGGGTGGTGAAATTAAGAGTATTAGAAGTAATATAATGCAAGCACAAGTGCAAAACTTACGAGAGTCTGTTTTGATCATGGCGTGTGGGGCATTTTATTGAGTTATTCTAATGTTGAATAAAGAATGTTGAATAAAGAATGTTAAAAAAAGAAGGTAAAATAATGAAATAAAAAGAAAAAAAGAAGAAAGAAACGAAAAAAGACCAAAGAGAATGGTAAAGATGGTAAAGATAAAGATGGTATATGGTAAAGAATGAAACGAAATAAGACGAATAAGAGATAAGAGAATGGTAAAGATTATGTTTAAATATGAAGGTTTGTCACTGTAATGTTACAGGATGGCTAGTTAAGGAAATGAAATTTACTTTGTTATGAAAGAGAGAAAAAAATGGTGGATAAATGAATGATGGTAACTTGAATTATGGAAGTTTATACACGAGGTCGTGTTAGAGTCAGGATGGCCGTGTCGGAGAATGGAATATTCTTGATCGGAGAACTTCTAATTTCTTAGTATTCGAATTTGAGCGTCGGACAACTTCTAATTTCGTAGTATTTGAATTTGCTCGTCTCTTTGTTCCTTCGTTTCGAGGAACCATTGGAGCAAGGCGACGGTGGCGCGTCGCCCGTGTAGCGGTGCAAGAATTACCACAAAAGCGGCGCGACATCGTCGTCGAGTGCGGTTCAAGGAATCATATAAAAAGAGGTAGTAGTTAGAGGACGATGGGTTAGTCTTGATCGATCGTCACTACCGTAAAGAACGAAACGCGCTGTGCTCTTATGGAACCCGAACGTAATTCGACATCAGAAGTGGGATCTGGCCCTCTACCTTCATCAGTAGATGGATCATGGCGCACCATATTGGAATTACAAAATAAAAACTAAATCGAACTAGTGCGGGTCATAGAAACAACGACCCTTGACTCAGTGCAAAGAACTTCCCAAATATAACCCAGATGAGACTGGCGCCATCGCTTCATCATGGTGCACTACAGTCGAAATTATTTTAAAAGAAAACCCATTAAAAGGCAGTGCGTTGGGAGTGGGCTTAAGTTCTGCATTGGAGGGTAGTGCTTCCCACAATGGCTATCCCAAGTGTGTTACGCCGGTAACCGGGCTCGAATTCAAGGAATTATTTATACAACGCTTTGACACAAAGGAAACACCAGCCGCAATGTTTTTAAATATGCTGACAAAGCGACCGACTGATGAAATGAAAAGCTAAGTACTTCATTTTCTGGTAAAAGATTGAATAATATTATTATGTTAAAAGGCATAGGCAGTAATGAGATATGCAGTACGGTAAAATTCTAAGTAAATAAAGAATGTGAAGCACACCAATAAGGGTGATGAAATGAAGAGTATTAGAAGTATTAAGCGAAAAAGAAAATATTGAGAATGTTGAAGTGGATAAAGAATGTGAAGCACACCAATAAGGGTGGTGAAATTAAGAGTATTAGAAGTAATATAATGCAAGCACAAGTGCAAAACTTACGAGAGTCTGTTTTGATCATGGCGTGTGGGGCATTTTATTGAGTTATTCTAATGTTGAATAAAGAATGTTGAATAAAGAATGTTAAAAAAAGAAGGTAAAATAATGAAATAAAAGAAAAAAAAGAAGTAAGAAACGAAAAAAGACCAAAGAGAATGGTAAAGATGGTAAAGATAAAGATGGTATATGGTAAAGAATGAAACGAAATAAGACGAATAAGAGATAAGAGAATGGTAAAGATTATGTTTAAATATGAAGGTTTGTCACTGTAATGTTACAGGATGGCTAGTTAAGGAAATGAAATTTACTTTGTTATGAAAGAGAGAAAAAAATGGTGGATAAATGAATAATGGTAACTTGAATTATGGAAGTTTATACACGAGGTCGTGTTAGAGTCAGGATGGCCGTGTCGGAGAATGGAATATTCTTGATCGGAGAACTTCTAATTTCTTAGTATTAGAATTTGAGCGTCGGACAACTTCTAATTTCGTAGTATTTGAATTTGCTCGTCTCTTTGTTCCTTCGTTTCGAGGAACCATTGGAGCAAGGCGACGGTGGCGCGTCGCCCGTGTAGCGGTGCAAGAATTACCACAAAAGCGGCGCGACATCGTCGTCGAGTGCGGTTCAAGGAATCATATAAAAAGAGGTAGTAGTTAGAGGACGATGGGTTAGTCTTGATCGATCGTCACTACCGTGAAGAACGAAACGCGCTGTGCTCTTATGGAACCCGAACGTAATTCGACATGTACATATATATATGCCAGTATGTAATTGGATGGCTGCACATACATATATGTACATATGCCGCGACCGTTTGCACTTTGATGTACGCAAAGAGAACGGCGAGGAATATGGCGGCGCGAAAAAGAAACGAAGTGGAGACGAATTGAAAATTTCGGCGGACTGGTAGCACTAGTTATTTATGCGGACTAGGAGCACTATTAATTTATGCGGACTAGGAGCACTTTTTATTTATGCGGACTAGGAGCACTATTAACCGGCAAGCAGTAGAAGCAGAGGTAAGATCGTACTTATCTTTGGGCAGAACAAGCCGGGAGCTGCTGGCAGAAGTGGAGAAGATGAACGAAAAAAATCCGGCTCGAAGGACCAATGTTTGTAGGGGGGCCGATCTTCCAAAGATAAGCAAACCAGTAGGCTAAGAAAATTCACAATATTCCACGGCGCAAAGCGAAACGGAGTCCAAACGACAGAATAGCGAAGGCACCAGAAAAAAGTATTGAGAGGCGGGGGCGTCGTGGGACTTCAATGTTTATTGCTAGCATTCATACATGAGACTGACTTAAAACCTAAAGCGCTGACGTGAGCGCGGGAGATCGACGGCGGCCGATCGCGAAGTCCGCAACCCGAGCTCGAGCTCGGAACCGAGCGCAAAAGAGAGGCGAGCGCGGACGAGAGCGAAAGCTCTGTGCGCAGAGGCGGCCCCTCACATAAACAACAATTTTTTTGCTCCTTCCGGCTAGTGCGACTTCCGGATATAACGACGTAAAATCGTCGATCCCTTGAATGTCGTTATAACCTGATTCTACTGTAATTAATTCTGTGTTTATAGGATAATACTGAAGGATGCACTGTTTCTGTTCTTTGTCACCTATTGATATTGTAAAACATGTTTAGTATACATCACTGTTGAATAGCCATTGTGCTGGGGAATTGTACGAATGTCAACCACAAAGTCTTTTGCGAAAGAAAAAAAAAAACAATTCAAACATAAAAACAAAGACTTGGCATATTTGAGCATTGATAAAAATAATAATCAAACAATTCGAGAATTGCTAAACTAAAATGAAACGACATTAACACACTCACTCCCGACACAATGAGCCATTTATCACCACTTGTCCTTGACTATACAGATTTATTAATCCTGTTGTGCCCCCTGTGGCCCTTGATGTTTTCTCTCTTTACTTACATGTACCTTTGCGTCACATCTGTAAGCTGACAATCTTTGGATATCGCTGAGAGAGGAGTGAAAAACAAATATATACCACAAGCTGTGACCACCTCCGTATCCAAGGACAAGTTTTTTGCTTCCCTTATATACCGCCACAAGGGACAACATTCTCTATAAATATATATAGAGAAGGCTAGATTGCACACGGAGAAGATATAGCACCATTTGACAAAGCCAAAACCGCTGCTATCAATTCCACGGCTGCACGATCGGGGCATGGTCATCCATAGGAGCTTCGCTCTTTTAAGAGCGGCTCCCACGGACGGGTGCCATGTTGATGTTCTTCCCGATCTGCAGCCTGGTATCTCTACGATGACGATGATAGTGACACTGCGTCCAGAAGCCAAGATGTTGCCGCCAGGAGGCGGACCACTTCAACTTCAACTTCAACAACGACAGCAACACGACAGGATGCAGCAGCATCGTCATCATCGCCATCACATATGTATATGGATTAATAACAACATCAGCAGCGGCCGCAATCAAATGCCGCCGCCTCATTGGCAGTCATTGCCGGTCCAAGAACAACAACAACAACAACAACGATGGCATTCAAGACGACGAGGAGAAGAAGCTCTCACAACCTCCATGCTGCTTCACCGGTACCCTGCTGCTTCACCATCATGCCCACCTCAACACGTGTTCGTGAACGGGCGACAGCTCAATTTAGCCCTATGGAGTCTTAGCATATCCCACCTGCAGCAGCACAGTGAAAATGCTGTAGCTGCAGCTGCAGGTCTTTCGTCGCCGCACTACGTCGTAAGACGACGCCGCATTCTGCCAGCCTCATACTCTCCTGAGGGTTATCAACGAACCTCTTGGTTGATTAGAGTATGGCCGCCTCACGATGCGGCTCTTAATGGACGAATCTGGAGTTTTAGCGTACATAAGCGGAATAGCGGACTTATACAGAGCTGTTGTCGCTATTGGAGTCGACCTCACGGACAATTGATTTGGGCTAGCAGTAGAGGAAAATCTCAAGAACAACTACAACAACTGCATCAGCACTGCGTCTATGGTCCATGGAGGGCAACTTCTGTGGCAGCAGCAGCAGTAGTCTGGTTCTTCTTCCTCTCACACCTGGATGCTCTTTATTCCAATGGAGGAGCGGAGATCGTCTTCTTAGCCGGGCGACATTCTGGCAATTCGCTGGCAATTCCTCAAACCGTTGCAGGACATAGAGTGGGCACAACCTCGAGAGTCATAACGCTGACTGCCTCTCTACATGACGGCGGCATCTCCCACCACCGCAACAACAACAACAACGAATGGAAACTACTTTCTGCGGCCACGTGCATATACATATGCACCTTGATCCTGCCTCAGGATCCCCATGGCGGCTGCACCATCTCTATCTGCGAGCAGCAGCAGCAACAGTAGCGGCAACAATCAACACGTAGATGACATCATCATCATCAGCGAAAACGACGACAGCGGAGACGACGGCGGCGAAAATCATCAACAGCAACAACTACAATCATCGGAGGAGCGTTCATATTGGGGCACGGATTGCTTCGAAAGCCGGGCACAGCAGCAGCAGCAACAGTAACAACAACATCAGCATAATCGACGACTTCTTCAATTCTTCTATGGCCTGCTGCCAAAGCGTTCCATTCACCTTGGTATGTCTACGCTCCTTTCTAACTTTTTCGCCTCGCCTCTCGATTTCTGCTGTCATCATCCGCCCTGGCTGATCCGGGACCAAGGATCTCATCGAAGCGGGACATGGAGTCCTGTTTCATCATCACCATCGCGTGGGCTGCCCACTGCCTACAATTTAGAGTCGAGTAAGGATAGGGAACTAGCTGTCTCACACTACAAGCCCACGGCACACAATTGGATCGCAGCATATATACCATCCTTTGATGCGATTTAGTTTCTTTTCGTCTCCCGTATTTTTCTCTTCCGCTTAGCTTTTTTAATTTCACATATTTTGAAACATTTTACTACATAACCGTATCTGAAGAATATTGTAAATTTGGAAGAGTTTTTATAACAAGGAGGCAAGACTCGCACCAAGTCGGATGTGCAGTATTAGTATTTTTCCTGACAAGCCCAATATGGGGAGTTCGTATACTTTCCGGTGCCCTGCTCGATCGGCTATTGCGACTTTGATCGTCATCATAAGTGATGATCCTGTCGCAGACACAGAGGCATTAGGATTAGTGGATAACCCCCAGCTTCCGAACAGAAAACAACCATGTATATAGCCAGATTGGAAGCCCATTTTAGCCTTATGTAAATAACCGACCATTTAAGCCACAATTCAAACTGTTCACACATGATCAAAAACAATTCCAATAATTCGAAATAAATATAAATTTATATGAAACAAAACGCCGTGTGAGCAGAAAAATTTGCCAGCTCTCACGGTAAGCACTTCCCACTGTTGGGAAGTATATGGCCACTGCGTTGGCCTTTATGTAATAAGAATTTCAATGTTAGCTATATAAGGACAGAATTAATATTAATAAAATCAGATTCTTACGAGAACTCAAGGCAACCAGCCTTCTTATTCAAGGTCTTGGTTTAAAAGAAATTTCAGCTGCAGCAAAGTGCGATTTGTTTTAGTAATATAAAATAAAATAGAAAACTAAACCAAACCATTATTATTTTACTGAATGGTAAGTTTATTTAGTATTAAAATTAAATTACAGATATGCAAATATGTAATAGATATACGTTTTAGCAGTGAAATAGTGATAAGTGCCTTGAGGCATCTTTGGGGCTCCAAACAAACTTTTGCTGCCAGTGGCTATTTGCAATCTGTAGAGTTATAGAACGATTTTTCTTAACATAAATTCTTAAATTAGAAGAAATGGCAATTTGGGAGTTATCCGACTTGACAGATGAGCAGCTAATGGAACTATTTGAGTCAGTCCAGTTGGATGAAGAGGACAGTGACGACGAGGACAATGATTTTAGTGTGGTGGAAGCTCTTAACAATTCATTAGAGGAAGCTGATACAGTCTCAGTTGGCAATGAAGAAAATGCTGTTAACAATGCCCAGGATCCTAAGCCTACCAGGAAGGCTACAAAACGGCCCCGATCACCATTGCCAACTTATGAAGATTCGGAATGCGAATCTTTTCCAAATAGTGGAGGCTTTAGTGCTGCTGGTAAGCAAATATAATTAGGATTTGTTATTTTTTATAAGTGATTAATAATGTATTTATGATAGGTCTTGAATCGATTTCAAGGGAACCAACTAGGATTCTGTGGCGGGAGCAATCTATGCAGCTGCATGTAAATAATATAGCATTTCGAGGAGATTTCACGCTTCCTGCAAAAATAAAGGAGCTGGAAACTCCAATACAGCTATTTTGCCAATTTTTAATGGATAAATAATGAAATCGATTGTCGATGAAACAATGCGCGCAGCTTTAACTGACAACATTTCTAATAATTTTAAAATTACAATCGATGACATTCGATTTACCGCTATCCGAATCTAAGGAGCTATTGGGGACAAAATGCGTTCGGACGCATAAAAAATTGCATGACTCGACATAGATTTGAGTCGATTAAAAAGTATTTAACTCTGCGTGATGAGAGCGAGCGCATAAAAAAGGTGAACCCGGCTACGATCCTCTGTTTCGTACCCGAAAACTTATTGATTACTTTAATCAACAGTGGGTGGTAAGGGTGCATCAGACCAAGGCAAGATCAGCAAAGTTTTTGTTGATGGATATTCCTTGACTCTACTGGTGCATCAAGTCGACTCGCAGGTGAATATCATTTGATAGACACCACCTTCTCCTCGGAGAGGGTCCTCCGCGTGGTATTTCCTGGAAACGTACTTCGGTACGGCTAATGCGAGCGGCAATTCCCTGTGAATCCTCCAACAATTCCTATGACTCCACATCCTTACCGAGACCTGGGTAAGTCTTAAAACGGCCTCCCCTCAAGCCAGGCGTGTTACGCGACCCGTGCCCGCTGGCTTACAGGTTCGCAGCTGAGGGGTTAATCCAGCTGTGTCTGAACGGAGCCTTCCCAGGGCCAGGCAACCCTGGGTCGTAAGTGGCCTTGCCGCGGCTTTGGGGCGAAGCCGCGGTCGACCTCCTTCAATGCCCCAAACCCCCTCTGGCCCGCTGCGCTTGCCTGGTCGAGCAAAGCGGGCGATCATGAATGAAAATGAACAACCAAAACCGTGCTTCGGACCTCGTGGGTGAGGCTAAACCCCGAAAACTGTCAGAGATGGACGAGGAGGAGTTGCTAATGCCTAGGCAGGGCTTAGCTTCTCAACCATCATCGGATATCGACGAGGACGAGCTGCTGATGCCAAGTCCGGCCATCAACGCTCTGTCGACATCCGAGGGGGGCGCTAGTGCTAGCACCCCTCAAGCCACTACACACACAGGTGTGGCTCAGTTGGGCACCACCGTAGAAGATAATGGCGGCAAAGATGAGCCGCTGTCACACCAAAAAAGGCGTGCAAGGGCACACAGGGCCCGTTTCATTCTGAGCAAAATTGCGAAGAATGAGGCTGAGGGCAAGGTGGACCCGAGAAACGCCGCTGATAAAGCGAAATTCCTGGCAGTAATTGCGGATTTCGAAGCCTACCAAAAGGCTAACCCCGAGGCGTTCCAGCCCCCGAAGGCGAAGCGTGAGCGATCACAGGATGTGAGCGTAAGCGCACCTAAGAGGGCCAAGGACGCTCAGGGGAAAGCAAGAGCGACATCCTTCGTCAAGCAGACGAAGAAGTTCAGCGAGGTGGCCAGAGACAGTCTGGCTATGGCGCGGGTTGATGAGCTCAACGACGACGGGCGCCTGCTGGCAGAGAAGTGGGGGGAGCTAGAGGCCAAGTTGTCTGACTTGGTGACCGACAGGTTGGTTGCCACGCCAGGCGGTCCTATCCCCTCCTTCGACTCTTCGGACGTGGTGAGAGGGCACCGGGTAATCAGGTGCGACGACGGGTTCTCGAGGAGCTTCCTGGAAGAATGTGTGGCCAAGATCGGCGACACATGGAACGGCCTTAGGATTAGGTTGGTCCACGCCAGGGAGATTCCGAGAAGACCCAAAGCTCGCATCTGGTTACCACTGGGGCAATCTGACCATGCCAGGGTGCTCCAATGTTTGAGAGCGCAAAACCCAGACGTCCATACAGAGGACTGGGCCATCCTGAAGGCCGAAAAAGAAATGAAGACGAGCCAGCCATTTCTTATGCTAATAAACCAGCGTTGCCTTCCGCAGCTGGAAAAGAACAATTACAAAATCCGGTACGGCATCAGGAGGGCCAAGATCAAGGTCTTTCTTGCAGAACCGGACGAGCTATTGGAGGAGGTGGACGACGAAGGATATCGTCATTGCGCTACTTCAAGAACCATGGACCAGGAACGAGCAAGTTTCTGGTCTGACACTACCTGGATACAACCTACTATACACCAACTCGACAGGTAGACCGAGAGCTTGTATAGTAATAAAGAATCACTTTAATGCTTTTCTTGTTTCTAATCTCAGCACATCGGATATAGCAGTTGCCAGATTCGTCACAGTAGATGGAACAGGAATGCTGATTACCTCTGCGTACATGGCCCACGACGAGCAGGCTCCGCAAGAACCGGTGGTCAAGCTGTTGCAGCGGGCGGAAGACACGAAGACAACCCTGGTGATCGGGTGCGACGCGAAAGCGAGACACACACTCTGGGGAAGTTCCGAAACAAATTATAGAGGTGAGTCACTTTTTGATCATATTATATGTCGTAACGTTACAATATGTAACAAGGGGAATACACCAACCTTTAAATTTCCGAGCACGGAGGTTTTTCAAGGGTGGGAGGAGGTGCTAGACCTCACTTTACTCGTAGAACATAGCCACTATACAGTAGAGAACTGGAATGTGTCGCTGCAACATTCTTTTTCTGATCATGGTAGGTAGGTTAAAGTGGTGAGGCTCTCCACGAGCCTCCAATTAGAGCTGAGCTCCGTTTTGATCCACACCCTCTGTTTTTCGGTTGTAGCTGGTCGTGCTCAGCACCATCCCGAATCGTTAAGAAATGCAAGGATGGCTGCAATCTTACGCTTCCCTACTTCTCTCAGCGATTCTAGCTGGAAGGCACCTAAATGACGCATTCTCCTGTTGTTCAAAGCTGGACAGTGACAGAGCAGGTGCTCTGGTGTCTCCTGTTCTGCTTGTTCCTTGCAGCTTCTGCAGCTTGTGTTATAGGAAAGCCCCATCTTCATTGCATGCGATCCTATCGCCCAATGACCGGTGGAGACAGCTGTTATCCTACTGATATCCTTTTTACTATGGGATATCAGTTCTATAGTACGTTTGCTGTCGAAGTTCGGCCAACATAACTTCGATCTTCGGTTTTGGCTCGTCCTTGACCATTCTTTGGTGGCCTGACCTTTGAAATAGTCATGGATCTTAGACTGTACCGCTTTCAGCGATATTAGAGTATCTTTAAGTTTGCTACGCTCGGCTGAGCCCTTGCGGGCTAGATCATCTGCCTTTTCATTTCCTGGTATGTCGTTGTGTCCTGGCACCCAGGTTATTCTAACGTCGTTGTGTTCAGCAAGCTCGTTTAAAGCTGCCTTACACTCCGACACTAACTGCGAGTTTGTCTTGACCGCTGCTAGGGCTTTGATAGCCGCTTGGCTATCCGAGTAGATCCTCACTTTGGTATTGCTAAGGCCTCGCTGATTGGATAGTCTGGCTGCCTCCAATACAGCGAGTACCTCAGCCTGAAAGACTGTCGCTGATGCTGAGAGACTGAAAGTCGATTCAATCATGATAAATAGGTCAATCGGCATGATGTCCAGGATTACGTTCAGGGCGGCCGCCGGGCACGAGCGCATAGCCCCCGTTGCTCCTGCGCATGCCGAACGCTGTATCCTTGTTAGTTTGGTGATGTTATAGGCTCTAGTGAGTGCCGGCCACCATACTAGAGCCCCGTATGTTAATATAGGTCTAACTACTGCTGTGTAGAGCCATAATATGGTCTTTGGGTGTAGTCCCCAGTTTTTCCCAAACATCTTTCTACAGGAGTAGAAGGCAATGCTTGCCTTCCTGACTCTCTCTTCGATGTTTTGTTTCCATGACAGCTTAGGGTCTATCTATCTTGGGCATGTTATAACTTGGGATCTTTGATCTCCTTGTAAATAACATTAGTTCTCTCTTATTAGGGTTAATCCCCAGTCCGCAGGATTTTGCCCAGTTATTTAGTCTGTCCAGAGCACCCGACATAATTTCGCTTATGACGTCGGGGAATGGACCTGATACTAGTAGCACTACGTCATCGGCGTATGCTACTGCCCTTACTCCCCCACAATTGAGTTCTTTCAATATGTGGTTCATGTTGGTTAGCCAGAGAAGCGGCGATAATACTCCGCCCTGGGGTGTGCCTCTCTTCACTACTCGCGTGAGGTGAGTGCCACCCAGCTCGGCCACTATCGTCCTACTCGTGAGCATAGCACCTATCCATTCTCTGGTGCATCTCTCAACACCTATCGAGCTGAGGGAGCCCAGGATGGGTTCGGCGTTCACGTTATTGAACGCACCTTCTATATCTAAGAAGGCGGCCATCGTGTATTCTTTGTAGTTCAGAGCTTTCTCGACGTGACTCACCACTTCATGCAGTGCTGTCTCGGTCGATCGACCCTTTCGGTATGCGTGTTGAGCATCCGATAGGTGATCTTCCTCCGCCTTGTCTCTTATGTGTATGTCCATTAGCCTTTCCATCGTCTTCAGGATGAAGGATGTTAGGCTGATTGGTCTATAATCCTTAGCTAGGATGTGACCCCTCCTGCCCGGCTTTGGTATAAATATCACTTTAGCTTTCCTCCATAGGAGCGGTATGTGACTCAATTTCATGCTTGCTTCATAGATGGCTTTAAGCCACCTACTGATGCTTTCTATTGCTGCCTGTAGCATCGCCGGAATAATACCATCGGGGCCCGGGCTTTTATACTTGTCGAAGGAGTTTATCGCCCATTGTATCTTTTCAATGGTGATAATGTCTCCAGCTGACGTGAAGTTCTGTTCGGTTCTAGGTCTCCCCGGGTCAGAGTTTACCCGCACATTCCCTGGGAAGTGCGTGTCAACCAGTACCTCTAGGGATTCTTCGACTGACGATGTTGAAGTACCGTCAGGTTTGTTAATTAGGGATGGGCTTGTGTGCCCTTTAGCAAGGATCTTACTTATCCTTGCCGTATCCTTTATGTCTTCTAAAGCTTCACAGTAACTTTTCCAAGATTCTTTCTTGGCTTCGTATACTGCTTTTTTGTATTGTTTTTGTACTACTTTGTAAGGTGCCCATTCTTTGGACACAAAACATATATTGAAGGACTTTCGTGCTCTCTTTCTGAGGTCACTCAGTTCCTTGGTCCACCATGGTGGATACTGTTTCTTTGAATACGACACCTTGCATGTCTCATTGTAGGCGTTGTTTAGTATGTTCGTAAGGTCCTCTACTTCTTTATCAAGGGCCTTAGCTGAGGATTGTACTTTAATCCTCCTGTTCCTAACCTTTGCATGGACAATATCACTGAACTTGCCCCAGTTTGTCTTTCGTGGATTGCGTCTAGGTGTCGCTTTGCTGGTCGGCACCGATAACTCAAAGAATATGTACCTGTGATCGGAAAAGGAATGTTGAAGCGACACATTCCAGTTCTCTACTGTGTACCGGCTGTGTTCTACGAGTAAGGTGAGATCTAGCACCTCCTCCCACCCCTGAAAGACCTCCGTGCTCGGAAATATAAAGGTCGGTGTATTCCCTTTGTTACATATTGTAACGTTACAGCATATAATATGATCAAAAAATGACTCACCTCTATCATTTGTTTCGGAACTTCCCCAGAGCGAGTGTCTCGCGTTCGCGTCGCACCCGATCACCAGGGTTGTGTTCGTGTCTTCAGCCCGTTGCAACAGCTTGACCACCGGTTCTGGCGGAGCCGGATCGTCATGGGCCATGTATGCCGAGGAGATTAGCACTCCTGTCCCATCCGTTGTCACGAATCTGGCAACTGCTAGATCCGATGTACTGAGATTAGAACAGAGAAAAGCGTTAAAATGATTCTTTATTACTATACATGCTCTCGGTCTACCTGTCGAGTTCGTGTACAGTAGTGTATATCCAGGTAGTGTCAGACCAGAAACTTGCTCGTTCCTGGTCCATGGTTCTTGTAGTAGCGCAATGTCGACATCCTTCTCCCTTAGAAGGATGGACAAATTAGCTGAAGCGTGCGAGCTGCGCTTCAAGTTAATTTGGGCGACTTATGGTCGATGATCAGGTCATCCAACAACTTGTTCGTGTCGTCCACCTCCTCCAGTAGCTCATCCGGCTCGGCTAGAAAGACCTTGATCTTGGCCTTCCTGATGCCGTACTGGATTTTGAAATCGTTCTTTTCCAGCTGCGGCAGGCAACGCTGGTTTATGAGCAAAAGAAATGGCTGGCTCGTCTTCATTTCTTTTTCAGCTTTCAAGATGGCCCAGTCCTCTGTGTGTGCTCTCAGACATTGGAGCACCCTGGCATGGTCAGACTGCCCCAGTGGTAACCAGATGCGAGCTCTGGGTCTTCTCGGAATCTCCCTGGCGTGAACCAACCTTATCCTAAGGCCGTTCCACGTGTCGCCGATCTTGGCCACACATTCTTCCAGGAAGCTCCTCGAGAACCCGTCGTCGCACCTAATTACCCGGTGCCCTCTCACCACGTCCGAAGAGTCGAAGGAGGGGATAGGACCGCCTGGCGTGGCAACCAACCTGTCGGTCACCAAGTCAGACAGCTTGGCCTCTATCTCCCCCCACTTCTCTGCCAGCAGGCGCCCGTCGTCGTTGAGCTCATCAACCAGCGCCATAGCCAGACCGTCTCTGGCCACCTCGCTGAACTTCTTGGTCTTCTTGACGAAGGATGTCGCTCTTGCTTTCCCCTGAGCGTCCTTGGCCCTCTTAGGTGCGCTTACGCTCACATCCTGTGATCGCTCACGCTGGAACGCCTCGGGGTTAGCCTTTTGGTAGGCTTCGAAATCCGCAATTACTGCCAGGAATTTCGCTTTATCAGCGGCGTTTCTCGGGTCCACCTTGCCCTCAGCCTCGTTCTTCGCAATCCTGAGCCCTGTGTGCCCTAGCACGCCTCTTCTGATGTGTGAGCTGTGGGTCGACTACGGTGGTGCTCAACTGAGCCACACCTGTGTGAGTGTTGGCTTGGGGAGTGCTAGTACTAGCGCCCCCCTCGGATATTAACGGAGCGTTGGCGACCGGGCTTGGCCTCAACAGCTCGTCTTCATCAATATCCGATGTTTCTCGAGATGCTAAGCCCTGCCTAGGCATTAGCAACTCCTCCTCGTCCATCTCTGACATTGTGCGGGGTTTAGCCTCCCCCACGAGGTCCGAAGCATGGCTTTGGGAGTTCATTGTCATCATCATAATCGCCCGCTTTGCTCGACCAGGCAAGCGCGGCGGGCCAGAGGGGGTTTGGGGCATTGAAGGAGGTCGACCGCGGCTTCGCCCCAAAGCCGCGGCAAGGCATCTTACGACCCAGGGTTGCCCGGCCCTGAGAAGGCTCCGTTCAGACACAGCTGGATTAACCCCTCAGCTGCGAACCAAAAGCCAGCGGGCACGGGTCGCGTAACACGCCTGGCTTGAGGGTTTCTGATCATAGGTACATATTATTTGAGTTATCGGTGCCGATTAGTAAAGCGACACCGAGACGCAATCCACGAAAGACAAACTGGGGCAAATTCAGAGATATTGTCCACTCTAAGGTTAGCAACAGGAGGATTAAGGTACAATCCTCAGCAAAGGCCCTCGATAAAGAAGTAGAGGACCTCACGAACATACTAAACAACGCCTTTGAGGAGACTTGCAAAGTGTCATTCTCAAAGAAGCAGTACCCACCGTGGTGGACCAAGGAGCTGAGTGATCTCAGAAAAAGAACACGAAAATCCTTTAATACATGTTATGTGTCCAAAGAATGGGCACCATATAAAGAAATACAAAAACAATACAACAAAGAAGTATACGAAGCTAAGAAAGAATCTTGGAAAAGTTACTGTGAAGCTTTAGAAGACATAAAGGACACGGCAAGGCTTAGTAAAATCCTTGCTAAAGGGCACACAAGCCCATCCCTAATTAACAAACCTGACGGTACGTCTACATCGTCAGTCGAGGAATCCTTAGAGGTACTTGTAGACACGCACTTTCCAGGGAACGTGCGGGTAAACTCGGACCCCGGGAGACCTAGAATAGAACAGAACTTTACGACAACTGGAGACATTATCACCATTGATAAGATACAATGGGCGATAGACTCCTTCGACAAATATAAAAGCCCGGGCCCCGACGGTATTGTACCGGCGATGCTACAGGCAACAAAAGAAAGCATCAGCAGGTGGCTTAAAGCCATCTATGAAGCTAGCATGATCCTGAGTCACATACCGCTCCTATGGAGAAAAGCTAAAGTAATATTTATTCCAAAGCCGGGCAGGAGGGGTCACATCCTAGCAAAGGATTACAGACCAATCAGCCTAACATCCTTCATCCTGAAGACGATGGAAAGGCTAATAGACATTCACATAAGAGACAATGCGGAGGGAGATCACCTGTCGGATGCCCAACACGCATACCGAAAAGGTCGATCGACCGAGACAGCACTGCACGAAGTGGTGAGTCACGTCGAGAAAGCTCTTAACTACAAAGAATACACGATGGCCGCCTTCTTAGACATAGAAGGCGCGTTCAATAACGTGAACGCCGAACCCATCCTGGGCTCCCTCAGCTCGATGGGTGTTGAGAGATGCACCAGAGAATGGATAGGTGCTATGCTCACGAGTAGGACGATAGTGGCCGAACTGGGTGGCACTCACCTCACGCGAGTAGTGAAGAGAGGCACACCCCAGGGCGGAGTATTGTCGCCGCTTCTCTGGCTAATCAACATGAACCACATATTGAAAGAACTCAATTGTGGTGGAGTAAGGGCAGTAGCATACGCCGACGACGTAGTGCTACTAGTATCAGGTCCATTCCCCGACGTCATAAGCATCATTATGTCGGGGGCCCTGGAAAGACCAAATAATTGGGCGAAATCCTGCGGACTGGGGATTAACCCAAATAAAACAGAACTAATGCTATTCACAAGAAGATCAAAGATCCCAAGCTACAACATGCCAAAAGTAGATGGCATAGAGCTTAAACTTTCAGAGCAGGCGAAGTATTTAGGAATTATACTTTACCCAAAGCTCTCATGGAAACGGAACATCGAAGAGAGAGTCAGGAAGGCAGGCATTGCCTTCTACTCCTGTAGAAAGATGTTTGGGAAAAACTGGGGACTACACCCAAAGACCATAATATGGCTCTACACAGCAGTAGTTAGACCAATATTAACTTACGGGGCTCTAGTATGGTGGCCGGCACTAACTAGAGCCTATAACATCACCAAACTAACGAGGATACTACGTTCGGCATGCGCTGGAGCCACGGGGGCTATGCGCTCGTGCCCAGCGGCCGCCCTGAACGTAATCCTGGACATCATGCCGATTGACCTATTCATCAAGGATACGGCGGCTCAGAGTGCGGTGAGACTAAAAGCAAGCAATTGCTGAAGGGAACGCCGCATAGGACACCGCACTATCCTTGACGGGGTTAAGGCGTTAATAGACGAAGACATGGACTACATGACAACCGAAATTAGATTCTGTAACGGCTATACGACCTCCTACCCGACGAGGGAGGAGTGGACTAGAGGTAGGGTAACCGAACAAGATGAGGTATCGCTCTACACCGATGGCTCCAAGATGAGCTGTGGTGTGGGGGCTGGGATCTTCGCTGAGAGCTGGGGGATCGAATCGACTTTCAGTCTCCCAGCATCAGCGACGGTCTTTCAGGCTGAGGTACTCGCTGTATTGGAGGCAGCCAGACTATCCAATCAGCGAGGCCTTAGCAATACCAAAGTGAGGATTTACTCTGATAGCCAAGCGGCTATCAAAGCTCTAGCAGCAGTCAAGACAAACTCACAGTTAGTGTCGGAATGTAAGGGAGCCTTAAATGAGCTTGATGAACACAACGACGTAAGAATAACCTGGGTGCCAGGGCACAACGACATACCAGGAAACGAAAAGGCAGACGAGCTAGCCCGCAAGGGCTCATCCGAGCGTAGCAACATTAAAAATACACCAATATCACTGAACGCAGTGCAGTCTAGGGTCCACGATTTTTTCAAAGGTCAGGCCACCAAAGAATGGTCAAGGACGAGTCAAAACAAAAGATCGAGGCTATGTTAGCCGAACTTCGACAGCAAACGCACTGAAGAACTGATATCACATAGTAAAAAGGATATCAGTAGGATTACAGCAGTCTCCACCGGTCATTGGGCGATAGGAACGCATGCAATGAAGATGGGGCTGCCCTATAATACAAGCTGCAGAAGCTGCAAAGAACCAACAGAACAGGAGACACCAGAGCACCTGCTCTGTCACTGTCCAGCTCTAAACAACAGAAGAATGCGTCATTTCAATGCCTTCCAGCTGGAATCGCTGGGAGAAGTAGGGAAGCTCAAGATTGCAGCTATCCTTGCTTTTCTTAACGATGCGGGATGGTGCTAAACATCACTAGCTATTACCAGAAAACAGAGGGTGTGGATCAAAACGGAGCACAGCTCTAATTAGAGGCTCGAGAAGGGTCTCACCACTTAAACCTACCTACCTTAATCAACAGTTTGACTCGGTGCCCAAACAGCCACGCCTTTGTGTTGATGAACAAATGTGCAGCACAAAAATGAAGCACCACTTACGCCAGTACATGCCAAACAAGCCACACAAGTGGGGTATCAAACTATTTGTACTATGTGATTCATTTGGATACGCATACCACTTTGAAGTATACAGCGGTGCAGGAGATAATGTGATCTTGCCTGGTCACCCAGATCTTGGTGCTTCGGCCAACATTGTTGTGCGTTTAACACAAATCGTTCAAAGTTTTAAGAATCACATCATTTACTTTGAAAATTTTTATACCTCACTGCCTCTGATGGTGTACCTACGTGCAAAAGGTATTTACAGCCTTGGCACGATTCGAGGAAATCGTATCCCTAATTGCAAGCTACCAAACGAAGATACCATTGCCAAATTGCCAAGAGGTTATATAATTGAGTACGTAGGTTGCTCATATGGAATCGAATTAACAAATGTCCTGTGGAAAGACAGCAAAGCCGTTCGCTTTTTGTCGACATATGTGGGTGTTAAACCATTTGCAAAGAAGGATCCGAGTGCGGAAACATCTAAAGCTTCACGGTTCGACAGAAAATCGAAGAAATATATTGAAATCGATTGCCCCCAAATTGTTCATGAGTATAATGCTCACATGGGCGGTGTAGACCTCATGGATGGTTTAATGGGCCGTTATCATATAAGAGCCAAAACTCGGGATGCAGCAACTCGCATTTTTTATCATTTAATTGATATGGCAGTTACCAATTCTTATATTTTATACAGACGTATACAAATAGAGAACGAGGCGAAAAATGAAAAACTGCTGGAACTCCCAGATTTTCGAGAAGCGGTGGCCGCAGGTATGGTGGCATACAAATCGAAAAATATGACAGGTCGTCCATCTGCATATAGATCGCCGTGCTCTCAATTAGTGCGGGCTATTAACTCACCATCCTCTCGGATAGAGCAATCAGCACAGTCTCCACTGTCTCACCAATCGCCACAGCTTAGACTGAAGCATGGAGAAAAATCAAAACATCCTATAGCAAACTTGCGTTTTGACCAAGCGAACCATTTCCCTCATTGGTTGGAGCGAGATAGTGAAAACATCGCAGACACAATGCATTTGCACTAAATGCAATTTACATTTATGCTGCACAGCTAATAAAAACTGTTTCTTAAAATATCATAATAAGCAATAAAACAATTTGTCATGTCAAACAATTATATTTTTTTACTCTCAAAAGCCCAAGAGTGCCTTGAGGCACCTATTCACTTTTTCTCACCTTACAGGTAAACGAAAGCTTCTACGTTATTTTTAATAGCATATTCGAGTTCAGAAGGCACAAGTTACTTTAGAAAAAATTATTTCATTTAATGTCTTCCATTATTTTGGAAATTGGCATTAGAGGGTTAAGGATTAAATCAGCGCCTATCTAAAAAGGCTACTCTTGGTTCCCCCTCTATGGTAAGGGACAGAGTATAAACCAAAAAAAGAAAAGGATTACAAATCTTTTATGTTTTAAAATAAAAAAATAATAAAAAAAAAAAAAAAAACAAATTAAAGTGCATTTAGGCCCGCATAAAATAGCGGCAGCCAATACATAAAAAACTAAAATAACACAGGCCGACAAAATCAGCTCGACCCTCTGACCCAGAAACCAGTATATACTTTTCCGAAGGTTTTCGGTGCGCTGAATCCGAATCCGAGGTCGGAATTTCCGAATTGGCTCTGGTTTCCGAGATATCCTAACCTAAAAGTTCAAAAACACCGTTTTTTGCCTATATTTGAGGTTATGTAGCATCGAATTAGTTTTTTTACTGAAAATACTGAAAAAGCCATCTTAAAGTATAACCCTTGCCCTTTCCAATCCTGTTGAGTTTGATTAAATATCTCTTTTTTTCGCTGAGATATCGTACTTTGAAATTGATATAGAGTATTCTTTGTCGAGTGAGCTGTCTGACATGCCCCGCGATTTCGTTTATGGTCGTTTTATGGTCGCCATATTGAATTTTTTACTTACATCTAATTCGGATTCGGATTCAGCGCACCAAAAACCTTCGGAAAAGTATATACTGGTTTCTGGGTCAAAATTTTGTCGGCCTGTGTAATTTTTTAAAAAGTGCATTTAAGCCCGCATAAAATAGCGGCTGCCAATAATTAAAAAACAAAAATAATTTTGTTAAAGTGCAGTTAAGTCCGCATAAAAAAGCGGCAGCAATTAAAAAAAAAAAAACCAACAAAAAAAAAAGCAACAACGTAAACGACGGCGACGGCGACGAAGGCAGCGACGGCAACAACGGCGACGACGGCAGCAACGAAAAACCCGAGACGCCAGATAAGATATATTTTAAAATAAATACAGAATATAATACAAGTTAATAATTTTAAATATATAAAAAAAAGATAAGAAAAGATATATTTTAAAATAAATATAATACGGAATATAATACGAGTTAATAATTTTAAATATATTTAAAAAAAAAAAAAAACATTTTCTATTTTTTTTGTTGTTAGATTTCATATATAAAACAAAATGTTGTCCGAGCAAATCATAAACCTGCTGAAAAGGCAGTCTGAGGTAAATAAGATATGTGTAGAAATCGTAGGTAAAGAGATAAAACAATTTTCAAGCCGTGAGTTAGAGTATTTAAGTGAGTTGGAAAAAGAATTTCAATCCAATCACAAAACATTAGTGAGCTTAGGCCCTATAGACCACGACTATTTCAATAAAAAAAGGTATGAGCATATTTTTAGTGCATTTCAGCTAATACAAGAAAGGGTCGCGGAGTCATCGTCAGTTAGCAAAGAGGAGCACAAGCATCCATTAATTGAGGAAAAAATTAAAAAACTGAGGGAGTACTTAAAGGAAACGTATATAGAAATACAAAGCCAGAAACGCGAAACCTTGCGAATCAGAAAAAACAAAATTCATTTTCTCTGACAAAATATTTCCGACCTCAAGAGTAAAATAGTAGCATGTAGCTCAAATGTTGAGGCAGCCCTTAACGAGTTAGAATTTGATATTCAAAATATTTCATCTGAGATAAATGAACAGATTAAGGAAAAGGTTGTGGAAACAATTGCGGGAACCAATACTATCCCAGATTTACCTACCCTACCTAATATTGAGGTACCCACATTTGACGGCGATTCCAAAGAGTTGCGACGCCCCGCGCCGCATTTCTTATTACTATTATTACTGATTACTATACTATTATACTATTACTATACTATTATTATTATTAGTCGCTTATTATGAGTATTATTATTTACGGCCACCGTTATTATTATGAATTGGGATTATTATGAATTTTTATTATTAGTAGTAATAAATAAAGGGGCGCGAGTACGCCATCTGGCAACACCCCACCGATAGAGGCACCAGCCCTGAACAGCTGATAGTTATCGGCCGTGCCCAACGATATGGCAACCCTGGTGCCTATCGATAAGAATCGAATATCGATCGGGGAAACACAGCTGATCGCGGCCTATAAAAGGCGAGACACAACTCAGGGCAAGTTCACTTCTTGCGAGCAGCCGAGCAGACAACACCTGGGTAAGTTAACAAGTAGATAATAATAGTGGAGCAAGGCTCTTGTAGCCGAACTCCCAACAGTATCATAGACGTGGGCCAAGGTTCAGCTCCTGCTAGCGGATCTTGAAGTGGACCAGGGTAGCGGAGCAAGGTTCCTGTAACCGAACTCATGCCACAGAATAGGAAGGGGCCCAAGGTTTAGCTCTTGCTAGCAGATCTTGATGAGAACAGGGAGTAAGGTTCCTGCAACCGAACTCGAGCGGATTAGCACAGACATGGGGCCACGGTCTAGCTCTTGCTAGCGGACCCCGAGGAGGGAGGAAATCGAGGGCATTAGGAGGATAGAACACCGGTGCGAGCATAGGCCCGACGATCGTCATTACGACATAGCGTCACCCGGACTCGACCGTCGTGACCCTAACCGCGGCCAGCCCGCTTGGATCACACGCCTCACCCCGAAGACAACTTATTACAGGTACATTACAGGGTATCCACAAGCCGACCGCGTCAGTCGCGAAGTCGCACGACCCTACACTACAGGGTATCCACAAGCCGACCGCGCCAGTCGCGAAGTCGCACGACCCTACACTACAGGGTATCCTCAAGCCGACTACATCGCGCCAGTCGCAAAGTCGCACACCCTGCATTCCAGGATATTCTCAAGCCGACTACATCGCGCCAGTCGCGAAGTCGCCCGCACTACAGGGTATCCGCACGCCGACTATATCGCGCCAGCCGCGGAGTCGCCACTTCTTCCCCAGGAACAACACGATCGTAATAAATAAATAAATAAAACCGAACTTTCACCTCTCTTCTTACTGGTTACTTGTGGGACTCAGGGAAACGGCACGCACAAATTTGTGTAACTCACGACCCCGGCGAGCTAAGCCACGCAGCCCGAAAGAGGGTCGTTACACTGGCGCCCAACGTGTTTAGTTCCTGAGTCCTGTAAAATACAAAGTAAACCATGTCCACGATGGATAAACCTGGAAGTCAAGCACCCACCGACACAAGACCATGAAAACAAAAAGCCCGAATAGGAGCCAAGGTACGAAGAACCCCGCAAAGACGAAGAACACACCAGCGAGGGAGACGACGACGGCAACGGCAAAGGACACGAGGAAAACACCAACGGAGGCATACACAGGACTCGACCCCAGAAGATCCCAGGATAACGAAACGACCACGGAATGGCCACGGATCACCAGCGCAACCAAGACCTGTTCTGGCAACGGAGGGGGAGATGCGACGCCCCGCGCCGCATTTCTTATTACTATTATTACTGATTACTATACTATTATACTATTACTATACTATTATTATTATTAGTCGCTTATTATGAGTATTATTATTTACGGCCACCGTTATTATTATGAATTGGGATTATTATGAATTGTTATTATTAGTAGTAATAAATAAAGGGGCGCGAGTACGCCATCTGGCAACACCCCACCGATAGAGGCACCAGCCCTGAACAGCTGATAGTTATCGGCCGTGCCCAACGATATGGCAACCCTGGTGCCTATCGATAAGAATCGAATATCGATCGGGGAAACACAGCTGATCGCGGCCTATAAAAGGCGAGACACAACTCAGGGCAAGTTCACTTCTTGCGAGCAGCCGAGCAGACAACACCTGGGTAAGTTAACAAGTAGATAATAATAGTGGAGCAAGGCTCTTGTAGCCGAACTCCCAACAGTATCATAGACGTGGGCCAAGGTTCAGCTCCTGCTAGCGGATCTTGAAGTGGACCAGGGTAGCGGAGCAAGGTTCCTGTAACCGAACTCATGCCACAGAATAGGAAGGGGCCCAAGGTTTAGCTCTTGCTAGCAGATCTTGATGAGAACAGGGAGTAAGGTTCCTGCAACCGAACTCGAGCGGATTAGCACAGACATGGGGCCACGGTCTAGCTCTTGCTAGCGGACCCCGAGGAGGGAGGAAATCGAGGGCATTAGGAGGATAGAACACCGGTGCGAGCATAAGCCCGACGATCGTCATTACGACATAGCGTCACCCGGACTCGACCGTCGTGACCCTAACCGCGGCCAGCCCGCTTGGATCACACGCCTCACCCCGAAGACAACTTATTACAGGTACATTACAGGGTATCCACAAGCCGACCGCGCCAGTCGCGAAGTCGCACGACCCTACACTACAGGGTATCCACAAGCCGACCGCGCCAGTCGCGAAGTCGCACGACCCTACACTACAGGGTATCCTCAAGCCGACTACATCGCGCCAGTCGCAAAGTCGCACACCCTGCATTCCAGGATATTCTCAAGCCGACTACATCGCGCCAGTCGCGAAGTCGCCCGCACTACAGGGTATCCGCACGCCGACTATATCGCGCCAGCTGCGGAGTCGCCACTTCTTCCCCAGGAACAACACGATCGTAATAAATAAATAAATAAAACCGAACTTTCACCTCTCTTCTTACTGGCTACTTGTGGGACTCAGGGAAACGGCACGCACAAATTTGTGTAACTCACGACCCCGGCGAGCTAAGCCACGCAGCCCGAAAGAGGGTCGTTACACTGGCGCCCAACGTGTTTATTTCCTGAGTCCTGTAAAATACAAAGTAAACCATGTCCACGATGGATAAACCTGGAAGTCAAGCACCCACCGACACAAGACCATGAAAACAAAAAGCCCGAATAGGAGCCAAGGTACGAAGAACCCCGCAAAGACGAAGAACACACCAACGAGGGAGACGACGACGGCAACGGCAAAGGACACGAGGAAAACACCAACGGAGGCATACACAGGACTCGACCCCAGAAGATCCCAGGATAACGAAACGACCACGGAATGGCCACGGATCACCAGCGCAACCAAGACCTGTTCTGGCAACGGAGGGGGAGATGCGACGCCCCGCGCCGCATTTCTTATTACTATTATTGCTGATTACTATACTATTATACTATTACTATACTATTATTATTATTAGTCGCTTATTATGAGTATTATTATTTACGGCCACCGTTATTATTATGAATTGGGATTATTATGAATTGTTATTATTAGTAGTAATAAATAAAGGAGCGCGAGTACGCCATCTGGCAACACCCCACCGATAGAGGCACCAGCCCTGAACAGCAGATAGTTATCGGCCGTGCCCAACGATATGGCAACCCTGGTGCCTATCGATAAGAATCGAATATCGATCGGGGAAACACAGCTGATCGCGGCCTATAAAAGGCGAGACACAACTCAGGGCAAGTTCACTTCTTGCGAGCAGCCGAGCAGACAACACCTGGGTAAGTTAACAAGTAGATAATAATAGTGGAGCAAGGCTCTTGTAGCCGAACTCCCAACAGTATCATAGACGTGGGCCAAGGTTCAGCTCCTGAGCAAGGTTCCTGTAACCGAACTCATGCCACAGAATAGGAAGGGGCCCAAGGTTTAGCTCTTGCTAGCAGATCTTGATGAGAACAGGGTAGCGGAGTAAGGTTCCTGCAACCGAACTCGAGCGGATTAGCACAGACATGGGGCCACGGTCTAGCTCTTGCTAGCGGACCCCGAGGAGGGAGGAAATCGAGGGCATTAGGAGGATAGAACACCGGTGCGAGCATAGGCCCGACGATCGTCATTACGACATAGCGTCACCCGGACTCGACCGTCGTGACCCTAACCGCGGCCAGCCCGCTTGGATCACACGCCTCACCCCGAAGACAACTTATTACAGGTACATTACAGGGTATCCACAAGCCGACCGCGCCAGTCGCGAAGTCGCACGACCCTACACTACAGGGTATCCACAAGCCGACCGCGCCAGTCGCGAAGTCGCACGACCCTACACTACAGGGTATCCTCAAGCCGACTACATCGCGCCAGTCGCAAAGTCGCACACCCTGCATTCCAGGATATTCTCAAGCCGACTACATCGCGCCAGTCGCGAAGTCGCCCGCACTACAGGGTATCCGCACGCCGACTATATCGCGCCAGCCGCGGAGTCACCCACTTCTTCCCCAGGAACAACACGATCGTAATAAATAAATAAATAAAACCGAACTTTCACCTCTCTTCTTACTGGCTACTTGTGGGACTCAGGGAAACGGCACGCACAAATTTGTGTAACTCACGACCCCGGCGAGCTAAGCCACGCAGCCCGAAAGAGGGTCGTTACAGAGTGGGACATCTTTCATGAATTATTCATGGAATTAATTCATTCTAGGAAAAACCTTAGCAGTTCCTTAAAATGTAACTATTTAAAATCCGCACTAAAAGGTGAAGCTCGAAATGTTGTCGCGCATCTGTTAATGGGTACCGCTGAAAATTACGAGGCCGCTTGGGACCTTTTAACCAAGCGGTACGAAAATAGACGTAAAATTTTTTCAGAACAATTAAATCGCCTGATGGATTTATCAAATTTAAATATTGATTCCGTTAAGCAAATTAAATCCTTTATCGACACCATTAATGAAGCGATACACATATTAAAACTGAAGGCCAATCTGTCCGATGAAGTTGATGTGCTATTTGCTCACATGGTGCTTAGGAAATTTAACACGCAAGCTCTTCAACTGTATGAGAGTCATATAAAAAAGACAAAAGACATCCAAAAATTAATGGGATGTAATGGAATTTTTAGAGCAGCGACTAAGTTCGACTTGCTCGGTTCAGGCTGAAAAACCTGTACACAAATACATAAACAATTCAAAATTTGTTAATTACTCGAGTAGAAATAATTTTGCCAATGCAAACGAAAAGTGTCCTATCTGCAAAATAGTGGGACACATAATAACCCAATGTCACAAATTTAAAGGGATGAACTCCACAGAACGACTAGAAATCGTAAGGAAAGTACAACTATGTACAAAATGCCTTAAACATTTTAGCGGTATAAGATGTACAAGCGAATATTTATGTTCGCTATGTAATAAAGGTCATCATACCATGCTGCATATCAATTCTCAAAAAAGAGAAAAAGTCAACACCTGCGTAACTTCAACACAGGCATTGCTTGCAACTGCAAGAATTAAAGTAAAATCGGCCAATGGCGATTTTGAAAATTTAAGAGCTCTGATAGATAGTGGATCCCAAAGCACTATTATATCAGAGGAAGCAGCACAAATTTTAAAGTTACCAAAAATTAAATCAAAAACTGAGATCAGTGGAATTTCATGCTCAGAATCATGCGTATCCAAGTATAAAATAAAATTAGTTATCAACGACCCTACATCAAAAAAGCAATTAAAAACCGAGGCATTAATATTGCCAAAGTTAATGAAAGCTCTCCCAGTTAACGAGATAAATGTAGATAAATCCAAATGGGAAAATTTTGCATTAGCTGACCCAGACTTTAATAAGCCAGGTCGAGTTGATGTAATTATTGGAGCGGATTTATATACACACATCTTAAAGAAAGGTATAGCAAAAATCAATGGTTTATTATGTCAAAACACAAAAGTTTTGGGTGGATAGTATCCGGTTGTACTAAGTCTAAGGGCACTCATTCAATAGTTGCAACTACTATTGAAGTTCAAGATTTAGAACGATTCTGGGAATTGGAAAAAGAAGATAAAACTGATGTTGAAACCGAAATTTGTGAAAACAATTTTATCAAAACCACCACCAAGGATCCAAGTGGTAGATATATTGTAAAGATTCCTTTTAAATACGACAAATCATTAGGAGAATCAAAGCCACAGGCTATGGCACCATTTTTAAATTTAGAGAACAAATTTCAACGTAATAAAAGGCTAAAAGAAAATTATACAAAATTCATTAAGGAATACATTGATCTCGGACATATGGCGGAGTCGGAAATAGAAGGCAAATACTACCTGCCGCACCAAGCAGTACTTAGGGAATCAAGTTTAACCACAAAATTAAGGGTGCTGTTTGACGCTTCAGCAAAAACTACCAAAAATATAAGCCTCAATGACATAATGTGGGTTGGACCCCGAGTACAGAAAGAAATTTTCAATATAATTTTGAATTGGCGTAAATGGGAGTACGTCATATCAGCGGACATTGAAAAAATGTACCGTCAGATATTGGTTGTTGAAAAAGATCAAGAATATCAATATATATTGTGGAGAGACTCTCCAAATGATAGAATAAAATCTTACAAATTAAAAACTGTTACCAATGGTACCGCGTCTGCTCCATATTTAGCCACTAGAGTTCTAGTAGATATAGCAGACAGGTGTAAAAATGAAGAAATCTTATGACAGGAGCCAATTCAATAGAAGACGCAATAAATTGTAGTGGCGCCGTCAATAAAGCTAGATAGAATACCCCAAACCCTTGACCTAAAATCCCTGTCAAGTGTATAGATATATGTATCGATAGATCGAGTGATACGATAGGATCAAGACGCCATCTAGCGAGCAAGCTCTTATCTAAATCTATTCGATTGTGCTTGCCATTGCAAGCCTTCAACGTCACTATCGGAAAGGGCTATTTCCCTAGACCCAATTATTCAAGCTTTCTTTTTCTCGCTGATTTGCACCGCACCTAGACGTGCATAAGAGTAAGCACAAGTTTTACCAAGTGCCCTAAGTGTGAAAATATTCACCAATCCAAGCCATCCGATCGAGAAAAAGGGAAAATAATAATCCCCGTGTCGTGCCAGACCCTGAGGGTAAATATTTTACTAGAAAAATCCACCAACGTCTATATTAGCTAATTTTCATGTTTTGCTAACATAGGCTGGCACCTTATCCTAGGTATTTTATTACCAGGCATCGCTACAATAAGTTTCTTATTGATGAGGAGATTCCATCGCCAAATCGGTGCTAACCGATCAGCCACTTCCATAATCAACAAGATCGCCGCCGACACAACAACCACCCTCGTCGCAGACCTGCGCTTGCCATGCTACAACAACTAGTGCTACAGTGAAAGAAAAAGAAACGATAAAGAACAACCATAACCATACCAGTGAGCGAAAGGCGGGGTGGTCTCGCCCTAACCTATTTGGCCACCTACGTCAAGAAAACCCACGCGGTTCAGACGGAAGATTTTTTTTGTCAGTTTACAACAAAGAAACCGAAAACCGAACAAAACAATATTCTGCTGATATGGCTAGTGCGCTAATTTAAATTGGCCCGAATTTATATTAATTTTCGCTCAGCCCTGGATTAATATATGTATATTAATATCTCATTTCTCATATATCACTGTAGATTTTAATTATTCTCTTTTTTTATATATGCGTCTATAATAATTCGAATTTTCTCAAATTTCGGCAAATTCTTGATTCTATTCTAGTAATTCGGTTATTAAAAATTTGGGTCTCTTTATTTACATCTTCTGAAATATTCAAGAAAAGGGGTTGAGGTAGAGAAAAGTTTTTTTTCTGTGTAAATAAAATTGCAAAACTAAAAAGTATAACTGTCAAGAAATACATTTGAATAATAGGTAACCACCGCCATACATGTGCATAATAACAATGAAATAAGGAAGAACAAACAAAAAATTAACCTTTGACTCCCATACAGGCCGGCAAAGATCTTTCGACGATGGATTCCTAATTATGTAAGTGTCAAATCGCTTGTTATTGTGAATATGCATACAGTTCTGTTGTCTGGGATTCAATAAACCAGTTCATAAAATTAGATGCTCGCTCCCGCAAGAACATATATTTTTCCCAGTGTAGATCAAATCAGACCAAATCCTGCTGTCTCTTTCTAACTCAAGTGTTTCTATCTGGCAATGCACCGATCTTATTGTTAAGCTCAGCCACCTGTGAAAAGCTTTACTGACCTGCCTCAAGCTTATCTATATACACCGCAGGGCAGTAAATTAGCAGTTTTTTTTATATAAATTGAATTTTGAGCATTAATCATAATTATTGCATACAATGATCATCACATTAATAGATACACTTGAAAAAGAAAATAAAGTTCGTGATTTGTGGTTTCTTTTTTTTAACAATTATATACATACCTATATAGTAATTTAACTTTATGCTGATAAATAACTTGAATGAATATGATCTTAACAATTTGTACTATGTATATATATACATATGTATATCCAAAGTAAATTTATTTTGATACATAAATTGAATTAATACGATCTTAATGAATAATTAATAACTTTCTTCGTATATTTCTAAGCGTAGGAAACAAATAATACCTACCCATATAATTTAGTTCTATTTTTAATATAATATACATATCGCATATTTTCTATACCCCTTTAGCACCTCTGAAACTTATTGAATATTAGGAAAACAATTTAATCAAAGATACTAATTTAACAAACAATGAAAAGATAATGCAAAATAAACGAAATACAAGCAAACAAAATATGAATTAAGCTTACAATGCTGTTACAGCAAATCAAATAATGCTAGGAAAAATAATAATAAATCAATAAAATAATTAGGTTTAAAGACTACAAATTATGTTTAGAATAAAAGTTTATATCATGAAGTCGAACTAAACGTTTACTATTTCAGAAATCATGGGAGACAGGAATGTAATGGCGATAATCTTTTGAGTCCTTAACGACCTCAAGGGGTCACTACCAATTATGGAGCTCCTGAGCATTGTAGTGATCATGGTAGGGTGGGGTATTCGGCCACTAGCAAACATCATAGTGTGCCAGCTGTCGCTAACGATCTCATACTTATACTCCTAATTTTTCTCGTGTTTGGCTTCTCTATTCCCTTCTCTTGTCTGTCCCTATTGGTGGCTAGTTGAACGGCTTTCTCTAATTCCTCTCTCCCAAAATCCTAACACGCGAATTTTTTTATATAAATTACTAGCATGCTGAGAGCACGTAAAGGAGTAATCTTTTTACCCTCACCCATATTGCCGACGAAGATGAGCCGGAACAAGCGCGTGTTTCCCAAATCTTTTTACAATGTCATCTGCTCATACTCTTAATAAAGCTAGACCGTTATATGCTACAGTAATAATATAAAATGGCGCCCAACGTGGGGCCCGAAAAGTGCCGAAAAGGGACCTGAAAAGGCTCGGAAAAGGGCTCGAAAACGGCTTTCCCGAGACCTTCCGATTTTCCGGCAAGGCCCAAGAAAAATAATGAAACCCATATCTTCAGTCATTAACACCTGACTTAAATCAACTAGCGTACCGTTCCTTTTTCATAATTGCTTCAAATCTTTTGGGTAAATCCTAAGTGGAGATGAGTACATTCTGACTATGTACTCAACCGTTAGCATTGTTTCTAAAAGACAGTAATGTCCGTTGGTGGTAAGCTTCTCTGGATTACTGATACGTGGAGTAATTCTGCGACATACCGAAGGCTAGTAGCAATAACTGCTGCCCACCTATTCAAGTAACTTTTCTCTTATTTCATGGGTTTCCTGGCCGCTAGAGGTTGGTAGTCGTACTGGAAGTTTGAACCGTGAAGTAATTTTACGACTTACCGATATCTATCATAAACCTAGCTGTCATAACCTGAGGAAAAAGCTTAAATCTATATTGTTTTGTTCTTGTTAATGGCTCTACTGGTTGTTCCATTTCTTTTTGGAGCTCTATTGTGGAAAGCTCTACGAAAAACCAGAAGAAATGTTGCAATCAATTCAAGTGACGCCATGAAACTATTGTCGTTATTTTCCAATATAAAATCGAAACGTGAGAATACATCTGGAAACTATTAATAGTCAGTTCGTTTGAACAAATGTTAAACCGATTATTCTATTAAATGTTTCGTCTACAAATGTTATCTTAAAACTCAGCAATAGGTCGAGATAATACAGTAATAAGGATTATAAGGTGGAGTGGTACGGTGTCTACCTTATACCGATAACTATTTGGAATCGACAGAGAGAAAACAAATCGTTGAGCTCCTTAGTGAAAGTCTTTTCTTTTTATCAACCTTCTTCAATAAGTATTAGGTGATCGTCGTTCATTAAAGTCAATCATGATTTCCGAAAAATTATATATATATCTTATTAACAAAATAAAATTTAAACAACTACGTAATAGATTAGATTTATTTCGGACTTTGGTTAATTTTGTAGAATGTATGCCCCGCCAAGCAACACTGAATTAACTGGTGGTGCGGAATGCTACATCTGCCTCAAAGAAATTGAGTACACCGCACAATTATTGTCTACCATTTGTAATCACACTTTTCATTGGGCTTGTTTCAATTCTAAAGTTAGTAATAGAGGAATCTGTCCAGTCTGCAGGTCTCCATTAGAAACTGCTTTGATGAGTTTGACTGTCAATACTGATTTAAACCAAAGTGTTCAATCAGCATCTAGATCTTCAGTGGGGAAAAGCAATCAGAATATTAGCGAAGCTGTAGAAAACGAAGATCAGGAGAAAACAATGGAAAATGGAAAAATAATCCGGTCAGGTCGATGAAGGAAATGCAAGAAGCTTTACCCAAAGCCAAGAGAGAAGCCTCCTTACAACAAGTCGAGGTTTTGTCACAGACCTTACAAGTTCAATTCCACACGTAGGGACTCCAACACACTTCCAAGTGGCTCACCTAACCAATTTCGACCTTCTTACTCAGGCACCGACCTGCGCCCAGAGCGATTTGGCAAATTATAGGAAATTGGAAGATAAAGTTTACCGGAAGGTCATGCATGAGTGTGGAAAGTTTCCTGTATCGCACGGAAGCCCTAACACATCAAACATTAGATGGAAATTTTGAATTATTGACTTGTCATATCAGTAGCTTATTTGAAGGTACTGCAAACGAATGGTATTGGCGATACCATAAAAGCGTCGATAAAGTAGAATGGGCTTCTTTATGCCAAGCGTTGCGGATACAATTCAAGGAAGATCAAACAGATTTGAGTATTCGAGGGGCTATCGATCGTCGTAAACAAAGAGCGGGAGAATCATTCGACGAATTTTACGAGTCCATCCTTAAGTTGTCTGATAAGTTAACAGTCCCTTTGACTGATTCCGCCATGCTTGAGTCCGTCCGTTCCAATTTACTTCCAGAAATGCAACACGAGTTACTGTATAAACAAATATTTAGTATTGCACAACTGCGTCATGTAGTGCGCACTCGCGAAACGTTTATGCAATCAGTATTAAAACAAGATGTTTCTAAACCACTCCCAGCTCCGCGTCGACATATTCGCGAAGTTCATGTTGAAGCAAATGAATCTGACGAATCCGAATGTGATGAGCCCGAAGTTTCAGCGATGAATCTAACATGCTGGAACTGTGGCAAAGGTGGTCATGCATATCAAGAATGTGTAGAAGAAAGTCGTCTCTTTTGTTGGGGTTGCGGCCTGGCAAATGTCTACAAATCCGCGTGTCCAAAATGCAGCAAGGCAAAAACTTCTCAGGTCGTGCACCACTGAGAGGTGCACGCAGACAAGTAGCGTCGAAAGCAACGAATACGGAGTAAAATCCACTAGTACTTCTGCATCGTTACCTGACTTTTCACAAATCCCGGACATTCCATTACATAAGAACCCAATTGTTGTTATGCCTCCCAAGTTAAGTCAAACCAGCAAGACAATTCGATCAAAGCGGCGGCTTAAAGAATTCTAACAGAAACGTAGGATTGAAAACCAGGCTTTGATATCAGCAATAGTTGCGCCCGATTTAAGACCATATGCCAAAGTATGTGTTTTGGGCAGAACGGTATCCGGCCCAATGGACACAGGAGCGTCTGTAAGCTGCATCGGTGGCAGACTAGCACGAGACATGCTTCGTGATCAAGTACCTTTTAAAACATTTTCTTCTTCTGTCCGAACTGCAGATGGTAATAAGCAAAATATAATTGAAAAACTATGCACAGAAGTTCAGTTTAACGGACAGACAAAGTCTATAACCTTCTATATTATTCCATCGTTAATACAGTCCCTGTATCTGGGTATTGACTTTTGGACAAAGTTCGAATTGCTTCCTTCAAACTTAGCTTCAGTAAAAACCAGCATACAAATTGAAGAGTTGGAGGTTGATCTTAGGAAACTATCAGATACCCAGGAAAGAGTACTAAAGTCAGTGACCCTTATGTTCCCTTCATTCACGGAAAAAGGATTAGGTAAGACGCATATTCTTTCGCATAAAATTGATGTTAGTAATGCTACACCAATTAAACAACGGCACTACGCCGTGTCTCCAGCCATTGAGAAATTAATTTTCGATGAATTGGATCCTATGCTTTGTAAGGAAGCGTCTCTGGCCGGGGTGATCCTCAGCGGCTCCAGAGGTCCCCACAGAATTTATTTATTTCCGCGGCAGCCAGGACATAACGGCGGCCGAAGTTTAGCTATATATTTTTAATAAAAGGTGGTCGAACTAAGCGGGGAAAATGAGAGAGAGAACGAGAGGGAAAGCCTCGGAACCGCCTGGAAGGCTTTCCGAACGGCGGTCCCTGCAGACCCGGAAGGTTTTCCGGTCGGCCCGCCTATGCCCTGGACCCGGAGGGATTTCCGGACGGTCCACCCTGCGCCACGCCTTGAAGACTTTCCGAGCAGCGTGCGCCCCTGGACCCGGAGGAATTTCCGGACGGTCCACCTATGCCTCGGACCCGGAAGACTTTCCGGACGGCCCGCCTATGCGCCCCGCCTGGAAGAATTTCCGAACGGCGGGGCCCCCCTTGGACCCGGAGGATTTTCCGGACGGTCCACCTACACCCTACGCCTGGGCGCAGAGATCCGGAGCGGAATACGGGAAAAGTGAGAGGCGAGGGTTCCACAATATATAGATTTATTTTTACACAGTATATTTTATCTAGCCTGCGGCGGCCAGGCTCGGGATTTTAATTTCATAATTTGATATATATATATATGTATGGCCGGCGGCCACGAAGAGGCGGCGCGGGAAAAGGGCCCTAATTCGGCGGGCGCCTTTTGCCCGGCGGCGGCGAGATTTAGTTATTTAATTAACTATATATTTAAATGGCCTGCGGCCCAAAGGAAACTGCGCGGACAGGGGGAGAGAAGGGCCTTAGTAGGGCGGGCACCTTCCCTCGGCCCCTGACAAAGCTTGGCCTGAGGCCATGTCTCACCCGTACACACGCCCCTTTGTCCTTGGGCGGTCGTGTCCTGCGACGATCCTGTCGCAGGTCCTGGGCGTACTGAAGGCGGGGCACTCGCGACGGCGACTTTACGATTTTTGGGGTTCTACCGCGTGGTGCGGGATCGCGGACTTAGGCGGTTTCTGGCACTTGGAAGTTTTGCTGCTGCTCGCGTTCCTGGTCAGGAATTGACTGCCAAGTTCGGTTTTTCACGACTTGGCCCTGGCCTAGTTCTGTCGCTGGAGCGTAGGCGGCGTCTCTTCTCCTCCCGCTCGCTCCCACAGGCGATCGGTGTTTTTGCGCATGTGCCGTCGCTCTGGCTTCGGTCTTGCCTTCATGGCGTGATCCGATCTGGCCAATCGGGAGGGCGGCTTGGCACGCGCCCTTTTTTCCCACGCCTGCGCTGTGGTGATAGCGGCGATCGGCCGCTGCTCCCTCTCTCGTCGAGCTTGAGTGGGTCTCTATGCGTGAGTGCACTTTTGAGTGAGTGTGGGAGTGCACTCAAGTGGAAGCCGCTGATGAGTGGTTTGTGCGCGGGGTAGGGCTGGCGCTTTAGCTATAATTATTTCTAGCTTATCTTTACCTTATACCTAATTATTTACATACTGTACAAAGTTTGTAACTTCGTCACAGCTTTCATTAGGTGTCATCGAAGAGTCTGAAAGTTCCTGGTCTTCACCTGTTGTGCTTGTCCGCAAACCTGGTAAAGTACGACTTTGTATAGACTGTCGAAAAGTCAACGAAGTGACCAAGAAGGATGCTTATCCCATGCCTATCATTGATAGTATACTTAGCCGTCTCCCGAAAGCTGAGTTCATTACGAGTCTCGACTTAAAAGACGCATACTGGCAAATACCTTTAGATTCCAGTTCTCGGGATAAAACAGCTTTTACTGTGCCGGGTCGTGCGTTGTATCAGTTTACAGTAATGCCCTTTGGCCTTACAAATGCACCTGCGACAATGTCTAAGTTAATGGATCGTATTATACCGACAGCATTAAAGAACGAAGTTTTTGTCTACTTAGACGACCTCCTAATTGTTTCGGATACCTTTGAACGACACATGGAAGTATTAAAGGAACTTGCGGTTGCCTTGACTAAAGCTGGTCTAACAATAAACGTAGGAAAAAGTCATTTCTGCGTAAAAGAAGTTAGTTACCTTGGGCATGTAGTGGGTAACGGGAAAATATCCATGGATGCAGATAAAATAACTGCCATTGAGAACTATCCTGCACCTCGTTCCGTTAAACAGCTACGACGATTTTTGGGTATGACTGGATGGTACCAGAAATTCATTCGTAACTTTGCTTCCATTGCTACTCCCTTAACCGATGCTCTTCGTCAAAATCGCCGGTTTGAATGGACACAAGAAGCTGAGGACGCATTCCAGTTACTAAAAAACGAACTGTGCAAGGCCCCCGTACTTCATACACCCAACTTTGACGAGCCTTTCTATCTGCACTGCGACGCAAGTCATAGTGGGGTTGGGGGTGTCCTTATGCAACTTGATCCTGATGGTAATGAAGTTGCCATAGCCTATATGTCTCGTAAGGTTAATCGGTGCCAACGGAATTACTCGGTTACCGAGAAAGAGTGTTTGGCAGCGGTATTGAGTATTAAGAAGTTTCGTGCATATATTGAAGGACATGCCTTTACCGTAGTAACTGATCATGCATCATTAAAATGGCTAATGTCACAATCTGACCTTAGTAGTCGACTACCCAGATGGGCCCTAAAATTACAGGGGTATCAATTTACTATTCAACATCGTAAAGGAAGTAGAAATATCGTTCCCGATGCCCTATCGCGAACTCATACCGAAGACCTATCCGAATTAGATGGTAACAAGTTCATAGATATTCAATCTAAACACTTTCAATCTGACGCTTACAAGATTCTGCAGGATAAAATAAAGGAGAATTCTGCTCATATTCCTGATGTTAAAGTCATCGATGGGTATATATATCGTCGAACTGAACATGCTTCAGGGGATAAGATAGCTGATGACCTTATCTGGAAACTTTGGCTTCCCCATGATTTAATTCCTGTGGCTTTTCGAATTGCACATGATGACCCGTTGTCATCACACTGCGGCATCAATAAGACCCTAGAAAGGCTACGACGTTATTACTATTGGCCAAACTTAGTAAAGGACGTCAGAGAACATATAAATCGATGTGAAATCTGTAAATGTACAAAGAGTTCGAACAGAGCGCTGCGACCGCCCTTGCAGAAGTCGGAGGAAAGTGATCGTTTCTTTCAGACACTTGATGTTGATTTTCTGGGTCCTTACCCTCGATCAAAAGCAGGTAATGTAGGGATCTTTATCGTGTTAGACAATGCTACTAAGTTCCCATTCCTAAAAGCTGTAAAAAAGTTTACAGTGGATGTTATTTTGCCGTTTCTGGAGCAAGATTTGTTCCATTGTTTTGAGGTACCAGAAAAAGTGATTTCCGATAACCGAGTTCAATTTCGTTCCCATGCGTTTAACAATCTCATGAAGACGTATGGGATAGCGCACGCTTATACAGCTGCTTACGCTCCTCAAGGAAACTCCGAGGAACGGGTGAATAGATCAATAATTGCTGGTATTAAAGCGTACATAAATCCAGATCAAATCAATTGGGATAGCAATCTCAGCAAAATTTGTTGTTCCCTACGATCTAGTTTGCACACTGCCATAAATTCCACCCCATACCGAATGGTTTTCGGGCAACATATGGTGACAGACGGATCATCGTACAGGTTACTGAAAAACTTAAATCTCTTGGAAGATCGAACTATTCAATTTAATAAACAAGATTTATTAAATATTATATGGGCAAAAGCTTAAAAAGGCAAACAGAACCAACACGATAGGAACGAAAAAACTTACAATCTAAGGAGTCGCGATGTAGTCTTTAAAGTAGGACAAGAGGTGTTCCGAAGAAATTTCCAACAAAGCAGCTTTGCAAAAGGGTTTAATGCAAAACTAGCTCCCACGTTCGTGAAATCCCGTATTAGACAAGTTCTAGGAAACGCCTACTATGAATTAGAAGATCTTCAAGGTAATATCGTTGGTAAATATCACGCTAAAGACATTAAACAATAGGTCTTTCTGACGGCGTGTATCCCACTTGTCTCAAACAGAGCCATGTGTGATTTTGCCCGGGAGGTTTTGTAGTGGCGCCGTCAATAAAGCTAGATAGAATACCCCAAACCCTTGACCTAAAATCCCTGTCAAGTGTATAGATATATGTATCGATAGATCGAGTGATACGATAGGATCAAGACGCCATCTAGCGAGCAAGCTCTTATCTAAATCTATTCGATTGTGCTTGCCATTGCAAGCCTTCAACGTCACTATCGGAAAGGGCTATTTCCCTAGACCCAATTATTCAAGCTTTCTTTTTCTCGCTGATTTGCACCGCACCTAGACGTGCATAAGAGTAAGCACAAGTTTTACCAAGTGCCCTAAGTGTGAAAATATTCACCAATCCAAGCCATCCGATCGAGAAAAAGGGAAAATAATAATCCCCGTGTCGTGCCAGACCCTGAGGGTAAATATTTTACCAGAAAAATCCACCAACGTCTATATTAGCTAATTTTCACGTTTTGCTAACATAGGCTGGCACCTTATCCTAGGTATTTTATTACCAGGCATCGCTACAATAAGTTTCTTATTGATGAGGAGATTCCATCGCCAAATCGGTGCTAACCGATCAGCCACTTCCATAATCAACAGACCTGCGTTTGCCATGCTACAACAACTAGTGCTACAGTGAAAGAAAAAGAAACGATAAAGAACAACCATAACCATACCAGTGAGCGAAAGGCGGGGTGGTCTCGCCCTAACCTATTTGGCCACCTACGTCAAGAAAACCCACGCGGTTCAGACGGAAGATTTTTTTTGTCAGTTTACAACAAAGAAACCGAAAACCGAACAAAACAATATTCTGCCGATATGGCTAGTGCGCTAATTTAAATTGGCCCGAATTTATATTAATTTTCGCTCAGCCCTGGATTAATATATGTATATTAATATCTCATTTCTCATATATCACTGTAGATTTTAATTATTCTCTTTTTTTATATATGCGTCTATAATAATTCGAATTTTCTCAAATTTCGGCAAATTCTTGATTCTATTCTAGTAATTCGGTTATTAAAAATTTGGGTCTCTTTATTTACATCTTCTGAAATATTCAAGAAAAGGGGTTGAGGTAGAGAAAAGTTTTTTTTCTGTGTAAATAAAATTGCAAAACTAAAAAGTATAACTGTCAAGAAATACATTTGAATAATAGGTAACCACCGCCATACATGTGCATAATAACAATGAAATAAGGAAGAACAAACAAAAAATTAACCTTTGACTCCCATACAGGCCGGCAAAGATCTTTCGACGATGGATTCCTAATTATGTAAGTGTCAAATCGCTTGTTATTGTGAATATGCATACAGTTCTGTTGTCTGGGATTCAATAAACCAGTTCATAAAATTAGATGCTCGCTCCCGCAAGAACACATATTTTTCCCAGTGTAGATCAAATCAGACCCAATCCTGCTGTCTCTTTCTAACTCAAGTGTTTCTATCTGGCAATGCACCGATCTTATTGTTAAGCTCAGCCACCTGTGAAAAGCTTTACTGACCTGCCTCAAGCTTATCTATATACACCGCAGGGCAGTAAATTAGCAGTTTTTTTTATATAAATTGAATTTTGAGCATTAATCATAATTAGTGCATACAATGATCATCACATTAATAGATACACTTGAAAAAGAAAATAAAGTTCGTGATTTGTGGTTTCTTTTTTTAACAATTATATACATACCTATATAGTAATTTAACTTTATGCTGATAAATAACTTGAATGAATATGATCTTAACAATATGTACTATGTATATATATACATATGTATATCCAAAGTAAATTTATTTTGATACATAAATTGAATTAATACGATCTTAACGAATAATTAATAACTTTCTTCGTATATTTCTAAGCGTAGGAAACAAATAATACCTACCCATATAATTTAGTTCTATTTTTAATATAATATACATATCGCATATTTTCTATACCCCTTTAGCACCTTTGAAACTTCTTGAATATTAGGAAAACAATTTAATCAAAGATACTAGTTTAACAAACAATGAAAAGATAATGCAAAATAAACGAAATACAAGCAAACAAAATATGAATTAAGCTTACAATGCTGTTACAGCAAATCAAATAATGCTAGGAAAAATAATAAATCAATAAAATAATTAGGTTTAAAGACTAAAAATTATGTTTAGAATAAAAGTTTATATCATGAAGTCGAACTAAACGTTTACTATTTCGGAAATCATGGGAGACAGAAGTGCAATGGCGATAATCTTTTGAGCCCTTAACGACCTCAAGGGATCACTACCAATTATGGAGATCCTGAGCATTGTAGTGATCATGGTAGGGTGGGGTATTCGGCCACTAGCAAACATCATAGTGTGCCAGCTGTCGCTAACGAGCTCATACTTATACTCCTAATTTTCCTCGTGTTTGGCTTCTCTATTCCCTTCTCTTGTCTGTCCCTATTGGTGGCTAGTTGAACGGCTTTCTCTAATTCCTCTCTCCCAAAATCCTAACACGCGAATATTTTTTATATAAATTACTAGCATGCTGAGAGCACGTAAAGGAGTAATCTCTTTACCCTCACCCATATTGCCGACGAAGATGAGCCGGAACAAGCGCGTGTTTCCCAACTCTTTTTACAATGTCATCTGCTCATACTCTTACTAAAGTTAGACCGTTATATGCTACAGTAATAATATAAAATGGCGCCCAACGTGGGGCCCGAAAAGGGCCGAAAAGGGACCTGAAAAGGCTCGGAAAAGGGCTCGAAAACGGCTTTCCCGAGACCTTCCGATTTTCCGGCAAGGCCCAAGAAAAATAATGAAACCCATATCTTCAGTCATTAACACCTGACTTAAATCAAGTAGCGTACCGTTCCTTTTTCATAATTGCTTTAAATCTTTTGGGTAAATCCTAACTGGAGATGAGTACATTCTGACTATGTACTCAACCGTTAGCATTGTTTCTAAAAGACAGTAATGTCCGTTGGTGGTAAGCTTCTCTGGATTACTGATACGTGGAGTAATTCTGCGACATACCGAAAGCTAGTAGCAATAACTGCTGCCCACCTATTCAAGTAACTTTTCTCTTATTTCATGGGTTTCCTGGCCGCTAGAGGTTGGTAGTCGTACTGGAAGTTTGAACCGTGAAGTAATTTTACGACTTACCGATATCTATCATAAACCTAGCTGTCATAACCTGAGGAAAAAGCTTAAATCTATATTGTTTTGTTCTTGTTAATGGCTCTACTGGTTGTTCCATTTCTTTTTGGAGCTCTGTTGTGGAAAGCTCTACGAAAAACCAGAAGAAATGTTGCAATCAATTCAAGTGACGCCATGAAACTATTGTCGTTATTTTCCAATAATTAATCGAAACGTGAGAATACATCTGGAAACTATTAATAGTCAGTTCGTTTGAACAACTGTTAAACCGATTATTCTATTTGTTCGGAGGGGGGTGGCTTTAAGCTGAAATGCACTCGATAAGAAAACACGGAAGAAAACTTTCGGGGTATTACGCGACGTGCGTCTTTATTTGTGTAATGGTAAATTAGTACTAACAAGAAGAACCTTAAAACTAACTTGGGGAGAGCGGACTAGGAGCTCGATGCACAAAAGTGCAGTGGAAGAGGGAGAGAGAGAGCGAGTGTACACACACTGCCTCCGGAAAATAAACGCCCTTCCGGCGTGGACATGAAGAAGTGTGTGGTGATCCTGGCCACACGACTGGCATCGGTCGTCACTGCGGCAAGATCCCGTGGAATGATGGTGGGCCAGGCAATTGACGCAGTACTTCTTTTGTATGACTGCCTGGAGCCGTTTCTCAGCGCTAAGCCGAAGGAAACGGTGGCATTTCCGAAGAGGATGGTTCCCTTGGCAGACTCGGCATGGGTAGGATAGAATACCTCGGGAACGTCTGCATTATATATCGGCGTATGGAACCCAGTAATTGGACGAATCTGGAGCAGTTGTCACCCGTGTGGAGAACGAAGAAATTCTTTGGATCGGATCAGAAGCAGTATCAGGAGCAGTCGGTTCACTGAAGGAGCAGTTGCTTGGATGCAACAAAGTGTGATGCCGACCGTGACACTTGAAGCACTTATGGGCGCTTGTGCAATTACGGAGTTGATGACCGCCTGCAAAGCAATTTAAGCACAACCGCTTTTTCTGGATATAAGATGAACGATCCTCTGTCGTCATCTGAAGGAAGCGTGGACATAAACGCACTGGATGGTTCTCTTTGGAACATACATCGCATCTTTTGGATATCGGAACGATCCTCGTACTGAAGGATTTCAGTATTCGTGGCGACACGTCGGAGGGTGTCGGTTCTGACGGATGGAGGCGCAACTTAGGAGGTTGGATAGAATCTATAGTTTCTAGAGTTCTATGGCGCTCAGTCAGGAATGAATCAAGTTCTTGCCACGTTGGAATTTCGGTTTTATTTGTTAAGGACTGCTCCCATAGTGAGAGCGTCAGTTTTGGAAGTTTCGTAGAACACAAATAAACCAGGAGACAATCCCAATTATCCGTAGGAAGGCCGGACAAATTTAGGGATGTGAGGCAGTTCTGGATTGTATTTTGCAGCTCTTTCAAGGCTGCCGAAGATTCTTGTGCGACGGACTGCATGTTTAATAGCTTTTTCAGTTGGCTGTTCACCAGCGCTCGTTTGTTTTCGAAACGCTCAGATAGGTTTTTCCAGGCTGAGCGGAAACCATCGTTGGTGAGTGGCGAATTGGAAACTACGGAATGAGCTTCACCACTAGTCTTGGCATTTAGATAGAACAACTTTTCAACAGGGGTCAGCGCAGGATTGTCTATATAGACCGCTGTGAAAAGGTCTCGGAAAGTCGGCCAGCGAATGTAATCGCCCGAGAAAACTTCTGTTTCGCACGGAGGAAGCTGACAGCCAGACGGATAGGAATTTTGGGGCGGAACGGGTTGGACTTGAGCTGTTGTAGTAGCGATCGTTTCGATCTGTTCCATGAGCTTTGCGGCACACCTTTCGTATATAAAATAGGCATACTCGTATTTTGCCTTTAGAGTAGGTAAGGTGTCCCCCGTGCCCTCTAAGCCAACTGAAATTTGCTCTGAACAAGCTTCGTACTCTTTCTCGACCTTATCCCATAGCGCTCGGACTTGGTCGAGATGGATTTGGCACGTGTACTTGGATGGACTTGGTGCTGCTGGATTGCAGATTTTGGAATCGAAGTGACTTAGACGGTCACAGATCGAAATAAATTTATTTAAAATGGAAGCAGTCATTTTGGATATTTAAAGAACAAACTGGATTGTTTCTTTATGGTTATATTTTGGATCGAATTAACTTATATTTTCGGGACGCTGGATAAAGCGTACAACCAGTTGAAAGATCGAAAAACAACTTATATTTGGGACGCTGGATAAAGCGTTCAACCAGTTGAATGATCGAAAACCACTTCTATTCGGGACGCTGGATAAAGCGTGCAACCAATTGGATCGAAAACGTATATATTCGGGACGCTGGATAAAGCGTACAACCAGTAAAGAAATCGAAAATCAACTTATTTTTTTGGGACGATTTAGTTATACGTGTCGAAGCTGGAATTGGAATTTAGGAACCAATCGGAATGTATTAGGAATTTAATTTACTTGTAGAAGCAGGATTGGAATTTAGGAACCAATCGGAATATATAAAATTAAATTTAATTTAATTTAATAACGAATTAATTGAATAATATTCTCTCTGCTGCAAAACGGATACGGTCACACTAATGCGGATATGGAAGCGCACTTGAATTCCTAACTGATTTCGTAGTTGGAATTTTTATAAAAAATAATTTTAAAATTATTTTTGTGCCTGGACTTATCCAGTTGACCGCTGCTGTATTTTCCGCGGTACTGTTCTTGGAGATAAGGCGTGCGTGGGAATATGTTTGTGCAATGCACAATGTGCATTCGCCGTTTGCCAACGCAGAATAGCGGAGACAACGAGAGGCGGAAAAATTGCCAAAAATCGGAGCGTCGACTTGCAGTCGAATATGTATTATGTATGTTTATTTGGATGAAGCTCCGCTCAGGTTAGAGCAGGGAAGAGCTGATAAATAAATGCACAAATTATGTCGGCGTTTCTGTGCGGCGATTTTGGGGATATATTTATTTATTTATAGGAGCGGTGGACTGTATTTGTAGAATTAGAATTGTAGAATTTGTAGAATTATGTAGTTTAAAGTTTAGGAAATGTTGCAAATATATTTATTTTAAGTTTAAATATTTATAAGTGTATGTATATATTTATTTAATTTTGTTTAAATTGCTTTTGGCGCTCGTAGATCAGTGGAGTGGACTGTATTGTATATCGGAGAGTGTAAATATGTAAATGCAAGCGGAACACAGTGAACGGTTAGAATTTCGGAACTAGAAGTTTTACTGTGGCTTATAGCATACGTACATATATTTAAATTTACACTTGTGGATTTTGGAATGTTTATTTACTATTATTATCCAGGATAGGAATATTTATAGCGTAAATTGTTGGTGCCGATTGTAGATGAGTGAAGTGGACTGTATGTATTGGACTTATGTATGTACGTAGGTGTAGGAAGTGGAAATAAATGCAAGCGGATCACAGCGAACGAAGAGAAATTCGAATTTGGAATTTTCACTGTGGCTTATGCCATATATTTAAAAATACACTTTCTGAATGTTGAATTCGCGGAAAATTAATATAAATTAATTGCGATTCGGACTTGGAAGCTGCCGTAGTGTCGGATCAATCGGACTCGGATTTAGACAAAAATCATAAAAATGACCGGCAGCAAAGTAAAATGTTTACTTATCTTGTGCGGTGTTAAAGCCACCGGAACTGCTGGAGTGGAATAATCCGGCTCTGAGGGACCAAATGTTCGGAGGGGGTGGCTTTAAGCTGAAATGCACTCGATAAGAAAACACGGAAGAAAACTTTCGGGGTATTACGCGACGTGCGTCTTTATTTGTGTAATGGTAAATTAGTACTAACAAGAAGAACCTTAAAACTAACTTGGGGAGAGCGGACTAGGAGCTCGATGCACAAAAGTGCAGTGGAAGAGGGAGAGAGAGAGCGAGTGTACGGGATCACACTGCCTCCGGAAAATAAGCGCCCTTTTGGCGTGAACACTATTAAATGTTTTGTCTACAAATGTTATCTTAAAACTCAGCAATAGGTCGAGATAATACTCCAGACAGTAATAAGGATTATAAGGTGGAGTGGTACGGTGTCTACCTTATACCGATAACTATTTGGAATCGACAGAGAGAAAACAAATCGTTGAGCTCCTTAGTGAAAGTCCTTTCTTTTTATCAACCTTCTTCAATAAGTATTAGGTGATCGTCGTTCATTAAAGTCCATCATGATTTCCGAAAAATTATATATATATCTTATTAACAAAATAAAATTTAAACAACTACGTAATAGATTAGATTTATTTCGGACTTTGGTTAATTTTGTAGAATGTATGCCCCGCCAAGCAACACTGAATTAACTGGTGGTGCGGAATGCTACATCTGCCTCAAAGAAATTGAGTACACCGCACAATTATTGTCTACCATTTGTAATCACACTTTTCATTGGGCTTGTTTCAATTCTAAAGTTAGTAATAGAGGAATCTGTCCAGTCTGCAGGTCTCCATTAGAAACTGCTTTGATGAGTTTGACTGTCAATACTGATTTAAACCAAAGTGTTCAATCAGCATCTAGATCTTCAGTGGGGAAAAGCAATCAGAATATTAGCGAAGCTGTAGAAAACGAAGATCAGGAGAAAACAATGGAAAATGTAAATAATCCGGTCAGGTCGATGAAGGAAATGCAAGAAGCTTTAACCAAAGCCAAGAGAGAAGCATCCTTACAACAAGTCGAGGTTTTGTCACAGACCTTACAAGTTCAATTCCAGAACCTGATGTCTGTGTTGTCTCCAACTGATAGGGGAAGCAGGATGACCGTTGATCAGAACCAGGAACCTATCACACGTAGGGACTCCAACACACTTCCAAGTGGCTCACCTAACCAATTTCGACCTTCTTACTCAGGCACCGACCTGCGCCCAGAGCGATTTGGCAAATTATAGGAAATTGGAAGATAAAGTTTACCGGAAGGTCATGCATGAGTGTGGAAAGTTTCCTGTATCGCACGGAAGCCCTAACACATCAAACATTAGATGGAAATTTTGAATTATTGACTTGTCATATCAGTAGCTTATTTGAAGGTACTGCAAACGAATGGTATTGGCGATACCATAAAAGCGTCGATAAAGTAGAATGGGCGTCTTTATGTCAAGCGTTGCGGATACAATTCAAGGAAGATCAAACAGATTTGAGTATTCGAGGGGCTATCGATCGTCGTAAACAAAGAGCGGGAGAATCATTCGACGAATTTTACGAGTCCATCCTTAAGTTGTCTGATAAGTTAACAGTCCTTTTGACTGATTCCTCCATGCTTGAGTCCGTCCGTTCAAATTTACTTCCAAAAATACAACACGAGTTACTGTATAAACGAATATTTAGTATTGCACAACTGCGTCATGTAGTGCGCACTCGCGAAACGTTTATGCAATCAGTATTAAAACAAGATGTTTCTAAACCACGCCCACGTTCATGTTGAAGCAAATGAATCTGACGAATCCGAATGTGATGAGCCCGAAGTTTCAGCGATGAATCTAACATGTGTAGAAGAAAGTCGTCTCTTTTGTTGGGGTTGCGGCCTGGCAAATGTCTACAAATCCGCGTGTCCAAAATGCAGCAAGGCAAAAAACTTCTCAGGTCGTGCACCACTGAGAGGTGCACGCATACAAGTTGCGTCGAAAGCAACGAATACGGAGTAAAATCCCCTAGTACTTCTACATCATTACCTGACTTTTCACAAATCCCGGACATTCCATTACATAAGAACCCAATTGTTGTTATGCCTCCCAAGTTAAGTCAAACCAGCAAGACAATTCGATCAAAGCGGCGGCTTAAAGAATTCTAACAGAAACGTAGGATTGAAAACCAGGCTTTGATATTAGCAATAGTTGCGCCCGATTTAAGACCATATGCCAAAGTATGTGTTTTGGGCAGAACGGTATCCGCCCTAATGGACACAGGAGCATCTGTAAGCTGCATCGGTGGCAGACTAGCAGCAGACATGCTTCTTGATCAAGTACCTTTTAAAACATTTTCTTCTTCTGTCCGAACTGCAGATGGTAATAAGCAAAATATAATTGGAAAACTATGCACAGAAGTTCAGTTTAACGGACAGACAAAGTCTATAACCTTCTATATTATTCCATCGTTAATACAGTCCCTGTATCTGGGTATTGACTTTTGGACAAAGTTCGAATTGCTTCCTTCAAACTTAGCTTCAGTAAAAACCAGCATACAAATTGAAGAGTTGGAGGTTGATCTTAGGAAACTATCAGATACCCAGGAAAGAGTACTAAAGTCAGTGATCTTTATGTTCCCTTCATTCAGGGAAAAAGGATTAGGTAAGACGCATATTCTTTCGCATAAAATTGATCTTAGTAATGCTACACCAATTAAACAACGGCACTACGCCGTGTCTCCAGCCATTGAGAAATTACTTTTCGATGAATTGGATCGTATGCTTTCATTAGGTGTCATCGAAGAGTCTGAAAGTTCCTGGTCTTCACCTGTTGTGCAAACCTGGTAAAGTACGACTTTGTATTGTAAGGAAGTCCTGGGCCAGGATGTGTCTCAGTCCTGCCAGGGTCACTCACAGAAAATTTTGTAAGTTACAAGGAAATACAAGGGGGTTTAGCGGGGTGCCGAACCAGGTGAATTTCGCTTCACTCTGGGGCCGCGTCGCTTGCCGCCGTTGGCCAGGAGCAAGGACCCACGGTCCAGAGGGCAAGGGGCGAGATCGGGAAAAAGCTTGGGGGAAAACCCGACCTGCAGCGCGGCGTTGCGCGGTCCCCTGCACTTGTCGCCGCCGGTTGCGGAAATATCCCACACAACCAGCCCGAAAGTAGGCTAGACCAGCGGCCAGGGCAAGAGGAGGGAGAGAGGGGAAGGGGCCGAGACAAGCAAAACCCTCGCCGTCGTCGGTGGCGGCACTCCTGACTCCCAGAAAGCGGCCGGAACCAAGCCCGCCCGCGGCTTCCCTCTGCCACGAACCGTTGCGGAATGCCCACCAACAGGTCGATTGCAGAGTGGAGGCTCGCTCCGCCGGCTTAGGAATCTCGACCACGAGCAGAGGAAGCTTCTCGGAAACCCGTGGATGAGAACCAGAACCGGCTGAGTGCCCTGGTTGGGGAAAAGGTGAACCCGAACACGGCCAAGAGGAGTGCTAAAACCGGGGAAAACCAAGGTGAAGATAAAACACTAGATTTGCGCTAAGTTTCATGGTTTTGCTTTTTATTTCCCTACGTATAACTATTTATCTACTTTTAGGCTGTCGCTCTCGCCGGTGATAGCCGGAGGGAACCCAAGCTCGCTTACATGTAGTCTTCTCGCGGAGACATCGGCGCGTAGCATTCCGGTTCCATGGTTTCCTTGGCACTTGCACTCGAGAGTTTTCGCGACTAGCTCGGATTAGGGCGCGGAGTTAATTAATTTCCTCGATCCTTTCCTGACCCACATCTGCTCATCATCGCCGGCGCCGCCGTCGCTGCTGCTGCGCTCGAGCTTCCGCTCCCCCTTCTCCTACGTTCTCTCTTCGGGAGTTTCGTTCCGACGTCGGCATCGCAGTTTGCTGGGTCGCGGCGGGGGCTCGGCTGCAGTGGTGACGCACTCGCTGGCGCTCATCACTGCTCTCACGTGCTCGGCTGCAGTGACTCACTCGCTCGCAATCCGTGCCGCTCTCACGTGCTCGGCTGCAGTGGCTTCCCCAAGCTTCGCTTTAGCGACGCTCGGAGCGGCTTCCCCCGACTTCGGCACCAGCTGGGCCTGGCTCTCTCTCTCCGGGTGCAATAGCCGAATCTCTTTGAGCTCCGCTACAGCGGCTCTCTTACACGCCCACGCCGGCGGGTGATCTCTTTCTTAGCTGGCGGCGCTAGCGGGCTCCCGGGTTTTTTTTACCTTACTCTACCTTATTTATCTACATCTATTTTACATCCCTAAACCTACGCTACTCCTTCGCCTCCCTCGCCTTCATGGCTGGGTTTCCTGGCCTTCATGGCCGGCTTTCATCGCCTTCGTGGCTGGGTTTCTCCCATTCCCTGGGTTTTTCTGGCCTTCATGGCCGGCTTTCATCGCCTTCGTGGCTGGTTTTAATCTCGGCCTCCTTGGCCTGTTGCTTGTCTGTGAGGCCCATTTATGGGTCCTCACACCCCTTCCCTTCTCTGGGGTTGCGCAGAGAGACGGTAATGTAACGCCTGGCCGAGATCATGATCCGGAATCGGTTCCCGCCGAGTGTCCGGAGGAAACGCACGCCGGTTCTCTCATGGTCCCCGACAAACTGTATCAGTGCCGCTGAAGTCGGCGTTCGCACGTGTCCACCCTCCACTCTGGTGGAGCGACAGGCCACTGGTCCTCCCCCTGGACGTTACCTACCGCGGGAGTATTGTCCAGCATCCGCAGCAGGTCCGCCATATCGGGTCCTGACCCGTCTCCTGGCTGGGTGTCGTCGCTGTCCTCGGAATCGGGGTCGGGGCTGCCGCTTCGGATGGACCATGCCCTGTTGGCCCTGGCCACATCCTCTGCTGAGGGCGGCAGCGGCCCGCGACCACAGGAAAACTCCTCCTCCTGCGATTCCTGCACCTCCGAGGATGCCTCGCTACTCCCTGAGTCGGTTGTCGGCGCCGGGGCTACCACGCGAGCCTGGCGCATGCTCTCCTCCAGCAACCCTGGAGCGAACGCCGGGCATCCGATCTCGTCCAGCCAGCTGCTCACCGTCCAGAACGCGGGATGCACGCTCGGGTCCTCCTGTCCCAGCTTCTGCCACTGTGCCACCCGGGACGTGGTCACCGTCGCGGGCTCTTCCGGGCTACCTTCCCTGCTGGCAGCGGATCGAGGGTTGGCGGCGGAACCACTGCTGCTCTCTGTGGCGCCGATGAGGTACTGGCTGGCCGTGCGCAGCTGGGTGCTAGCCGACCCCCATGATCCGGCCTCCACACACCAAACTGGCGACATCCCGTCGGGGCGGAAGCTGGGTGACGGAACGGCCACCCATGATGGGGAACGTTCCGAGAACTGCCCGCTGGAGTCACTGCTGGGCCTTTAAGAGATAAGCAAAGAAAACGGAAAGCAACGAATACGGAGTAAAATCCCCTAGTACTTCTACATCATTACCTGACTTTTCACAAATCCCGGACATTCCATTACATAAGAACCCAATTGTTGTTATGCCTCCCAAGTTCAGTCAAACCAGCAAGACAATTCGATCAAAGCGGCGTCTTAAAGAATTCTACCAGAAACGTAGGATTGAAAACCAGGCTTTGATATTAGCAATAGTTGCGCCCGATTTAAGACCATATGCCAAAGTATGTGTTTTGGGCAGAACGGTATCCGCCCTAATGGACACAGGAGCATCTGTAAGCTGCATCGGTGGCAGACTAGCAGCAGACATGCTTCTTGATCAAGTACCTTTTAAAACATTGCAGATGGTAATAAGCAAAATATAATTGGAAAACTATGCACAGAAGTTCAGTTTAACGGACAGACAAAGTCTATAACCTTCTATATTATTCCATCGTTAATACAGTCCCTGTATCTGGGTATTGACTTTTGGACAAAGTTCGAATTGCTTCCTTCAAACTTAGCTTCAGTAAAAACCAGCATACAAATTGAAGAGTTGGAGGTTGATCTTAGGAAACTATCAGATACCCAGGAAAGAGTACTAAAGTCAGTGATCTTTATGTTCCCTTCATTCAGGGAAAAAGGATTAGGTAAGACGCATATTCTTTCGCATAAAATTGATCTTAGTAATGCTACACCAATTAAACAACGGCACTACGCCGTATCTCCAGCCATTGAGAAATTACTTTTCGATGAATTGGATCGTATGCTTTCATTAGGTGTCATCGAAGAGTCTGAAAGTTCCTGGTCTTCACCTGTTGTGCAAACCTGGTAAAGTACGACTTTGTATTGTAAGGAAGTCCTGGGCCAGGATGTGTCTCAGTCCTGCCAGGGTCACTCACAGAAAATTTTGTAAGTTACAAGGAAATACAAGGGGGTTTAGCGGGGTGCCGAACCAGGTGAATTTCGCTTCCCTCTGGGGCCGCGTCGCTTGCCGCCGTTGGCCAGGAGCAAGGACCCACGGTCCAGAGGGCGAGGGGCGAGATCGGGGAAAAGCTTGGGGGAAAACCCGACCTGCAGCGCGGCGTTGCGCGGTCCCCTGCACTTGTCGCCGCCGGTTGCGGAAATATCCCACACAACCAGCCCGAAAGTAGGCTAGACCAGCGGCCAGGGCAAGAGGAGGGAGAGAGGGGAAGGGGCAGAGACAAGCAAAACCCTCGCCGTCGTCGGTGGCGGCACTCCTGACTCCCAGAAAGCGGCCGGAACCAAGCCCGCCCTACGGCCAGGGTGAGTGAGCAAGGGGTGGTGGAGGAAAACGAAGGGGAAACGGGGAAGAAACCGCCGGTGCCCGCTGCCCTCCAGAGGCGCGGCTTCCCTCTGCCACGAACCGTTGCGGAATGCCCACCAACAGGTCGATTGCAGAGTGGAGGCTCGCTCCGCCGGTTTAGGAATCTCGACCACGAGCAGAGGAAGCTTCTCGGAAACCCGTGGATGAGAACCAGAACCGGCTGAGTGCCCTGGTTGGGGAAAAGGTGAACCCGAACACGGCCAAGAGGAGTGCTAAAACCGGGGAAAACCAAGGTGAAGATAAAACACTAGATTTGCGCTAAGTTTCATGGTTTTGCTTTTTATTTCCCTACGTATAACTATTTATCTACTTTTAGGCTGTCGCTCTCGCCGGTGATAGCCGGAGGGAACCCAAGCTCGCTTACATGTAGTCTTCTCGCGGAGACATCGGCGCGTAGCATTCCGGTTCCATGGTTTCCTTGGCACTTGCACTCGAGAGTTTTCGCGACTAGCTCGGATTAGGGCGCGGAGTTAATTAATTTCCTCGATCCTTTCCTGACCCACATCTGCTCATCATCGCCGGCGCCGCCGTCGCTGCTGCTGCGCTCGAGCTTCCGCTCCCCCTTCTCCTACGTTCTCTCTTCGGGAGTTTCGTTCCGACGTCGGCATCGCAGTTTGCTGGGTCGCGGCGGGGGCTCGGCTGCAGTGGTGACGCACTCGCTGGCGCTCATCACTGCTCTCACGTGCTCGGCTGCAGTGGCTTCCCCAAGCTTCGCTTTAGCGACGCTCGGAGCGGCTTCCCCCGACTTCGGCACCAGCTGGGCCTGGCTCTCTCTCTCCGGGTGCAATAGCCGAATCTCTTTGAGCTCCGCTACAGCGGCTCTCTTACACGCCCACGCCGGCGGGTGATCTCTTTCTTAGCTGGCGGCGCTAGCGGGCTCCCGGGTTTTTTTATCTTACTCTACCTTATTTATCTACATCTATTTTACATCCCTAAACCTACGCTACTCCTTCGCCTCCCTCGCCTTCATGGCTGGGTTTCCTGGCCTTCATGGCCGGCTTTCATCGCCTTCGTGGCTGGGTTTCTCCCATTCCCTGGGTTTTTCTGGCCTTCATGGCCGGCTTTCATCGCCTTCGTGGCTGGTTTTAATCTCGGCCTCCTTGGCCTGTTGCTTGTCTGTGAGGCCCATTTATGGGTCCTCACACCCCTTCCCTTCTCTGGGGTTGCGCAGAGAGACGGTAATGTAACGCCTGGCCGAGATCATGATCCGGAATCGGTTCCCGCCGAGTGTCCGGAGGAAACGCACGCCGGTTCTCTCATGGTCCCCGACAAACTGTATCAGTGCCGCTGAAGTCGGCGTTCGCACGTGTCCACCCTCCACTCTGGTGGAGCGACAGGCCACTGGTCCTCCCCCTGGACGTTACCTACCGCGGGAGTATTGTCCAGCATCCGCAGCAGGTCCGCCATATCGGGTCCTGACCCGTCTCCTGGCTGGGTGTCGTCGCTGTCCTCGGAATCGGGGTCGGGGCTGCCGCTTCGGATGGACCATGCCCTGTTGGCCCTGGCCACATCCTCTGCTGAGGGCGGCAGCGGCCCGCGACCACAGGAAAACTCCTCCTCCTGCGATTCCTGCACCTCCGAGGATGCCTCGCTACTCCCTGAGTCGGTTGTCGGCGCCGGGGCTACCACGCGAGCCTGGCGCATGCTCTCCTCCAGCAACCCTGGAGCGAACGCCGGGTATCCGGTCTCGTCCAGCCAGCTGCTCACCGTCCAGAACGCGGGATGCACGCTCGGGTCCTCCTGTCCCAGCTTCTGCCACTGTGCCACCCGGGACGTGGTCACCGTCGCGGGCTCTTCCGGGCTACCTTCCCTGCTGGCAGCGGATCGAGGGTTGGCGGCGGAACCACTGCTGCTCTCTGTGGCGCCGATGAGGTACTGGCTGGCCGTGAGCAGCTGGGTGCTAGCCGACCCCCATGATCCGGCCTCCATACACCAAACTGGCGACATCCCGTCGGGGCGGAAGCTGGGTGACGGAACGGCCACCCATGATGGGGAACGTTCCGAGAACTGCCCGCTGGAGTCACTGCTGGGCCTGTAAGAGATAAGCAAAGAAAACGGCAAGCTTATAATCCGGACTCCATCGCCAAATTCTCCCCCTACTGTCCTCCTCCCCCGCTCTGTGCCCATGCTGACCGTGGCCGCGTAAATCTTAATATTACTCCGTAACCTGGGGAAATATATGGCTACTTGTTCCCCCCTTACATCTTAAAGGGGAAGGTTGGGGCGTTGGCCAGGCTCGCCTGACTCAAGTGGTCCCACCAGAATGATACTATTCATTCCCTTTCCGGGGAGTTTTCCGCGTCCATTCCCCGCGTCCCCTGCTGAGGGTGTTTGTAGGCGGCTTCCGCCTCCTCGTTTGATGCGGTATCCTTCTCGTTCTGCCCCAACGGCTGATCCCCATGCACGGGTTTCAAATCCGCCAAGTTCGCGTTGCGTCGCTTGCGGGAGGCAAACCTTATTATCTTGCAGGGTCCTTCGTACTTCGGTGCCAGCTTAGCGTTAAACGCCTCTGCCGCTTTGGAGAGCAGATGCGTTTTGACCCATACCAGTGATCCTACCGTGGGCCACCATTCTCGCCTCCTGAGATTATAATATCTCCGCTGCTCTTGCGTGGCGTTTTCCATGTTGGTCCGAGCCGTTGCCTTGCTCTGGGGCTCGGCCGTGGCTACGCCTGTCCCCGGGGTCACCTCGTCGAACCATGCTCCAGGCAATCTGAGCTCCCGGCCCTGCGCTAAGAAACGCTGGTGTTGACCGCCAGGGAGATCTCTGGCAAGAGCTGATCCCAGGTCCTCTGGTCCTCATTCGCATACTGCGCTATCATCGTTTTGACTGTCCGATTTGCCCGTTCCGTCGGATTCTGATGGGGAGAATAAGGAGCCGTATGCTGCACCTGAATGCCTGCTCCCTTGCAAAATGCCTTGAAGGCCCTGCTGATAAATTGAGTGCCGTTATCGCACACAAAGGTCCTTGGTGCCCCAAACCTTGCCAAGATCCGTTCCCGGAAAGCTAGCTCGAGGCTGGCCGCCGTGGCCTTCCGCAAGGGAATCAGCTCCACCCACTTCGTAAAATGATCCAGAAACACGAGCAGCATCGTATTCCCTCGTCGAGAGCGCGGCAGGGGTCCCACAAAGTCGGCACATACGGTCGAAAAAGGACTTTCTGGCCGTCGGGTCAACATCTTCCTTGCCTGCTTGAGTTGGCTTACTTTGAACTGTTGACAGGTAGGGCACCGTCGTACATACCGTGCCACGTCCCGAAACATCCCTGGCCAATAGTACCTTTGGCCGATGCGTTTTGCCGTTTTCCGAATCCCCGTGTGACCCGCTGTTGGGTTGTCATGGCACTCCTGCAACACCTGCCGCCTGTGGCTGCTAGGCACGCAGAGTCTCCAGGCTCCGCGGCCTTCCTGATCGAAGGGATCGGCGAGGTGGCGGTACAATTGACCATTCTCCTGGACATAATCCGGAAACTTTTCCGGGCTTGCCTGCATCTGCTGGATCTTGGCTGCGATCCATTTGCAAGGCTCGGGGTCTTCCTTGAGCTGTTGCAACGTTTCCAGTGGCTGGCGCGACAAGGCATCCGCCACTACGTTCAACTTTCCTCGGCGGTAGATTACGTCGAACTGAAACTGCTGCAGTTCGAGTGCCCACCGCGCGATCCGCCCGGTCGGGTTATCAATAGAGTTTAGCCACCTTAGGGCCAAATGGTCGGTGATCACATCAAACCGATACCCCTCCAGATAGCACCGCATCTTCCGGATTCCCCAAACAATCGCCAGGCACTCCTTTTCCGTCGCCGAGTAATTCTCCTCCGCCTTCAGCAGTCTCCGGCTCGCATATGCGATAACCCTCTCGGGTTAGCGGGTGCCCGCTGAAAGGTGGCAGGCGCCGAGTGTAAGCCAAATGGCATCACCCTTCATTGAAACAGTCCTCGGCCAGGCACGGTGAAAGCAGTGCATTCCCTGCTGTCCCTTGCCATCGGAATCTGCCAGTAGCCGTTCTTGAGATCCAAAGTGGAAATGTATCTCGCGTTCCGCAGCCGCTCCAAAATGTGGCTGATCCTGGGAAGAGGATATGCGTCGGGAACGGAGTTTGTATTAAGCAGGCGATAATCCACACACATACGCATCTCGCCCGTCTTCTTCTTCACCAGCACGATGGGTGCACTATGCGGGCTCCTTGAGGGCTCAATGCGGTCATCGCGAAGGAGTTCGTCCACTTGATCATTAATGATTTTCTGCATCGCCGGGTTTTTCGGGAAGTACCTCTGCTTTATTGGCTTATCGCTCCTCAGAAAGATACGATGCTCTGCAATGTGAGAGCTGCCCGTGATGTTTGCGAAAGGGGCCAATTCTTCTTCCAGGAATTGTGCAAACTGTGCCTCTAAGGATTCCTAGGTGACTATAGTGGCCAAATTTGCTTCCTGAATGGGGAACCGCCCTGCCTCTGAAGCCCTTGCTCCCTGGGTCAAAGGCGGCCGTCGGAACGGATTTCTCTCCCGAGCCTGCATGGCATCTGCCAGAGGCTCCAGTCCGTACGCTGTTTTTGTGGGTGGCCCACTTCTCGGGAGGACTTGAGGGGGCGCGGCTTGTTGGTCCGTCGAGTTTGGGGCCCTAAGTTGTCTCGGCGTGGGAACAGGACTTTTCTTCTGGCTGGGGATAGGGTCCCTTCGATCCGTTGCCTCATGGGGTAGTTCTGAGACAGGAGTGCTGGCCAGTGTGGCGGACGGTACTAGGAGTCGCGTTGAGGGCATTGTGAGCACTGCTGGGTTTGCGGAGGTGCCTGGGTTATGTGAGGTGTCCCTATCTAGAAGCCTTAGGCTGGTTCCGCCACATCGAATATGGGTCTGCATCCCACAGAGGAAGTCGATCCCCAGGATCACCTCATCCAGAAGATTTGGGAGCACCATCAGCGTCATAGTGTGCGTGTCCTGATGCAAGGTGACCGACGTAACGAGAGCCCGCGTCATGTCGCTAGTGGATCCGTCAGCCAACAGGATTTTTGTGCGCACATCCCTTTGTGTGGCGGAGTGGCCCACTTTTTCGGGCGGCGCTCTCGCTGATGAAGCTCCGTGAGGCCCCGGTATCGAGGGTGGCGAGGAACGGCTGGTCCATGATGGTTACCGTTGCCACGATGCGCCCCCTTCTAATTGTAGTGCTGGTGCTAATTTTGGGCTATTCGGATACGACCCGAGGCAACCTTGCCGGTTCCACCCGATAGGCCTCCGCCTGCGTTTCCAGCCGCTCGATAAAGCTCAACGGATCCGAATATCCGTCGAACGAGACGCCCCAGCTTCTCAGTTTTTCGGCCAGCGCGGCAGAGGATATCTCCGAGCGTTGGCTTCGATTTCCAGCTAGACTCAGCGTATAATCCAGCTGTGAGGCCTCGTTGCGAAAGGCTGAATGTCCGCACATTAGCCCGTCCGTCTGCCGCTCGAGCTTATGGTCGGATTCCGGTGCGGGAAAAGCGGCCGTGTTCCCTTGCCGAGTCCGCTTCCCAGAAGCGGCCTGAGAGAAACTTGGGATCTGCGGCACCTCGAGTAGAAAGGAACTGGGATTCCTGTTCCCCTCCCTGACGAGATCTCCAGCTTTTAATTCGGCCTCCCCCGATCGACCAGGAGACAAGGATCGTGATCGTCCACCCCTTGCCTCCTTGACGCCATCATCCCTCGGCGTGGGAGCCTCGGAGTAAGTATCCGCTAGTCCTTGATCCGGTCCCGAATTGGACCCTCATGATCCCCCGCGTGATGAAGGACCCCAAGCGGCTGCGGGTTCCTCCACGCTTCCGTGTTGGGCTAACCCGAACTCGGCAGCAAGAGCTATGAGCTCGTCCTTCCGGCGGTAACCGATCCAACGCACTCCCATGTTGATGTGAAAAATCCTTCCCGGCGAGCGCCTATGCAACTTGGAAATTAGTAACTTTGTATAAATTGCTAAATTGTCGACGCGTAGGTAAATTCCAAGGATGCTCGGATGTCCTTAAAATCGCGTACGTAAATTCGAAGGGGCTCAGATGTGATTAAATACACGTAAATAAATTCGACGGCTGCTCGGATGGCCGGAATACCCGTAAGTAAATTCGATGGAGCTCAGATGTGATTATAAACGCGTAAATAAATTTGCATTATGCTCGGATGTCCTTACATACACGTAAATAAATTCGATGGGGCTCAGAGGTGATTAAATACACGGAAATAAATTCGCAGGATGCTCGAATGTCCGAAATACCCGAAAATAAATTCGAAGGATGCTCGGATGTCCTTATGAACGCGTAAATAAATTTGAAGGATGCTCGGATGCCCTTGGACACACGTCTTAGAAATTCACAGGATACCCGGTTATTCTCGGAGGATGTGAATGCTTTGCTGGCCAGAGCGCGACTGGCTTTCCACCGATCGGGTGGGTTATTATATACTCGTCGGGCCCGCGGTTCGCCCAGACTACAGACCCGAGGAAAATCAGAGACAGGAGGGACGAGAATATCTTGGCCAAAGGTCAGGCTTCGCCCTTGCGTCGAGGGAGAGAGACAAAAAAATAATCCCCCTAGTTCGGCTGTCGCTCAAATGGTGCTTTAAGCCATTTAGATGTCTGTAAAAAACCCTCGACTAACTTTTCGGTGAGAAAACTTAATCGTCCTTGTAGTCCCTGTTCGGGCGCCACCTGTAAGGAAGTCCTGGGCCAGGATGTGTCTCAGTCCTGCCAGGGTCACTCACAGAAAATTTTGTAAGTTACAAGGAAATACAAGGGGGTTTAGCGAGGTGCCGAACCAGGTGAATTTCGCTTCCCTCTGGGGCCGCGTCGCTTGCCGCCGTTGGCCAGGAGCAAGGACCCACGGTCCAGAGGGCGAGGGGCGAGATCGGGGAAAAGCTTGGGGGAAAACCCGACCTGCAGCGCGGCGTTGGCGCGGTCCCCTGCACTTGTCGCCGCCGGTTGCGGAAATATCCCACACAACCAGCCCGAAAGTAGGCTAGACCAGCGGCCAGGGCAAGAGGAGGGAGAGAGGGGAAGGGGCCGAGACAAGCAAAACCCTCGCCGTCGTCGGTGGCGGCACTCCTGACTCCCAGAAAGCGGCCGGAACCAAGCCCGCCCTACGGCCAGGGTGAGTGAGCAAGGGGTGGTGGAGGAAAACGAAGGGGAAACGGGGAAGAAACCGCCGGTGCCCGCTGCCCTCCAGAGGCGCGGCTTCCCTCTGCCACGAACCGTTGCGGAATGCCCACCAACAGGTCGATTGCCGAGTGGAGGCTCGCTCCGCCGGTTTAGGAATCTCGACCACGAGCAGAGGAAGCTTCTCGGAAACCCGTGGATGAGAACCAGAACCGGCTGAGTGCCCTGGTTGGGGAAAAGGTGAACCCGAACACGGCCAAGAGGAGTGCTAAAACCGGGGAAAACCAAGGTGAAGATAAAACACTAGATTTGCGCTAAGTTTCATGGTTTTGCTTTTTATTTCCCTACGTATAACTATTTATCTACTTTTAGGCTGTCGCTCTCGCCGGTGATAGCCGGAGGGAACCCAAGCTCGCTTACATGTAGTCTTCTCGCGGAGACATCGGCGCGTAGCATTCCGGTTCCATGGTTTCCTTGGCACTTGCACTCGAGAGTTTTCGCGACTAGCTCGGATTAGGGCGCGGAGTTAATTAATTTCCTCGATCCTTTCCTGACCCACATCTGCCCATCATCGCCGGCGCCGCCGTCGCTGCTGCTGCGCTCGAGCTTCCGCTCCCCCTTCTCCTACGTTCTCTCTTCGGGAGTTTCGTTCCGACGTCGGCATCGCAGTTTGCTGGGTCGCGGCGGGGGCTCGGCTGCAGTGGTGACGCACTCGCTGGCGCTCATCACTGCTCTCACGTGCTCGGCTGCAGTGACTCACTCGCTCGCAATCCGTGCCGCTCTCACGTGCTCGGCTGCAGTGGCTTCCCCAAGCTTCGCTTTAGCGACGCTCGGAGCGGCTTCCCCCGACTTCGGCACCAGCTGGGCCTGGCTCTCTCTCTCCGGGTGCAATAGCCGAATCTCTTTGAGCTCCGCTACAGCGGCTCTCTTACACGCCCACGCCGGCGGGTGATCTCTTTCTTAGCTGGCGGCGCTAGCGGGCTCCCGGGTTTTTTTATCTTACTCTACCTTATTTATCTACATCTATTTTACATCCCTAAACCTACGCTACTCCTTCGCCTCCCTCGCCTTCATGGCTGGGTTTCCTGGCCTTCATGGCCGGCTTTCATCGCCTTCGTGGCTGGGTTTCTCCCATTCCCTGGGTTTTTCTGGCCTTCATGGCCGGCTTTCATCGCCTTCGTGGCTGGTTTTAATCTCGGCCTCCTTGGCCTGTTGCTTGTCTGTGAGGCCCATTTATGGGTCCTCACACCCCTTCCCTTCTCTGGGGTTGCGCAGAGAGACGGTAATGTAACGCCTGGCCGAGATCATGATCCGGAATCGGTTCCCGCCGAGTGTCCGGAGGAAACGCACGCCGGTTCTCTCATGGTCCCCGACAAACTGTATCAGTGCCGCTGAAGTCGGCGTTCGCACGTGTCCACCCTCCACTCTGGTGGAGCGACAGGCCACTGGTCCTCCCCCTGGACGTTACCTACCGCGGGAGTATTGTCCAGCATCCGCAGCAGGTCCGCCATATCGGGTCCTGACCCGTCTCCTGGCTGGGTGTCGTCGCTGTCCTCGGAATCGGGGTCGGGGCTGCCGCTTCGGATGGACCATGCCCTGTTGGCCCTGGCCACATCCTCTGCTGAGGGCGGCAGCGGCCCGCGACCACAGGAAAACTCCTCCTCCTGCGATTCCTGCACCTCCGAGGATGCCTCGCTACTCCCTGAGTCGGTTGTCGGCGCCGGGGCTACCACGCGAGCCTGGCGCATGCTCTCCTCCAGCAACCCTGGAGCGAACGCCGGGCATCCGATCTCGTCCAGCCAGCTGCTCACCGTCCAGAACGCGGGATGCACGCTCGGGTCCTCCTGTCCCAGCTTCTGCCACTGTGCCACCCGGGACGTGGTCACCGTCGCGGGCTCTTCCGGGCTACCTTCCCTGCTGGCAGCGGATCGAGGGTTGGCGGCGGAACCACTGCTGCTCTCTGTGGCGCCGATGAGGTACTGGCTGGCCGTGCGCAGCTGGGTGCTAGCCGACCCCCATGATCCGGCCTCCACACACCAAACTGGCGACATCCCGTCGGGGCGGAAGCTGGGTGACGGAACGGCCACCCATGATGGGGAACGTTCCGAGAACTGCCCGCTGGAGTCACTGCTGGGCCTTTAAGAGATAAGCAAAGAAAACGGCAAGCTTATAATCCGGACTCCATCGCCAAATTCTCCCCCTACTGTCCTCCTCCCCCGCTCTGTGCCCATGCTGACCGTGGCCGCGTAAATCTTAATATTACTCCGTAACCTGGGGAAATATATGGCTACTTGTTCCCCCCTTACATCTTAAAGGGGAAGGTTGGGGCGTTGGCCAGGCTCGCCTGACTCAAGTGGTCCCACCAGAATGATACTATTCATTCCCTTTCCGGGGAGTTTTCCGCGTCCATTCCCCGCGTCCCCTGCTGAGGGTGTTTGTAGGCGGCTTCCGCCTCCTCGTCTGATCCGGTATCCTTCTCGTTCTGCCCCAACGGCTGATCCCCATGCACGGGTTTCTAATCCGCCAAGTTCGCGTTGCGTCGCTTGCGGGTCTCCAGGAACTGCAGCCGAACGATATTGGGCGAGGCAAACCTTATTATCTTGCAGGGTCCTTCGTACTTCGGTGCCAGCTTAGCGTTAAACGCCTCTGCCGCTTTGGAGAGATGCGTATTGACCCATACCAGTGATCCTACCGTGGGCCTCCATTCTCGCCTCCTGAGATTATAATATCTCCGCTGCTCTTGCGTGGCGTTTTCCATGTTGGTCCGAGCCGTTTGGAAAATTTCTCGTAAGTGATCTGCCTTGCTCTGGGGCTCGGCCGTGGCTACGCTTGTCCCCGGGGTCACCTCGTCGAACCATGCTCCAGGCAATCTGAGCTCCCGGCCCTGCGCTAAGAAACGCTGGTGTTGACCGCCAGGGAGATCTCTGGCAAGAGCTGATCCCAGGTCCTCTGGTCCTCATTCGCATACTGCGCTATCATCGTTTTGACTGTCCGATTTGCCCGTTCCGTCGGATTCTGATGGGGAGAATAAGGAGCCGTATGCTGCACCTGAATGCCTGCTCCCTTGCAAAATGCCTTGAAGGCCCTGCTGGTAAATTGAGTGCCGTTATCGCACACAAAGGTCCTTGGTGCCCCAAACCTTGCCAAGATCCGTTCCCGGAAAGCTAGCTCGAGGCTGGCCGCCGTGGCCTTCCGCAAGGGAATCAGCTCCACCCACTTCGTAAAATGATCCAGAAACACGAGCAGCATCGTATTCCCTCGTCGAGAGCGCGGCAGGGGTCCCACAAAGTCGGCACATACGGTCGAAAAAGGACTTTCTGGCCGTCGGGTCAACATCTTCCTTGCCTGCTTGAGTTGGCTTACTTTGAACTGTTGACAGGTAGGGCACCGTCGTACATACCGTGCCACGTCCCGAAACATCCCTGGCCAATAGTACCTTTGGCCGATGCGTTTTGCCGTTTTCCGAATCCCCGTGTGACCCGCTGTTGGGTTGTCATGGCACTCCTGCAACACCTGCCGCCTGTGGCTGCTAGGCACGCAGAGTCTCCAGGCTCCGCGGCCTTCCTGATCGAAGGGATCGGCGAGGTGGCGGTACAATTGACCATTCTCCTGGACATAATCCGGAAACTTTTCCGGGCTCGCCTGCATCTGCTGGATCTTGGCTGCGATCCATTTGCAAGGCTCGGGTTCTTCCTTGAGCTGTTGCAACGTTTCCAGTGGCTGGCGCGACAAGGCATCCGCCACTACGTTCAACTTTCCTCGGCGGTAGATTACGTCGAACTGAAACTGCTGCAGTTCGAGTGCCCACCGCGCGATCCGCCCGGTCGGGTTATCAATAGAGTTTAGCCACCTTAGGGCCAAATGGTCGGTGATCACATCAAACCGATACCCCTCCAGATAGCACCGCATCTTCCGGATTCCCCAAACAATCGCCAGGCACTCCTTTTCCGTCGCCGAGTAATTCTCCTTCGCCTTCAGCAGTCTCCGGCTCGCATATGCGATAACCCTCTCGGGTTAGCGGGTGCCCGCTGAAAGGTGGCAGGCGCCGAGTGTAAGCCAAATGGCATCACCCTTCATTGAAACAGTCCTCGGCCAGGCACGGTGAAAGCAGTGCATTCCCTGCTGTCCCTTGCCATCGGAATCTGCCAGTAGCCGTTCTTGAGATCCAAAGTGGAAATGTATCTCGCGTTCCGCAGCCGCTCCAAAATGTGGCTGATCCTGGGAAGAGGATATGCGTCGGGAACGGAGTTTGTATTAAGCAGGCGATAATCCACACACATACGCATCTCGCCCGTCTTCTTCTTCACCAGCACGATGGGTGCACTATGCGGGCTCCTTGAGGGCTCAATGCGGTCATCGCGAAGGAGTTCGTCCACTTGATCATTAATGATTTTCTGCATCGCCGGGTTTTTCGGGAAGTACCTCTGCTTTATTGGCTTATCGCTCCTCAGAAAGATACGATGCTCTGCAATGTGAGAGCTGCCCGTGATGTTTGCGAAAGGGGCCAATTCTTCCTCCAGGAATTGTGCAAACTGTGCCTCTAAGGATTCCTCGGTGACTATAGTGGCCAAATTTGCTTCCTGAATGGGGAACCGCCCTGCCTCTGAAGCCCTTGCTCCCTGGGTCAAAGGCGGCCGTCGGAACGGATTTCTCTCCCGAGCCTGCATGGCATCTGCCAGAGGCTCCAGTCCGTACGCTGTTTTTGTTTGTGGCCCACTTCTCGGGAGGACTTGAGGGGGCGCGGCTTGTTGGTCCGTCGAGTTTGGGGCCCTAAGTTGTCTCGGCGTGGGAACAGGACTTTTCTTCTGGCTGGGGATAGGGTCCCTTCGATCCGTTGCCTCATGGGGTAGTTCTGAGACAGGAGTGCTGGCCAGTGTGGCGGACGGTACTAGGAGTCGCGTTGAGGGCATTGTGAGCACTGCTGGGTTTGCGGAGGTGCCTGGGTTATGTGAGGTGTCCCTATCTAGAAGCCTTAGGCTGGTTCCGCCACATCGAATATGGGTCTGCATCCCACAGAGGAAGTCGATCCCCAGGATCACCTCATCCAGAAGATTTGGGAGCACCATCAGCGTCATAGTGTGCGTGTCCTGATGCAAGGTGACCGACGTAACGAGAGCCCGCGTCATGTCGCTAGTGGATCCGTCAGCCAACAGGATTTTTGTGCGCACATCCCTTTGTGTGGCGGAGTGGCCCACTTTTCGGGCGGCGCTCTCGCTGATGAAGCTCCGTGAGGCCCCGGTATCGAGGGTGGCGAGGAACGGCTGGTCCATGATGGTTACCGTTGCCACGATGCGCCCCCCTTCTAATTGTAGTGCTGGTGCTAATTTTGGGCTATTCGGATACGACCCGAGGCAACCATGCCGGTTCCACCCGATAGGCCTCCGCCTGCGTTTCCAGCCGCTCGATAAAGCTCAACGGATCCGAATATCCGTCGAACGAGACGCCCCAGCTTCTCAGTTTTTCGGCCAGCGCGGCAGAGGATATCTCCGAGCGTTGGCTTCGATTTCCAGCTAGACTCAGCGTATAATCCAGCTGTGAGGCCTCGTTGCGAAAGGCTGAATGGCCGCACATTAGCCCGTCCGTCTGCCGCTCGAGCTTATGGTCGGATTCCGGTGCGGGAAAAGCGGCCGTGTTCCCTTGCCGAGTCCGCTTCCCAGAAGCGGCCTGAGAGAAACTTGGGATCTGCGGCACCTCGAGTAGAAAGGAACTGGGATTCCTGTTCCCCTCCCTGACGAGATCTCCAGCTTTTAATTCGGCCTCCCCCGATCGACCAGGAGACAAGGATCGTGATCGTCCACCCCTTGCCTCCTTGACGCCATCATCCCTCGGCGTGGGAGCCTCGGAGTAAGTATCCGCTAGCTCCTTGATCCGGTCCCGAATTGGACCCTCATGATCCCCCCGCGTGATGAAGGACCCCAAGCGGCTGCGGAGTTCCTCCACGCTTCCGTGTTGGGCTAACCCGAACTCGGCAGCAAGAGCTATGAGCTCGTCCTTCCGGCGGTAACCGATCCAACGCACTCCCATGTTGATGTGAAAAATCCTTCCCGGCGAGCGCCTATGCAACTTGGAAATTAGTAACTTTGTATAAATTGCTAAATTGTCGACGCGTAGGTAAATTCCAAGGATGCTCGGATGTCCTTAAAATCGCGTACGTAAATTCGAAGGGGCTCAGATGTGATTAAATACACGTAAATAAATTCGACGGCTGCTCGGATGGCCGGAATACCCGTAAGTAAATTCGATGGAGCTCAGATGTGATTATAAACGCGTAAATAAATTTTCATTATGCTCGGATGTCCTTACATACACGTAAATAAATTCGATGGGGCTCAGAGGTGATTAAATACACGGAAATAAATTCGCAGGATGCTCGAATGTCCGAAATACCCGAAAATAAATTCGAAGGATGCTCGGATGTCCTTATGAACGCGTAAATAAATTTGAAGGATGCTCGGATGCCCTTGGACACACGTCTTAGAAATTCACAGGATACCCGGTTATTCTCGGAGGATGTGAATGCTTTGCTGGCCAGAGCGCGACTGGCTTTCCACCGATCGGGTGGGTTATTATATACTCGTCGGGCCCGCGGTTCGCCCAGACTACAGACCCGAGGAAAATCAGAGACAGGAGGGACGAGAATATCTTCGCCAAAGGTCAGGCTTCGCCCTTGCGTCGAGGGAGAGAGACAAAAAAATAATCCCCCTAGTTCGGCTGTCGCTCAAATGGTGCTTTAAGCCATTTAGATGTCTGTAAAAAACCCTCGACTAACTTTTCGGTGAGAAAACTTAATCGTCCTTGTAGTCCCTGTTCGGGCGCCACCTGTAAGGAAGTCCTGGGCCAGGATGTGTCTCAGTCCTGCCAGGGTCACTCACAGAAAATTTTGTAAGTTACAAGGAAATACAAGGGGGTTTAGCGAGGTGCCGAACCAGGTGAATTTCGCTTCCCTCTGGGGCCGCGTCGCTTGCCGCCGTTGGCCAGGAGCAAGGACCCACGGTCCAGAGGGCGAGGGGCGAGATCGGGGAAAAGCTTGGGGAAAACCCGACCTGCAGCGCGGCGTTGGCGCGGTCCCCTGCACTTGTCGCCGCCGGTTGCGGAAATATCCCACACAACCAGCCCGAAAGTAGGCTAGACCAGCGGCCAGGGCAAGAGGAGGGAGAGAGGGGAAGGGGCCGAGACAAGCAAAACCCTCGCCGTCGTCGGTGGCGGCACTCCTGACTCCCAGAAAGCGGCCGGAACCAAGCCCGCCCTACGGCCAGGGTGAGTGAGCAAGGGGTGGTGGAGGAAAACGAAGGGGAAACGGGGAAGAAACCGCCGGTGCCCGCTGCCCTCCAGAGGCGCGGCTTCCCTCTGCCACGAACCGTTGCGGAATGCCCACCAACAGGTCGATTGCCGAGTGGAGGCTCGCTCCGCCGGTTTAGGAATCTCGACCACGAGCAGAGGAAGCTTCTCGGAAACCCGTGGATGAGAACCAGAACCGGCTGAGTGCCCTGGTTGGGGAAAAGGTGAACCCGAACACGGCCAAGAGGAGTGCTAAAACCGGGGAAAACCAAGGTGAAGATAAAACACTAGATTTGCGCTAAGTTTCATGGTTTTGCTTTTTATTTCCCTACGTATCACTATTTATCTACTTTTAGGCTGTCGCTCTCGCCGGTGATAGCCGGAGGGAACCCAAGCTCGCTTACATGTAGTCTTCTCGTGGAGACGTCGGCGCGTAGCATTCCGGTTCCATGGTTTCCTTGGCACTTGCACTCGATAGTTTTCGCGACTATCTCGGATTAGGGCGCGGAGTTAATTAATTTCCTCGATCCTTTCCTGACCCACATCTGCCCATCATCGCCGGCGCCGCCGTCGCTGCTGCTGCGCTCGAGCTTCCGCTCCCCCTTCTCCTACGTTTTCTCTTCGGGAGTTTCGTTCCGACGTCGGCATCGCAGTTGCTGGGTCGCGGCGGGGGCTCGGCTGCAGTGGTGACGCACTCGCTGGCGCTCATCACTGCTCTCACGTGCTCGGCTGCATTGGCTTCCCCCAGCCTCGCTTTAGCGACGCTCGGAGCGGCTTCCCCCGACTTCGGCACCAGCTGGGCCTGGCTCTCTCTCTCCGGGTGCAATAGCCGAATCTCTTTGAGCTCCGCTACAGCGGCTCTCTTACACGCCCACGCCGGCGGGTGATCTCTTTCTTAGCTGGCGGCGCTAGCGGGCTCCCGGGTTTTTTTACCTTACTCTACCTTATTTATCTACATCTATTTTACATCCCAAAACCTACGCTACTCCTTCGCCTCCCTCGCCTTCATGGCTGGGTTTCCTGGCCTTCATGGCCGGCTTTCATCGCCTTCGTGGCTGGGTTTCTCCCATTCCCTGGGTTTTTCTGGCCTTAATGGCCGGCTTTCATCGCCTTCGTGGCTGGTTTTAATCTCGGCCTCCTTGGCCTGTTGCTTGTCTGTGAGGCCTATTTATGGGTCCTCACACCCCTTCCCTTCTCTGGGGTTGCGCAGAGAGACGGTAATGTAACGCCTGGCCGAGATCATGATCCGGAATCGGTTCCCGCCGAGTGTCCGGAGGAAACGCACGCCGGTTCTCTCATGGTCCCCGACAAACTGTATCAGTGCCGCTGAAGTCGGCGTTCGCACGTGTCCACCCTCCACTCTGGTGGAGCGACAGGCCACTGGTCCTCCCCCTGGACGTTACCTACCGCGGGAGTATTGTCCAGCATCCGCAGCAGGTCCGCCATATCGGGTCCTGACCCGTCTCCTGGCTGGGTGTCGTCGCTGTCCTCGGAATCGGGGTCGGGGCTGCCGCTTCGGATGGACCATGCCCTGTTGGCCCTGGCCACATCCTCTGCTGAGGGCGGCAGCGGCCCGCGACCACAGGAAAACTCCTCCTCCTGCGATTCCTGCACCTCCGAGGATGCCTCGCTACTCCCTGAGTCGGTTGTCGGCGCCGGGGCTACCACGCGAGCCTGGCGCATGCTCTCCTCCAGCAACCCTGGAGCGAACGCCGGGTATCCGATCTCGTCCAGCCAGCTGCTCACCGTCCAGAACGCGGGATGCACGCTCGGGTCCTCCTGTCCCAGCTTCTGCCACTGTGCCACCCGGGACGTGGTCACCGTCGCGGGCTCTTCCGGGCTACCTTCCCTGCTGGCAGCGGATCGAGGGTTGGCGGCGGAACCACTGCTGCTCTCTGTGGCGCCGATGAGGTACTGGCTGGCCGTGCGCAGCTGGGTGCTAGCCGACCCCCATGATCCGGCCTCCACACACCAAACTGGCGACATCCCGTCGGGGCGGAAGCTGGGTGACGGAACGGCCACCCATGATGGGGAACGTTCCGAGAACTGCCCGCTGGAGTCACTGCTGGGCCTTTAAGAGATAAGCAAAGAAAACGGCAAGCTTATAATCCGGACTCCATCGCCAAATTCTCCCCCTACTGTCCTCCTCTCCCGCTCTGTGCCCATGCTGACCGTGGCCGCGTAAATCTTAATATTACTCCGTAACCTGGGGAAATATATGGCTACTTGTTCCCCCTTACATCTTAAAGGGGAAGGTTGGGGCGTTGGCCAGGCTCGCCTGACTCAAGTGGTCCCACCAGAATGACCCTTTTCATTCCCTTTCCGGGGAGTTTTCCGCGTCCATTCCCCGCGTCCCCTGCTGAGGGTGTTTGTAGGCGGCTTCCGCCTCCTCGTTTGATGCGGTATCCTTCTCGTTCTGCCCCAACGGCTGATCCCCATGCACGGGTTTCAAATCCGCCAAGTTCGCGTTGCGTCGCTTGCGGGAGGCAAACCTTATTATCTTGCAGGGTCCTTCGTACTTCGGTGCCAGCTTAGCGTTAAACGCCTCTGCCGCTTTGGAGAGCAGATGCGTTTTGACCCATACCAGTGATCCTACCGTGGGCCTCCATTCCCGCCTCCTGAGATTATAATATCTCCGCTGCTCTTGCGTGGCGTTTTCCATGTTGGTCCGAGCCGTTTGGAAAATTTCTCGTAAGTGATCTGCCTTGCTCTGGGGCTCGGCCGTGGCTACGCTTGTCCCCGGGGTCACCTCGTCGAACCATGCTCCAGGCAATCTGAGCTCCCGGCCCTGCGCTAAGAAACGCTGGTGTTGACCGCCAGGGAGATCTCTGGCAAGAGCTGATCCCAGGTCCTCTGGTCCTCATTCGCATACTGCGCTATCATCGTTTTGACTGTCCGATTTGCCCGTTCCGTCGGATTCTGATGGGGAGAATAAGGAGCCGTATGCTGCACCTGAATGCCTGCTCCCTTGCAAAATGCCTTGAAGGCCCTGCTGGTAAATTAAGTGCCGTTATCGCACACAAAGGTCCTTGGTGCCCCAAACCTTGCCAAGATCCGTTCCCGGAAAGCTAGCTCGAGGCTGGCCGCCGTGGCCTTCCGCAAGGGAATCAGCTCCACCCACTGATCCAGAAACACGAGCAGCATCGTATTCCCTCGTCGAGAGCGCGGCAGGGGTCCCACAAAGTCGGCACATACGGTCGAAAAAGGACTTTCTGGCCGTCGGGTCAACATCTTCCCTGCCTGCTTGAGTTGGCTTACTTTGAACTGTTGACAGGTAGGGCACCGTCGTACATACCGAGCCACGTCCCGAAACATCCCTGGCCAATAGTACCTTTGGCCGATGCGTTTTGCCGTTTTCCGAATCCCCGTGTGACCCGCTGTTGGGTTGTCATGGCACTCCTGCAACACCTGCCGCCTGTGGCTGCTAGGCACGCAGAGTCTCCAGGCTCCGCGGCCTTCCTGATCGAAGGGATCGGCGAGGTGGCGGTACAATTGACCATTCTCCTGGACATAATCCGGAAACTTTTCCGGGCTTGCCTGCATCTGCTGGATCTTGGCTGCGATCCATTTGCAAGGCTCGGGTTCTTCCTTGAGCTGTTGCAACGTTTCCAGTGGCTGGCGCGACAAGGCATCCGCCACTACGTTCAACTTTCCTCGGCGGTAGATTACGTCGAACTGAAACTGCTGCAGTTCGAGTGCCCACCGCGCGATCCGCCCGGTCGGGTTATCAATAGAGTTTAGCCACCTTAGGGCCAAATGGTCGGTGATCACATCAAACCGATACCCCTCCAGATAGCACCGCATCTTCCGGATTCCCCAAACAATCGCCAGGCACTCCTTTTCCGTCGCCGAGTAATTCTCCTCCGCCTTCAGCAGTCTCCGGCTCGCATATGCGATAACCCTCTCGGGTTAGCGGGTGCCCGCTGAAAGGTGGCAGGCGCCGAGTGTAAGCCAAATGGCATCACCCTTCATTGAAACAGTCCTCGGCCAGGCACGGTGAAAGCAGTGCATTCCCTGCTGTCCCTTGCCATCGGAATCTGCCAGTAGCCGTTCTTGAGATCCAAAGTGGAAATGTATCTCGCGTTCCGCAGCCGCTCCAAAATGTGGCTGATCCTGGGAAGAGGATATGCGTCGGGAACGGAGTTTGTATTAAGCAGGCGATAATCCACACACATACGCATCTCGCCCGTCTTCTTCTTCACCAGCACGATGGGTGCACTATGCGGGCTCCTTGAGGGCTCAATGCGGTCATCGCGAAGGAGTTCGTCCACTTGATCATTAATGATTTTCTGCATCGCCGGGTTTTTCGGGAAGTACCTCTGCTTTATTGGCTTATCGCTCCTCAGAAAGATACGATGCTCTGCAATGTGAGAGCTGCCCGTGATGTTTGCGAAAGGGGCCAATTCTTCTTCCAGGAATTGTGCAAACTGTGCCTCTAAGGATTCCTAGGTGACTATAGTGGCCAAATTTGCTTCCTGAATGGGGAACCGCCCTGCCTCTGAAGCCCTTGCTCCCTGGGTCAAAGGCGGCCGTCGGAACGGATTTCTCTCCCGAGCCTGCATGGCATCTGCCAGAGGCTCCAGTCCGTACGCTGTTTTTGTTGGTGGCCCACTTCTCGGGAGGACTTGAGGGGGCGCGGCTTGTTGGTCCGTCGAGTTTGGGGCCCTAAGTTGTCTCGGCGTGGGAACAGGACTTTTCTTCTGGCTGGGGATAGGGTCCCTTCGATCCGTTGCCTCATGGGGTAGTTCTGAGACAGGAGTGCTGGCCAGTGTGGCGGACGGTACTAGGAGTCGCGTTGAGGGCATTGTGAGCACTGCTGGGTTTGCGGAGGTGCCTGGGTTATGTGAGGTGTCCCTATCTAGAAGCCTTAGGCTGGTTCCGCCACATCGAATATGGGTCTGCATCCCACAGAGGAAGTCGATCCCCAGGATCACCTCATCCAGAAGATTTGGGAGCACCATCAGCGTCATAGTGTGCGTGTCCTGATGCAAGGTGACCGACGTAACGAGAGCCCGCGTCATGTCGCTAGTGGATCCGTCAGCCAACAGGATTTTTGTGCGCACATCCCTTTGTGTGGCGGAGTGGCCCACTAGCGAGGAGGCCCCGGTATCGAGGGTGGCGAGGAACGGCTGGTCCATGATGGTTACCGTTGCCACGATGCGCCCCCTTCTAATTGTAGTGCTGGTGCTAATTTTGGGCTATTCGGATACGACCCGAGGCAACCTTGCCGGTTCCACCCGATAGGCCTCCGCCTGCGTTTCCAGCCGCTCGATAAAGCTCAACGGATCCGAATATCCGTCGAACGAGACGCCCCAGCTTCTCAGTTTTTCGGCCAGCGCGGCAGAGGATATCTCCGAGCGTTGGCTTCGATTTCCAGCTAGACTCAGCGTATAATCCAGCTGTGAGGCCTCGTTGCGAAAGGCTGAATGGCCACACATTAGCCCGTCCGTCTGCCGCTCGAGCTTATGGTCGGATTCCGGTGCGGGAAAAGCGGACGTGTTCCCTTGCCGAGTCCGCTTCCCAGAAGCGGCCTGAGAGAAACTTGGGATCTGCGGCACCTCGAGTAGAAAGGAACTGGGATTCCTGTTCCCCTCCCTGACGAGATCTCCAGCTTTTAATTCGGCCGGCCCCGATCGACCAGGAGACAAGGATCGTGATCGTCCACCCCTTGCCTCCTTGACGCCATCATCCCTCGGCGTGGGAGCCTCGGAGTAAGTATCCGCTAGCTCCTTGATCCGGTCCCGAATTGGACCCTCATGATCCCCCCGCGTGATGAAGGACCCCAAGCGGCTGCGGAGTTCCTCCACGCTTCCGTGTTGGGCTAACCCGAACTCGGCAGCAAGAGCTATGAGCTCGTCCTTCCGGCGGTAACCGATCCAACGCACTCCCATGTTGATGTGAAAAATCCTTCCCGGCGAGCGCGTATGCAACTTGGAAATTAGTAACTTTGTATAAATTGCTAAATTGTCGACGCGTAGGTAAATTCCAAGGATGCTCGGATGTCCTTAAAATCGCGTACGTAAATTCGAAGGGGCTCAGATGTGATTAAATACACGTAAATAAATTCGACGGCTGCTCGGATGGCCGGAATACCCGTAAGTAAATTCGATGGAGCTCAGATGTGATTATAAACGCGTAAATAAATTTTCATTATGCTCGGATGTCCTTACATACACGTAAATAAATTCGATGGGGCTCAGAGGTGATTAAATACACGGAAATAAATTCGCAGGATGCTCGAATGTCCGAAATACCCGAAAATAAATTCGAAGGATGCTCGGATGTCCTTATGAACGCGTAAATAAATTTGAAGGATGCTCGGATGCCCTTGGACACACGTCTTAGAAATTCACAGGATACCCGGTTATTCTCGGAGGATGTGAATGCTTTGCTGGCCAGAGCGCGACTGGCTTTCCACCGATCGGGTGGGTTATTATATACTCGTCGGGCCCGCGGTTCGCCCAGACTACAGACCCGAGGAAAATCAGAGACAGGAGGGACGAGAATATCTTCGCCAAAGGTCAGGCTTCGCCCTTGCGTCGAGGGAGAGAGACAAAAAAATAATCCCCCTAGTTCGGCTGTCGCTCAAATGGTGCTTTAAGCCATTTAGATGTCTGTAAAAAACCCTCGACTAACTTTTCGGTGAGAAAACTTAATCGTCCTTGTAGTCCCTGTTCGGGCGCCACCTGTAAGGAAGTCCTGGGCCAGGATGTGTCTCAGTCCTGCCAGGGTCACTCACAGAAAATTTTGTAAGTTACAAGGAAATACAAGGGGGTTTAGCGAGGTGCCGAACCAGGTGAATTTCGCTTCCCTCTGGGGCCGCGTCGCTTGCCGCCGTTGGCCAGGAGCAAGGACCCACGGTCCAGAGGGCGAGGGGCGAGATCGGGGAAAAGCTTGGGGGAAAACCCGACCTGCAGCGCGGCGTTGGCGCGGTCCCCTGCACTTGTCGCCGCCGGTTGCGGAAATATCCCACACAACCAGCCCGAAAGTAGGCTAGACCAGCGGCCAGGGCAAGAGGAGGGAGAGAGGGGAAGGGGCCGAGACAAGCAAAACCCTCGCCGTCGTCGGTGGCGGCACTCCTGACTCCCAGAAAGCGGCCGGAACCAAGCCCGCCCTACGGCCAGGGTGAGTGAGCAAGGGGTGGTGGAGGAAAACGAAGGGGAAACGGGGAAGAAACCGCCGGTGCCCGCTGCCCTCCAGAGGCGCGGCTTCCCTCTGCCACGAACCGTTGCGGAATGCCCACCAACAGGTCGATTGCCGAGTGGAGGCTCGCTCCGCCGGTTTAGGAATCTCGACCACGAGCAGAGGAAGCTTCTCGGAAACCCGTGGATGAGAACCAGAACCGGCTGAGTGCCCTGGTTGGGGAAAAGGTGAACCCGAACACGGCCAAGAGGAGTGCTAAAACCGGGGAAAACCAAGGTGAAGATAAAACACTAGATTTGCGCTAAGTTTCATGGTTTTGCTTTTTATTTCCCTACGTATCACTATTTATCTACTTTTAGGCTGTCGCTCTCGCCGGTGATAGCCGGAGGGAACCCAAGCTCGCTTACATGTAGTCTTCTCGCGGAGACGTCGGCGCGTAGCATTCCGGTTCCATGGTTTCCTTGGCACTTGCACTCGAGAGTTTTCGCGACTAGCTCGGATTAGGGCGCGGAGTTAATTAATTTCCTCGATCCTTTCCTGACCCACATCTGCCCATCATCGCCGGCGCCGCCGTCGCTGCTGCTGCGCTCGAGCTTCCGCTCCCCCTTCTCCTACGTTCTCTCTTCGGGAGTTTCGTTCCGACGTCGGCATCGCAGTTGCTGGGTCGCGGCGGGGGCTCGGCTGCTCGTGCGCTCATCACTGCTCTCACGTGCTCGGCTGCAGTGACTCACTCGCTCGCAATCCGTGCCGCTCCGTGCTCGGCTGAGTGGCTTCCCAAGCTTCGCTTTAGCGACGCTCGGAGCGGCTTCCCCGACTTCGGCACCAGCTGGGCCTGGCTCTCTCTCTCCGGGTGCAATAGCCGAATCTCTTTGAGCTCAGCTACAGCGGCTCTCTTACACGCCCACGCCGGCGGGTGATCTCTTTCTTAGCTGGCGGCGCTAGCGGGCTCCCGGTTTTTTTTACCTTACTCTACCTTATTTATCTACATCTATTTTACATCCCTAAACCTACGCTACTCCTTCGCCTCCCTCGCCTTCATGGCTGGGTTTCCTGGCCTTCATGGCCGGCTTTCATCGCCTTCGTGGCTGGGTTTCTCCCATTCCCTGGGTTTTCTGGCCTTCATGGCCGGCTTTCATCGCCTTCGTGGCTGGTTTTAATCTCGGCCTCCTTGGCCTGTTGCTTGTCTGTGAGGCCCATTTATGGGTCCTCACAAGGCTTATGTGTGTGCTCTCTCGCCTCCCAATCAGCGCCCGGAATCAGCCCCCATTCGGTTCGAATCCATTCATTCTTTGTGCTCGGATGATGGGTGAAATGCCAAAGCAAATATAAATGAGGAAACGCGGGAGGATATGGGCCCTTGTGTTGGCTTTCACTTTTACCCGGAGCTCCGGGAACTCCGACCTCCAACCGAAGCACATATATGTATGTATGGGCGGAATGCCTGACTGGTTCTATATGGGTGTGTTTCTTGTACGATAAGGCAGACAGCGTCGGGAAGACGGTGGTGCGGCCACAATGGCAGCTGGGAGCAGAGTTCCCATAAAGTCAGTTGTGAAATGCCTGTCAAGGACTCCGGGTTAACCTTCGGTGGAGGTCTGTCTGCTCGACGCTTTAAATATTCGTCATTCGCTGGATATTTATCTTGGCCAAATGACCGAAGGCTGAACGCTAAAGGAAGCAGGAAGTGGGCCACCACGGATGCTCCCCATCTGATCCCCGGCCCGTCTCAATGTCACTTGTTGAATGGAATTGATTGCCACGCAATAAAATGTAATTGCATTGGCCCAGCTTGAATTCAATGTTAAGGTGCAAGGACATTAATTAACAGCAAGCAAAGTTCCTGTGGTCCCCGAGTTCCTGAAGTGGCTCTGATTGCTCGGCATGCCCGCATATTAATTAGAGCGCCAAATGGAATGGAATAAAGTGAGCTGGCAGCAATGCAAATATGCAAATTTTTTCGGGCTGCATGTCCTGCCGAAGCTTTATCATCCCTGCTGGGGGTTCCATGGAAATAAACTGCTGCAGCGGCGACAGCAGTGACAGGAATTCCACAAATACTCGAATATGAATGGAAATATATGAAATACGAGCGGTGCGGTGCCAAAGGTTAAAGTTAAGCTTGACAAATGTGCGCACTTGATCCAGCTCAAGGCGAATCCTTGGGGGCGCAGTAATAGGATTGCTGGGATAATGGCACTACAATTAGGGCGATATATGTGTATTTTATTATTGAACGAATTCGCTAAGTGTGTTCCGTGTTAATTAAAGTAGTTGAACCGATAGCTAGGACTGGGTCCTGCTCCTAATTGACCTGAGCTGCTGCTGCAGCTGCTCGCAACGCTGGCACTCGCGGGTGAGCTGCTTGACGGCCAGCGCGTACTGCCGCTGGAGCTCAAGCAGCGACTGCAGCTCCTCGTTTAGCTCGTCGCGCCGCATCCGCTCCTCATTGTACTTGTGCCTCACCTTGTCCTGGGCGCTCTTCACCCCGTCCACAATGGACTCGAACTGGCGGATGAAGTCCTCGCGTCCGTGGGGACTCATCATGCGCTCGTTGTAGGCCTCACAGATGGAGTTGAGGAGGGCCAGCTCCTGTGTGTTGTACAGGATGTAGTATTGCTTCGTCTCCAGATGCTTGCCGCTCATTTCGTTGTGCAGTTCGTGAAATCGTCGCTGGTATTGGGCTAGCTCGGTGCGATCGGGAATGGCGTCCAACTTTCTTTCAATGGAAACGATGCCGCGATTGCGTTTGGATAGCTGCAGGCGCAGCTCCTTGAGGCGCTGCTCTTCGCCAGCCAAGGCGGCAGCTTGGGTCTCCGCATCTTGGGCACTGAAGGCTTCCAAATCGCTGTAGGACAATAGTTTTGATAAATGAATATCGTCTAAAAGAGAAAGCTTATAGCTGGGACCTTACTCAATTTGCTGCTGAAGATTGGCCAAATCTGTGCGACAGGAGTCCTTAAACTCCGACTCGCTCTTCTTCAGCTCCTCATGTTCCTGTAGCAAGCCTAGGAAATGCATAAACATCAAAAAGATGCCTTTAAATATTATCATGCAGCAACTCACTTTGGATCCGCTTTGTCCTCCATGTCCTTGTGCGACTTCAGCTCAGCGGTGAGAGTATTCAATTGTTCCTCCACTTCCTTGGTCTTCTGGTCTTGCTCCTTTTCCGCTTTCTTCAGCTCTTCGTTGTCCCTGCAGTATCGTTTCACCTTGTGCTCCAGGGCAATTTTGGCCGCTTCGAGGCGTTTCTGCTGGTTTTGTGCCTTTAGCTCTTGGGCATCCGTCTCCATTTCCAGCTTGAAATCGGCATAGTGCTGTTGCAGCTCATGTCGCGCTGAGGGATCGAGATCAATACGCTTCTGAGTGCCCGTAAGGTCTTCTTTAGCGAGGGATAAGCTGCGCAGGTATTGCTCCAAATCAAGCTGTCTTTATGATGGAGGCATTAATACAAATTCTTGGCTTAAATATTAAGGAATAATTACCTCTTCGGCTTCTCCGGCAGCCTGAGCGGCCTTTCTCTCTGCACCGCTCTTTAACATCGGCTCGGGATCTCCATACTCAAGCAGAGTAAGTCGCACTCTTGAAACATCATCGTCTCCAGGGGCTTCCTGTCTTTCGTAAAGTCTCTTGGGACCGTATAGCTCCTGTATTGCCTTAATGTGAGTGGATGCCAGGCGTATTTTAGTGAGATTGTCCTTGTCGCTTTTGTACTGATAGTGATTGTGGAACTGGCCAATGGCAAATCTCTTCAAGCGATGGCCACGCTCTGCACGGTTCTCCACCTGAGATAATCAAATGAATGCTATTAAACTCGACTTGGAAAAGTTTAGAACTCAGCTTACCGAAGTCCTGACCAACCACTGGATGACAGGATGAATGGCCAGGAACTCCAAGCCCTGCACTTGATGGGGCTCCAAAGTATGTGGGCACTTCATGTCAATCAACACTGAGACTATCTTCTCAACCAAAGCTCTGTAAGAAAATAAGGGGAACTTTAGTCACCATTACCTCTACTTGCTGCAGATGTTCTCTACATCTTCTGCCCAATGGACAGGCTCTCGTGGAAGAGTAGATCCACATCCACGTCGTAGTCGCAGCACTCGATGCACCAAGTCATTCCGCCCACAACTTTGTCGAAGGCAGACAGGCCCTTTATGCGGGCCCGGTAGTAGCCCGCTGCCACCAGAATGTCGAAGGTGTCCTGCTCCTTGGCCGTGGCATCCGAGTCCTCGCGACGCTCCACCTACGAAAGAATGCGAATTAGAAACAGGGAATCCCCGCAGGATTAGTTGAAAAAGCTCACCTGAACTTCACGTCCATCCTCATCGTAGCGAGTGCCCAACTTGACATTTGGCAGGATCTTGGAGAATACATCGCGGTTAGCGGAATAACACAAAAATTGGCAAAACACACAAAAATGTCAACAATAATTGAATCAGTGTTTTTTTAAGAGATTGGGCTACGGTCACTCTAGATTCAAGAACACTCAAACAAATAATTGCAACAAATATATTTTAATATTGAATAAACTTCTTTTAAGAAGTTTTAATGGCTTTTATAAATATTTAATTGTTATATTTATTGCATATCTCCAAATATTCGTAGTAATATTCCTAGTAAAATTAGCAATAAATAAATATATTCAGGACCGTTCCTACCGCAATATGATGGCCCTCTCGTGGTATTTTTGAAATACAATGTTTCGGTCTCTCTTTCGCCGGTCACCGCATTTTTTGTTAATTTTAAAGAGGCGAAGCATATTCTTAAAATGGTTAGCTACGTCTGCCTGCTCCAGGAGGAGCAACATCCCGAAGTTTGTCGAGAAGGCCACCGATAACAAGTACACTGTAGTGGCTACCTCAATCAACTCCAATATGTTGCCTTTCGAGCCCCAAGAGTCGGATCCCACATACCCGGCTACAGTTATGAGTGGCTACGATTAGAACTCAAAAGTGATATTCACGTTGTCCGACGTGAATGTGGACTCCCCAAATGACAAGCTGCGCGCCCATGCCAAAGAAGTGCTCTTGAGGGAAGTGACCTGGGCGGAGCATCTGCAGAACTTGGGCAACGTGATGGTCCGTCTGCGGGGCCCGCAAAACGAGAATCTGGCCGCTATTGTGCGGACCAAAACAAAGGGTAAGCTGCAATTTAGGAGCACAGTCCTTAAACCTTATGAAAAGACCTTTTCCCCCTAGGTAACTGGTTAATCCGTGTACCCATTACCAACCCGGAGTTGGCCACCTTTGAGCACCGCAAAGATGCTACCGAAAAAGACATTGCCAAGGCGGAAATCATTGATCCGTGGTTGTGGTGGAATAACCTACGCTTGGCTGTGGACCACAACCCCAAAGTCAAGGTGGTGCTCGAGCTAAACGACTCGGATCGGCCTTGCAAGGAGACTGTGCGTCGTTGGTTGGGAGAACCAATCGAAGCCATCATCATTACATCCTCCCTGTTCGTGAGGAATCGCTCCAACTACGCTGTGCTCAAGAAGGAGTGGCAGGTCATCATCGGGCACTTCATCTCGGTGCGAGCCAACGTCATTATATCCACTAATCCCAACGACAACGCCTTGAACCAGTATGCGGATTACCTTAACAAGCTCATCAGCCAGAAGACCGATAATCACGTGATAAATAGGTTAGAATCAGTTAGGCCTTAGAAGAGCTCATCTTTAATTTGCTTACTCTTTTCAGCTATGAGCACGTGCTCGAGATTCCACTGCAGCCGCTGAGCGACAATCTGGATACGTATACATATGAAATATTTGAAACGGATCCTGTGAAATATAAGCTTTATCAAAACGCTGTGCAGGCTGCTTTGCTAGATCGTGTTAGCGACAATGAAGCCAAGAACAAGTTGGTGCGTAAAAACCACGATTATGTTTATAAAATCTATTACCTTTGTGGTTCTCTTTTCTAGACAGTGATCATGTTGCTGGGCGGAGGACGGGGTCCGCTGGCCCGGGCTGTGTTTAATGCCGCTGAGCTGGCACAGCGCCAAGTTAAGCTCTACATTATAGAAAAGAATCCCAATGCCATTCGCACACTCTCTTACATGGTTGAGACGCTGAAGGCCAACAAGGGTAAGCAAGCTGTTTTGAATAAACTGCTACAAGTTAGGTGATCAACTCCTATGACTCCTTTTCAGATGTCCACATTTTCTCCAAGGACATGCGCGAATTTGACCCGCCAGAGCTTGCCGATATATTGGTATCCGAGCTGCTGGGCTCCTTTGGCGACAACGAACTCTCACCTGAGTGCCTTGACGGTGCCCTGAAACTGCTCAAGCCTGATGTCATCAGCATACCCTACAAATCCACCTCTTACATCAATTCTTGGATGTCTTCCAGTCTGTATCAGAATACCTGTGCTTTGTCCAGCGCCACTGTCTTTGACTGCGGCTATGTGGTGCTGATGAAGAACATTTACCACATCGACGAGCCGCAGGCCCTGTTCGAATTCAAGCATCCCAATCGCGAGGAGAAGATCGACAATACGCGCTGCAAGGTGCTCAGGTTCACGGCGAAAAAGAATTGCGTGACGCACGGCATTGGTGGTTACTTTGACACTTATCTTTACAAGGACATCTGCCTAAGCATCAACCCGCTGACCCATACGCCTGGCATGTTCTCAGTGAATATCTGATCTGATCTCTGAAAATGAAATTTGATTATTTTTCTTTTCTTCAGCGCGCGCGAACTCTAAAGGAGGGCCAGACTGTATCCATCAAGTACTGGCGCTGTGTGGACGCCACAAAGGTGTGGTACGAGTGGCAGGTTGTGGACTCCCCCGACGACTGGGAGCATCACAACATTTGCGGAATTGGCTACAGCATGCGACTGTGGCCGGAATAGGAGCTGCCGAATGCAATACCACCAATTAGTTAATACATTTTTTTGACTGGAAATAAAATCAATCAAAACCGAAGAGACCTTAATTTGTCTGCGACTTTTATTTAGGTTTATGTTTGAAAAGTTTATAAATACTCTTAACGTACATAGATGTCCTTACATATCTGTGGGTTTTATTATTTTCGTTTTGTAAAATTTAGTTAATTTCCGGTTCCGGTTCCACGCATTCATTTAATTAAATAATATAAAATATATATGTTTATTTAAAGCGCTGCACACGATCGCGACACGACGAAATCTCTCTAAGCGAAGGCAATTATCAGTTATGTTAAGTATGTATGTATAACGTAATCCACATAGTTTAGTGTTTAAAGCGGAGCTGAACTGGGCGGCGACGGGTGGCGGCGGGGCGATCGGATCTAAGAGTTGACAATGTTAGCCTGCGGCGCTCTCCGCCGCCAATGGCCCCACCGCCACGAATGGCGATGGCGCCCTGGCCGGCGAGTTACAATCCTGTGGCCGAGGGAGAAAGGCTTTCAAAGAATTCAGCAGAATGACAAATCTTTATTTTTTCAATATCTTCGTCAGAGTTCGTATTGGCACCGCCTCCTTGTTCCTAGGTCCGTCTCCAAGTGTGCCCAAAGAGATAGGGGGCATGTTGACTCTCGGTATTGGTTCCAGTGTGACCGGAGAGAGGAGGCATGTTAACTCTGGGTCGGTCCTGTCTCCAGTGTGGGCATGTTAACTCCTCCCCTCCAGTCCGAAGAGAAGGCCATAAGGGGAAATGGCCGGATCGGAGAAGGGTGATTAGGCGACGTGTTGTTGGTGTATGCCACGAACTCCGACTACATTTTGAATTTAACAGTTTTTTTTATGGATATCTTAATATTAAACATGAGTGTTGTGTTTATAAACGTTACATCTAAAGCTAAAGTTACATTTTGTTTAATTATTATGTATTTTTGTATCCTAGATTGTTTCTTGTTAATGTGGGTTTTTAAGTTACTTGGTTTGATATATTTATTGAATAATGCTTGTCTATCTTATGTTTCTTCCATTGATTTCTTAACTATTTTTCTAATTTTTTGTTTGTGTAACTTTAGACCTTTAGTTGTTAGGAGAGTGACTGCTTTGTCTCTATCTACTTTGTGTATTGAAAATCTCGGTGTTATCTTGTTTCTACGGTTTTCTTTTCTAAATATTTTATCATTAGGATCGACTTGGACTGGTGTCTCCCTGTCCTTGTTTAATTTAGCCAATTTTTTTCCTGTGGTCGCGCTTAAATGTTCCTGTACTTTTGGGTATATGTCTTTTCTAAATTCGTTTAATTTCTTAAGGTAATCATGGTGATTGTCGAATGTTATTGTTTTGTTAAATATGTGTGATCTTCCGTGGAAGAGCTCGAAAGGGGTATAGGAAGTGCTGGAGTGTATTGCATTGTTATATGTTGCTACTGCTTCTGCGAGTATTTGGGCATGATCGCGTTCTATGCGTGCTTCCTTTCTTTTGTTCAAGATTATCCTGTATAGTTCGGTTAAGGTGGAGTGCAGTCTCTCGACAGAAGCGTTGCCCGTTGATTGTTGAAATGAAGTTGTATGAGCCGTTATTTGGAATTGATTTAAGAAGTCGTTGAATAGATTGCCCAAAAATTCCGCGCCCTGGTCGAAAATTATTTTCTTTTGTGCGCCATAGTGACTTATAAATTGTAATAGGGCATCGACGACTTTTATTGAATTCCTATTCCTAAGGGGGTAGGCTTGTGCTAGTTTGGTGAATTTATCGATAATTGTGAGGTTACAAGTATTGTTAATGAAATATATGTCTATATGTACGACTGCCAATGGTCCATCTGGGGCGGTTGGGGTTTGCATCAATGGTTTATGGGGGTGTCTATCGTATTTTAGGGTTAGGCAGGTATCGCAATTTTTTATAATTTTTGTGATAATGTCTTTTAAATGCGGAAAATAAATGTCCCTTTTTAAATGGTTATATGTTTCATCTATGCCTCTATGATTGGTATTAAAGTGGTATGCACGAATTTCGTTTTCCTGATCATGAGGATTCGTAATTTCGGTTAACCATATATTGCAGCGGAAAATTTTGTATAAGTCATTTTCAAAGAAATAGTTATTATAAGACTCTTCTATTATTTTGAAAATATCGTTTGGTGCAAATATTGCGAATGTTTTATTCGGTTTCAGGATTGTTTGAAGGGTGTTTGTAACAGAGTCGAAAGTATGTACGGGTTCCGTGATAATATGTCTTACTTTATGGATAAATGGTGTTTCTACTTGTCTTAAAGTTGTTGATCCGATACGGAATATTATTTGGCAATTGAAGTGATTTAGTGGTTGCGAAGCGATTGGTATAATTTGTGGGTCCTCGTTTATGTTCAAGTTTGGCTCAATTCTGCTGAGTGCGTCAGCAACTACGTTTTGCGACCCTTTTTGTATACGATTTCGTAGTCGTAAACGGCCAGGATTGTTTTCCATTGAAGTAGTTTTGGATTCTGACCTTTCAAATTTTCTAGCCAGATTAATGGCTTATGGTCTGTGACTATTTTGAATCTACGCCCGAAAAGGTATGGTCTGAAATGACCTACAGACCAAATGATAGATAGCATTTCTTTCTCTATCGTCGAATAGCGGATTTCCGTGTCCGAGAGTGTCCTGCTAGCGAAGGATATGGGTCTGTCATTAGTACCTGGGCCTTGTGACAACACAGAGCCTATAGCATAATTACTTGACTTGTGGTCAGCGTGAACGGTTTATTGAAATCAGGGTATATGAGTATGGGATCATTACAAAGAAGATTCGACGTTTCGAATGCTTGTTTAAATTCATCGTCTATTATTATAGATTTCTTCCCTTTTAACTGTCTCGTTATGGGTTTAGTTATTTTCGCAAAGTCCTTTATGAATTTCCTGTAATACCCTAATAGTCCTAAAAATGATTTAATTTCCCTGGTTGTCTTTGGGCAGGGGAAGTCCTCGATGGTTTGAATTTTAAGTGGGTTTGGTTTGACTCCTTCCTGGGTTACGATATGTCCCAGGAAGTCGATTTCCTTCCTTAAAAAGCTACATTTGCTTGGTTGGATTTTTAGATTTGCGTTTTGGAGTTTTGTGAAAACAGATTTAATATCTGCTATATGTTTTTGGAGTGAGGGTGAGAATACTATTATATCGTCGAGATAGAAGAGACAGACGTTACCGACTAAGTCACCTAAAACGTTGTCCATAACGCGTTGGAACGTGGCAGGGGCGTTCTTGAGACCGAAGGGCATTCTCGTGAATTCATAATGCCCATTTTCGACGGTGAACGCCGTCTTGCTCGCATCGCGTGGGTTCATTTGAATTTGGTGAAAGCCACTTGCTAAGTCTATCGTTGTGAAATACATGGTCCTCCCTAGACTATCTAGTATATCCGCAATGTTCGGGATAGGGTATCTATCAGAGACAGTCTTCTCATTTAATTTCCGAAAATCGATTACCAAGCGCCACTTTTTTTCGCCTATGACGTCACTTTTCTTAGGTACGACCCAGACGGGTGCACTCCAGGGGGAATGGCTGTTTTTTATGATGTTTTGCTCGAGCATTTTAATAAATAATACAAACTGTATATAAATAATAACTAAACTAAATAAATAATAAATAATACAGACTGTAAATAAATAATAACTAAACTAAATAAATAATAAACAACTCAGACTGTAAATAAATAATAACTAAACTAAGTAAATAATAAATAATACAAACCGTAAAGGGCTCTGGACACACTAAGTCGGGCAAATCCCGGACATCTGCCACACTAATTCGGGCAAATCCACGGCCCGTGCAGGCACACTAAAACCGGCCAAGCGCTATATAAAGCCGGCCGCTGGCCTCAGAGCTATCATTCGGTGGTCGGAGTCGACCAAGGTGGAAGTCACCAGCGCGCAGCAAGCAAGCAGCAACTCAGGAATTGGAAGCAGCGGTAACAAGGAGTAAGACTTTAACCACACTAGGTATCGGTTGACGGTTTCGTCCTATTCCTCCATACTAAGTCTATTTCGCCATACTAAGTCTTGTGCTGACGGTTCCGTCCTAAGTTTTCAACACTAAGTCTTTCGCTGACGGTTTCGTCCTGAAGACGGTTTCGTCCTATTTTCTCTCATACCTCGCTGACGGTTTCGTCCTGCAGACGGTTTCGTCCTATTTCTCTTACGCCTCGCTGACGGTTTCGTCCTGCAAACGGCTTCGTCCTACTTCTCTCATACCTCGCTGACGGTTTCGTCCTGCAGACGGCTTCGTCCTACTTCTCTCATACCTCGCTGACGGTTTCGTCCTGCAGACGGCTTCGTCCTACTTCTCTCGTACCTCGCTGACGGTTTCGTCCTGCAGACGGTTTCGTCCTATTTCTCATACCCCGCAGACGGCTTCGTCCTACTTCTCTCATACCTCGCTAACGGTTTCGTCCTGCAGACGGTTTCGTCCTATTTCTCACAACTCGCTGACGGTTTCGTCCTGCAGACGGTTTCGTCCTATTTCTCACAACTCGCTGACGGTTTCGTCCTGCAGACGGTTTCGTCCTATTTCTCACAACTCGCTGACGGTTTCGTCCTGCAGACGGTTTCGTCCTATTTCTCATACACCGCTGACGGTTTCGTCCTATTTCTCACAACTCGCTGACGGTTTCGTCCTAATTTTGCTCAACACTAAGTATCTCGCTGACGGTTCCGTCCTACTTCATTAATACTACGTATCCTTATTGACGGTCTCGTCTTAATTGACCAACACTACGTATTTCCGAGGACAAGGGGGCGCGTCGCTGGATCCCCAATTATCCCACCCGGACGGCAGGAAGCAACACCCACGGACCCCGGACACGAGGCACCTTCCCGCAGGACACGGGCGCTCGTCGATAGTCGCCGGACCGATCAACACCCCGTCTACGGAACCAGTTACTCTGTCAAGAAAAATCAATAAACTTAGTATATTTTAAGCCTAGTTGAGGTTAAAACCGGCGTTATTACGTCACAGGTGGCGCCCGAGCAGATTTAAGTGGTGTTTAGAAGGAGCCGACGCCGAGAAAGTATTGTCCAGTTGGGTATATATGGCAACAAAACCCGACCTGATAGAATACGCGAGTGAATTTGGATTGGATTCATCAGGAAAGAACGAGGATTTACGGAAAACATTGGCTGCTTTCTCAAAAAGGACGGACCACGCAGAAACAGTAAGGAAGAAACTGACACTGCTGGCAGAAAAATACAGGAGGGAGAAAAGTCCCGCTAGAATACAACGAAATAGAACCGAAAATGGAGGGAAAGAAGGAGACAGGGATAATTGACAGGGTACGAAATTGGGATATCAGGTACCAAGGAACGTCCAATCCGCTAGAATTTCTAGAAAAAATGGAGCAATGGGCAAATGGATACGGACTCCATCTCGATCAGCTGGTCCAGACAATGCCATTCATACTGGAAGGGATCGCAATAGATTGGTGGAACACGACACCAACAAGGATCACATCATGGGCACAAGTCCGAACGGAACTGCTGGAGTACTTTCTACCGCCTCGGTACGGAGAGCAGCTGGAAACCCAGATAGCGCAGCTAAGACAAAGAGAAAACGAGCCAGTAAGGGAATATGCGATGAACCTAAGGAAGCTCATGAGATTCACGAAACTATCGGAATCAGAAAAACTAGACTGGATGTACAAAAACTGCAGGAGCAAGCTGAAACTATATGCAAGAAGAACCGGATTTACAACACTGACGGAATTCCTCAAGCTCGCTGAAGAGGTGGAAGAGATCGAGCAGATGGAAGCACAAACCGGGCAAACGGCACCGCAGCCGGTAAGGTCGGAAATATGCATGCGATGCGGCGGAACCGGGCATACGGCACGCACATGCGGCAACCCACCAAGGCTGTTCTGCTGGGTGTGCGGGAGAAACGGAGTCAGAACAACAGAATGCTGTCGAACCAGGTCGGGAAACGCCGGAGGCCTGAGCGGATAGAGCTGGCAGCTCAGGCACGAAGAATAGGTCCAGCAGCGGGTGATATGATGTGCGACGGCTACCAGATAGTAGCGCAATTTGGAGTAGGGTGTAGGAGCGCCAAGGGCATAATAGACACCGGAGCAACAAAGAGCGCGATAAGCAGAAACATGTTCCAAGATCTAAGAGAGGAAGGAAGATGGAACAGGATGCAGGCGGAGATATCACTAGCGGATGGATCTCGACAGAAGGCGATGGGAGGATTCAAAACAAACGTAGAGTTCGGAGGACGGAGATTTGAAATAACATTCATGATCCTACCGAACGTAGAGGGAGGAATCCTCTTGGGAATGGACTTTCTGGCAGGAGCAGAAAGCGTGCTCAGATGCGGCGGACTGGAGCTGAAAATCAGGGGTTTCAACAACGGAGGAAGAGAAGAGAGACAAGGCACAGAAGAGACAATATCGCCAGGGGAACTGTCCGGAGAAGATATCGAAGCATTCCTGGAAGAAAATAAGCGGATATTCGAGAACATGGAAGGAGTCAGCAACGCGGCCGTACACAAAATATACCTCAAGGACGACAAACCCATCAAGCAAAGGTATTATCCGCGAAACCCAAAACAGCAGGCGATAATCAACGAACAGGTGGATGAGTTGCTAAGCCTGGGCTTGATAGAGCGATCACGAAGTCCATACAGCGCACCCGTAGTGCTAGTAAGGAAAAAGAATAACGAATGGAGAATGTGCATCGACTACAGGTTGCTGAACGACAGGACAGAAAAGGATGCGTACCCCGTACCACGTATGAACTTCATCCTCGACCAACTACGGGAAGCCAAATTCATAAGCACCATAGACTTGAAATCGGGCTACTGGCAAATCCCAGTAGAGGAGAAGAGCAGACAATATACGGCGTTTACGGTACCAGGACGAGGGCTGTTCCAATGGACAGTAATGCCATTTGGGCTGACCACAGCGCCAGCAACCTTCCAAAGAGCACTGGATAACGTTATCGGACCGGAAATGGAGCCATTTGCCTTCGCGTACCTAGATGACATAATCGTGATAGGACGCACCAAAGAAGAACACCTGGAAAAACTGAAAGAAGTATTCTGGAGATTACAGCAAGCAAACCTACGCATCAACCCAGAAAAATGCAAGTTTTTCCAAAAGGAGCTGAAAGGAGCAGGGCATCCGAACGGATCCCGAAAAGGTAGCAGCAATCAAAGACCTACCAGCGCCGAAAAGAAGTACACAGCTTTCTAGGGATGGCCTCATGGTATAGAAGGTTCATACCAAAGTTCACCGAACAAGCGGGACCGCTACATGAGTTAATCTGTAAAGGGAAAAAATTCGAGTGGAGCGATCGTCACCAAGAATCCTGTGACAGTCTAAAGGAAAGCCTCACAGAAGCACCGGTACTGGTATGTCCCGACTTTACAAAGCAGTTCAAACTGCAGACGGATGCCAGCGACGTGGGCATTGGAGCCGTACTGACCCAAGAAACAGAAGACGGAGAACACGTCATATCGTTTGCCAGCCGAAAGTTGAGTAAGGCGGAGCAAAACTACAGCGCAACAGAAAAGGAATGTCTAGCAATCCATTGGGGCATCGGGAAGTTTAAGATGTACCTGGAAGGATACCAATTTATAGTGATGACAGACCATATGGCACTTAGATGGTTGAACTCCATCAAAAGTCCAGCAGGAAGAATAGCGCGATGGGCATTGGGGCTCCAACCATACCAATTTGAGGTGCAGTATCGGAAAGGGAAACTGAACGTGGTGGCAGACACACTGTCAAGAGCCCCACCAGTGGAACTAAAAGCGATCAAGAACACCGAAGGCTGGATAAGCCGGAAGATCAGAGAACTACAAGAAGACCCACAAGACACAGAGTTCCGAATAGAAGGAAGACGACTGTATAAACTGAGTCAGGACAAAAGGGACCAACACCCGTGGAAACTGTGCGTGCCAGAAGAAGAAGTGCAACAGATTCTAACAGAGAATCATTGCCAGGCCGAAACAGGGCACATGGGGATGTTCAAAACAGCAAGAAGGATAAGAACGAAATACTTCTGGCCGCAACTGACGAAGGATGTGAGGAACTTTGTACGGAGCTGTGAAAGCTGCCAGCGATATAAAGTGGCGCAGCAAAAAGCAGCAGGGAAGATGCTGACCAAGGTCGCGGAAGCCCCGTGGGAAACGGTATGCGTCGATTTTGTAGGACCACTGCCACGATCAAAACATGGAAACACGGCACTGCTGGTCATGGTAGATAAGTTCTCCAAATGGGTGGAATTGGCGGCAATAAGACAAGCCACAGCCGATTCATTTTTGCGGGTGTTTCGGGAAAGAATTGTGACAGTATGACCTGCGAAAGAGAGAGTGGAAACCGGCAGGAGGGGACCTCGTATGGTGTAAGACACACCACTTATCCAACGCGGCGGAAAAGTTCAATGCAAAACTGGCCCCAAAATACGACGGCCCGTGGAAAGTAACAGGGTTCGTGTCTCCGGTAATACTGACAGTTCGAAACCAAACAACACGGAAAACAAAACGAATATATATCGGGGACACAAAACCACACGTAAGCGAAGACATAAACCAACACGAACACGATCAATCGACTATCGGACCAAGGCATATCGATATATCGACAACAGTGGAAAAGTGACGGATTCAAACTACCGGCAACAACGGGCACACTAAGGAGGGAAAACAAGAGCGAAGACAGTCACACCAAAAAGCGGACAAGGCCTATATAAGAAGAGTCAAAAGCAGTCAGAGCCACAGAAGGCGAGCGGCAGCGAAATGAATAAATTCGAATTAAGCGCCGAGCGAGTTAGGAAGAGCTATGCCAAGGCGAAGGAGGGGCAAACCCGATCAAAACTGATCGAGCCACCGGCACAGGGTACGACCCGAAAAAGGACGGCACCACCAAAAATGGTACCGCCAAATCGACCGGAGGTTCAAGGAGGAACAAGTGTTGCAGCGACCCCACGGCCGACGGAGCCCGTCCAGGGAGGCCGAAGCAGCACAACCGCCCATCCGGAAGCCGAGGGACCGGCAGCGACGAGGGAAGCAGCCCGCGAAGCAAGGATCCAGCCGACGGAAATCATTCGAAGGGTCCAAGCCGGAGCGTCTCAACTACAATGCCAGAGGGGATCAGGCTACCCCGCCACGGTCCGACCGATGACGGAAATCGTCCAACAGGGCCGGGACGGGGAAGTCGGAACCCAACCCGGGAATACTGGCAGAACAAACCCAAGGGAGATGAGCGACGAAGGAAGGGCCCGACCGGTGACGGAGATCGTCCAAAGGGGCCGGACCAGAGTCGCGCATCTTCAAAGGGACGGCAATGGACGCCAGCAGAGCAGCAGGGAGATACAGACAACCGCACAAACAACCGGACAAAGCTATGAAAACCGACCAATGGAAACATCAGCAAGGCTCATCAACTTCCGAACAGCCGGAATAATGGGCTCAGCGTCAAGGGACATAACACTGCGAGAAAGCTCACCAGATCGGGACATCCTGGAACTCCATACGGACAACAGGGGAAGCGTATCAGGATGGACAATGCCGGAAGGAGCCCGAATCTCAGACGAGACAATGAGAAAGATACGGGCAACACTGGCACAGAAGAAAAAGAGAACGCAAAAACGCTGGCTGGAGAGAGACGGCAGCACCTGGTGGCGAATTACCTCAAACAGAGGGAACTTCGTAACGATAAAGCGTCACTTCCCTAAGGAGGGGGGAGTGTGACGCGGGGCGCACAAATAAATAATAAATAATACAAACTGTATATAAATAATAACTAAACTAAATAAATAATAAATAATACAGACTGTAAATAAATAATAACTAAACTAAATAAATAATAAACAACTCAGACTGTAAATAAATAATAAATAAACTAAGTAAATAATAAATAATACAAACCGTAAATACATAACCACTAAACTAAATAAATACTAAATAATAACAACTGTAAATAACTAATAATAACTCATAACCCGGACCCATAAACAACCACCCAGCGATAAAGAAATTCAAATTCAAACACGGTGCGCGCGCCCGCCCCAACAAACAAGGGCTCTGGCCACACTAAGTCGGGCAAATCCCGGACATCTGCCACACTAATTCGGGCAAATCCACGGCCCGTGCAGGCACACTAAAACCGGCCAAGCGCTATATAAAGCCGGCCGCTGGCCTCAGAGCTATCATTCGGTGGTCGGAGTCGACCAAGGTGGAAGTCACCAGCGCGCAGCAAGCAAGCAGCAACTCAGGAATTGGAAGCAGCGGTAACAAGGAGTAAGACTTTAACCACACTAGGTATCGGTTGACGGTTTCGTCCTATTCCTCCATACTAAGTCTATTTCGCCATACTAAGTCTTGTGCTGACGGTTCCGTCCTAAGTTTTCAACACTAAGTCTTTCGCTGACGGTTTCGTCCTGAAGACGGTTTCGTCCTATTTTCTCTCATACCTCGCTGACGGTTTCGTCCTGCAGACGGTTTCGTCCTATTTCTCTTACGCCTCGCTGACGGTTTCGTCCTGCAAACGGCTTCGTCCTACTTCTCTCATACCTCGCTGACGGTTTCGTCCTGCAGACGGCTTCGTCCTACTTCTCTCATACCTCGCTGACGGTTTCGTCCTGCAGACGGCTTCGTCCTACTTCTCTCGTACCTCGCTGACGGTTTCGTCCTGCAGACGGTTTCGTCCTATTTCTCATACCCCGCAGACGGCTTCGTCCTACTTCTCTCATACCTCGCTGACGGTTTCGTCCTGCAGACGGTTTCGTCCTATTTCTCACAACTCGCTGACGGTTTCGTCCTGCAGACGGTTTCGTCCTATTTCTCACAACTCGCTGACGGTTTCGTCCTGCAGACGGTTTCGTCCTATTTCTCACAACTCGCTGACGGTTTCGTCCTGCAGACGGTTTCGTCCTATTTCTCATACACCGCTGACGGTTTCGTCCTATTTCTCACAACTCGCTGACGGTTTCGTCCTAATTTTGCTCAACACTAAGTATCTCGCTGACGGTTCCGTCCTACTTCATTAATACTACGTATCCTTATTGACGGTCTCGTCTTAATTGACCAACACTACGTATTTCCGAGGACAAGGGGGCGCGTCGCTGGATCCCCAATTATCCCACCCGGACGGCAGGAAGCAACACCCACGGACCCCGGACACGAGGCACCTTCCCGCAGGACACGGGCGCTCGTCGATAGTCGCCGGACCGATCAACACCCCGTCTACGGAACCAGTTACTCTGTCAAGAAAAATCAATAAACTTAGTATATTTTAAGCCTAGTTGAGGTTAAAACCGGCGTTATTACGTCACAGGTGGCGCCCGAGCAGATTTAAGTGGTGTTTAGAAGGAGCCGACGCCGAGAAAGTATTGTCCAGTTGGGTATATATGGCAACAAAACCCGACCTGATAGAATATACGCGAGTGAATTTGGATTGGATTCATCAGGAAAGAACGAGGATTTACGGAAAACATTGGCTGCTTTCTCAAAAAGGACGGACCACGCAGAAACAGTAAGGAAGAAACTGACACTGCTGGCAGAAAAATACAGGAGGGAGAAAAGTCCCGCTAGAATACAACGAAATAGAACCGAAAATGGAGGGAAAGAAGGAGACAGGGATAATTGACAGGGTACGAAATTGGGATATCAGGTACCAAGGAACGTCCAATCCGCTAGAATTTCTAGAAAAAATGGAGCAATGGGCAAATGGATACGGACTCCATCTCGATCAGCTGGTCCAGACAATGCCATTCATACTGGAAGGGATCGCAATAGATTGGTGGAACACGACACCAACAAGGATCACATCATGGGCACAAGTCCGAACGGAACTGCTGGAGTACTTTCTACCGCCTCGGTACGGAGAGCAGCTGGAAACCCAGATAGCGCAGCTAAGACAAAGAGAAAACGAGCCAGTAAGGGAATATGCGATGAACCTAAGGAAGCTCATGAGATTCACGAAACTATCGGAATCAGAAAAACTAGACTGGATGTACAAAAACTGCAGGAGCAAGCTGAAACTATATGCAAGAAGAACCGGATTTACAACACTGACGGAATTCCTCAAGCTCGCTGAAGAGGTGGAAGAGATCGAGCAGATGGAAGCACAAACCGGGCAAACGGCACCGCAGCCGGTAAGGTCGGAAATATGCATGCGATGCGGCGGAACCGGGCATACGGCACGCACATGCGGCAACCCACCAAGGCTGTTCTGCTGGGTGTGCGGGAGAAACGGAGTCAGAACAACAGAATGCTGTCGAACCAGGTCGGGAAACGCCGGAGGCCTGAGCGGATAGAGCTGGCAGCTCAGGCACGAAGAATAGGTCCAGCAGCGGGTGATATGATGTGCGACGGCTACCAGATAGTAGCGCAATTTGGAGTAGGGTGTAGGAGCGCCAAGGGCATAATAGACACCGGAGCAACAAAGAGCGCGATAAGCAGAAACATGTTCCAAGATCTAAGAGAGGAAGGAAGATGGAACAGGATGCAGGCGGAGATATCACTAGCGGATGGATCTCGACAGAAGGCGATGGGAGGATTCAAAACAAACGTAGAGTTCGGAGGACGGAGATTTGAAATAACATTCATGATCCTACCGAACGTAGAGGGAGGAATCCTCTTGGGAATGGACTTTCTGGCAGGAGCAGAAAGCGTGCTCAGATGCGGCGGACTGGAGCTGAAAATCAGGGGTTTCAACAACGGAGGAAGAGAAGAGAGACAAGGCACAGAAGAGACAATATCGCCAGGGGAACTGTCCGGAGAAGATATCGAAGCATTCCTGGAAGAAAATAAGCGGATATTCGAGAACATGGAAGGAGTCAGCAACGCGGCCGTACACAAAATATACCTCAAGGACGACAAACCCATCAAGCAAAGGTATTATCCGCGAAACCCAAAACAGCAGGCGATAATCAACGAACAGGTGGATGAGTTGCTAAGCCTGGGCTTGATAGAGCGATCACGAAGTCCATACAGCGCACCCGTAGTGCTAGTAAGGAAAAAGAATAACGAATGGAGAATGTGCATCGACTACAGGTTGCTGAACGACAGGACAGAAAAGGATGCGTACCCCGTACCACGTATGAACTTCATCCTCGACCAACTACGGGAAGCCAAATTCATAAGCACCATAGACTTGAAATCGGGCTACTGGCAAATCCCAGTAGAGGAGAAGAGCAGACAATATACGGCGTTTACGGTACCAGGACGAGGGCTGTTCCAATGGACAGTAATGCCATTTGGGCTGACCACAGCGCCAGCAACCTTCCAAAGAGCACTGGATAACGTTATCGGACCGGAAATGGAGCCATTTGCCTTCGCGTACCTAGATGACATAATCGTGATAGGACGCACCAAAGAAGAACACCTGGAAAAACTGAAAGAAGTATTCTGGAGATTACAGCAAGCAAACCTACGCATCAACCCAGAAAAATGCAAGTTTTTCCAAAAGGAGCTGAAAGGAGCAGGGCATCCGAACGGATCCCGAAAAGGTAGCAGCAGTCAAAGACCTACCAGCGCCGAAAACCACAAAAGAAGTACACAGCTTTCTAGGGATGGCCTCATGGTATAGAAGGTTCATACCAAAGTTCACCGAACAAGCGGGACCGCTACATGAGTTAATCTGTAAAGGGAAAAAATTCGAGTGGAGCGATCGTCACCAACAATCCTTTGACAGTCTAAAGGAAAGCCTCACAGAAGCACCGGTACTGGTATGTCCCGACTTTACAAAGCAGTTCAAACTGCAGACGGATGCCAGCGACGTGGGCATTGGAGCCGTACTGACCCAAGAAACAGAAGACGGAGAACACGTCATATCGTTTGCCAGCCGAAAGTTGAGTAAGGCGGAGCAAAACTACAGCGCAACAGAAAAGGAATGTCTAGCAATCCATTGGGGCATCGGGAAGTTTAAGATGTACCTGGAAGGATACCAATTTATAGTGATGACAGACCATATGGCACTTAGATGGTTGAACTCCATCAAAAGTCCAGCAGGAAGAATAGCGCGATGGGCATTGGGGCTCCAACCATACCAATTTGAGGTGCAGTATCGGAAAGGGAAACTGAACGTGGTGGCAGACACACTGTCAAGAGCCCCACCAGTGGAACTAAAAGCGATCAAGAACACCGAAGGCTGGATAAGCCGGAAGATCAGAGAACTACAAGAAGACCCACAAGACACAGAGTTCCGAATAGAAGGAAGACGACTGTATAAACTGAGTCAGGACAAAAGGGACCAACACCCGTGGAAACTGTGCGTGCCAGAAGAAGAAGTGCAACAGATTCTAACAGAGAATCATTGCCAGGCCGAAACAGGGCACATGGGGATGTTCAAAACAGCAAGAAGGATAAGAACGAAATACTTCTGGCCGCAACTGACGAAGGATGTGAGGAACTTCGTACGAAGCTGCGATAGCTGCCAGAGATACAAAGTGGCGCAGCAAAAAGCAGCAGGGAAGATGCTGACCAAGGTCGCGGAAGCCCCGTGGGAAACGGTATGCGTCGATTTTGTAGGACCACTGCCACGATCAAAACATGGAAACACGGCACTGCTGGTCATGGTAGATAAGTTCTCCAAATGGGTGGAATTGGCGGCAATAAGACAAGCCACAGCCGATTCATTTTTGCGGGTGTTTCGGGAAAGAATTGTGACAGTATGACCTGCGAAAGAGAGAGTGGAAACCGGCAGGAGGGGACCTCGTATGGTGTAAGACACACCACTTATCCAACGCGGCGGAAAAGTTCAATGCAAAACTGGCCCCAAAATACGACGGCCCGTGGAAAGTAACAGGGTTCGTGTCTCCGGTAATACTGACAGTTCGAAACCAAACAACACGGAAAACAAAACGAATATATATCGGGGACACAAAACCACACGTAAGCGAAGACATAAACCAACACGAACACGATCAATCGACTATCGGACCAAGGCATATCGATATATCGACAACAGTGGAAAAGTGACGGATTCAAACTACCGGCAACAACGGGCACACTAAGGAGGGAAAACAAGAGCGAAGACAGTCACACCAAAAAGCGGACAAGGCCTATATAAGAAGAGTCAAAAGCAGTCAGAGCCACAGAAGGCGAGCGGCAGCGAAATGAATAAATTCGAATTAAGCGCCGAGCGAGTTAGGAAGAGCTATGCCAAGGCGAAGGAGGGGCAAACCCGATCAAAACTGATCGAGCCACCGGCACAGGGTACGACCCGAAAAAGGACGGCACCACCAAAAATGGTACCGCCAAATCGACCGGAGGTTCAAGGAGGAACAAGTGTTGCAGCGACCCCACGGCCGACGGAGCCCGTCCAGGGAGGCCGAAGCAGCACAACCGCCCATCCGGAAGCCGAGGGACCGGCAGCGACGAGGGAAGCAGCCCGCGAAGCAAGGATCCAGCCGACGGAAATCATTCGAAGGGTCCAAGCCGGAGCGTCTCAACTACAATGCCAGAGGGGATCAGGCTACCCCGCCACGGTCCGACCGATGACGGAAATCGTCCAACAGGGCCGGGACGGGGAAGTCGGAACCCAACCCGGGAATACTGGCAGAACAAACCCAAGGGAGATGAGCGACGAAGGAAGGGCCCGACCGGTGACGGAGATCGTCCAAAGGGGCCGGACCAGAGTCGCGCATCTTCAAAGGGACGGCAATGGACGCCAGCAGAGCAGCAGGGAGATACAGACAACCGCACAAACAACCGGACAAAGCTATGAAAACCGACCAATGGAAACATCAGCAAGGCTCATCAACTTCCGAACAGCCGGAATAATGGGCTCAGCGTCAAGGGACATAACACTGCGAGAAAGCTCACCAGATCGGGACATCCTGGAACTCCATACGGACAACAGGGGAAGCGTATCAGGATGGACAATGCCGGAAGGAGCCCGAATCTCAGACGAGACAATGAGAAAGATACGGGCAACACTGGCACAGAAGAAAAAGAGAACGCAAAAACGCTGGCTGGAGAGAGACGGCAGCACCTGGTGGCGAATTACCTCAAACAGAGGGAACTTCGTAACGATAAAGCGTCACTTCCCTAAGGAGGGGGAGTGTGACGCGGGGCGCACAAATAAATAATAAATAATACAAACTGTATATAAATAATAACTAAACTAAATAAATAATAAATAATACAGACTGTAAATAAATAATAACTAAACTAAATAAATAATAAACAACTCAGACTGTAAATAAATAATAACTAAACTAAGTAAATAATAAATAATACAAACCGTAAATACATAACCACTAAACTAAATAAATACTAAATAATAACAACTGTAAATAACTAATAATAACTCATAACCCGGACCAATAAACAACCACCCAGCGATAAAGAAATTCAAATTCAAACACGGTGCGCGCGCCCGCCCCAACAAACAAGGGCTCTGGCCACACTAAGTCGGGCAAATCCCGGACATCTGCCACACTAATTCGGGCAAATCCACGGCCCGTGCAGGCACACTAAAACCGGCCAAGCGCTATATAAAGCCGGCCGCTGGCCTCAGAGCTATCATTCGGTGGTCGGAGTCGACCAAGGTGGAAGTCACCAGCGCGCAGCAAGCAAGCAGCAACTCAGGAATTGGAAGCAGCGGTAACAAGGAGTAAGACTTTAACCACACTAGGTATCGGTTGACGGTTTCGTCCTATTCCTCCATACTAAGTCTATTTCGCCATACTAAGTCTTGTGCTGACGGTTCCGTCCTAAGTTTTCAACACTAAGTCTTTCGCTGACGGTTTCGTCCTGCAGACGGTTTCGTCCTATTTTCTCTCATACCTCGCTGACGGTTTCGTCCTGCAGACGGTTTCGTCCTATTTCTCTTACGCCTCGCTGACGGTTTCGTCCTGCAGACGGCTTCGTCCTACTTCTCTCATACCTCGCTGACGGTTTCGTCCTGCAGACGGCTTCGTCCTACTTCTCTCATACCTCGCTGACGGTTTCGTCCTGCAGACGGCTTCGTCCTACTTCTCTCGTACCTCGCTGACGGTTTCGTCCTGCAGACGGTTTCGTCCTATTTCTCATACCCCGCAGACGGCTTCGTCCTACTTCTCTCATACCTCGCTGACGGTTTCGTCCTGCAGACGGTTTCGTCCTATTTCTCACAACTCGCTGACGGTTTCGTCCTGCAGACGGTTTCGTCCTATTTCTCACAACTCGCTGACGGTTTCGTCCTGCAGACGGTTTCGTCCTATTTCTCATACACCGCTGACGGTTTCGTCCTATTTCTCACAACTCGCTGACGGTTTCGTCCTGCAGACGGTTTCGTCCTATTTCTCACAACTCGCGGACGGTTCCGTCCTGCTGACGGTTCCGTCCCATTTCTCAAATATCCCGCTGACGGTTTCGTCCTAATTTTGCTCAACACTAAGTATCTCGCTGACGGTTCCGTCCTACTTCATTAATACTACGTATCCTTATTGACGGTCTCGTCTTAATTGACCAACACTACGTATTTCCGAGGACAAGGGGGCGCGTCGCTGGATCCCCAATCATCCCACCCGGACGGCAGGAAGCAACACCCACGGACCCCGGACACGAGGCACCTTCCCGCAGGACACGGGCGCTCGTCGATAGTCGCCGGACCGATCAACACCCCGTCTACGGAACCAGTTACTCTGTCAAGAAAAATCAATAAACTTAGTATATTTTAAGCCTAGTTGAGGTCAAAACCGGCGTTATTACTGGGACTCGGGTCGGAAATTCCTTTTCTAGCACCACTTTCCTGAATCAAATAAATGTCCTGGATGACCCTGGCCAGCCCTGACCTACCCGAGGCTTGACTGAACGTCACAATTTTTGAAATTTGCTTTTTTACTTCGTCTTTATGTACAAATGGGTAACGGTAAGATTTTGTGTGTATCGGTATATTATCTGTTGTTGGTATAGAGTGTTTGACGGCGTTAGAGAACGTTAGTTGGTTGTTTTCGTTGTGGAAAAGTCTTTTGAATGACTTGCATAGTTTGAGTATTTGTTGTTTTTCCTCGCTGTTAAGGTGTTCCGTTTGAATTTTTAATTGTTGGTCATCCGGTCGTTCTGTATCTGTTCCCGCGGACATATGTGACGCGCCGTACGCGCACATAGTAAAGAAGAGAAACACTCATATAGGAACTAAGAGAAACAAAACATGAAGTCAAACATTAAAGAGAAACACTCATATAGAAACTAAGAGAAACAAAAACATGAAGTCAAACATTAAAAATAAATAAAGGAGAAACACAGAACTGAAAGAAATAAAGTATAAATAAATTAAGAAAAGCCACACGAAACCGCATTCAAATTCAAACCGATGCGCGATCGGCAGGGCACACTAATGCGGCCAAATACGGGCGGCGATGCGGGCACACTAGCCCCGCCGAACCGCTATATAAAGCGCACCCCAGCACTACGGAGCTCATTCAGTTTCGGCCGGCAAACGGCAAAGGTCTCCTGACTAACTATCAGCAGCCAAGGACCAGCGGACAAGGACGAGCAAGAAGCATCGGTAAGGACGAGCAAGGAGCATCGGTAAGGACAACACCAGACCTCAGCGGAGACGAGTAAGCGGCGTGGTAATTAACTAATCCTAGTAGCCTTTGCATAGTACGTCTCATTCTACGGCTCGGTCTACCGATCCGCAGGTATCAATATATAGTAGACCAGAACGGCCTCTAAACCCTTCTCATTAATTAGTAGACCAGAACGGCCTCTAAACCCTTCTCGATATATAGTAGACCAGAACGGCCTCTAAACTCTTCTCACTATATAGTAGACCAGAACGGCCTCTAAACTCTTCTCAATATATAGTAGACCAGAACGGCCTCTAAACCCTTCTCGATATATAGTAGACCAGAACGGCCTCTAAACTCTTCTCACTATATAGTAGACCAGAACGGCCTCTAAACCCTTCTCATTAATTAGTAGACCAGAAAGGCCTCTAAACCCTCCTCGATATATAGTAGACCAGAACGGCCTCTGAACCCTTCTCAATATATAGTAGACCAGAACGGCCTCTAAACTCTTCTCAATATATAGTAGACCCGAACGGCCTCTAAACCCTTCTCGATATATAGTAGACCAGAACGGCCTCTAAACTCTTCTCACTATATAGTAGACCAGAACGGCCTCTAAACCCTTCTCATTAATTAGTAGACCAGAACGGCCTCTAAACTCGTCTCGATATATAGTAGACCAGAACGGCCTCTAAACTCTTCTCAATATATAGTAGACCAGACCGGCCTCTAAACCCTTCTCGATATATAGTAGACCAGAACGGCCTCTAAACTCTTCTCAACATATAGTAGACCAGAACGGCCTCTAAACTCTCTCAATATATAGCAGACCAGAACGGCCTCTAAACTCTTCTCACTATATAGCAGACCAGAACGGCCTCTAAACCATTCCCACTAATTAGCAGACCAGAACGGCCTCTAAACCATTCCCACCAATTAGCAGACCAGAACGGCCTCTGAACTCCCCACTATCCCTACTAATTAGTAGACCCGACCGGTCTCTACCCAATCTCATCCCTAGGGAACCTGACCGACCATCCCAGGCGTGGGAGAAGTTCGTGGGCGAGTACCCGAAGACCTGCGAGCCACCCTGTCGGACCCTCGACGCTGCCCCGTGACCCAGAGAACGGGCTCGGACGACTCCGAATCGGACGGTCACCCGTAAGCGCGACAAGGATCGCGACCCCTGACTCATTTGTAACCAACTACGTCGTACAATAAAGACCCATTTGCAATTACTGTGTAATTCTCTCGTCTTCTCCTCTGGGCCGGGTCGGATTCTCTTACAGCAACCCCACCCGAACCAAATAAAAATATCTGCGACGACCCTGGCCATCCCTGAGCCATCCGGACACTGACGAATCGTCACACATACAGTTTAAGTATTGGTGGGTTTGTGGAGAGAACTCTTCTACTTGTAACGGTTCCTCGAGGTAAAGTGTTTGGATCTGGTCTGAGTTATTGCAGACTTCGAAATAGGCGGATCCTGCGTTTGCGGTGTATAAACCGCCTGTTATGGATATTTGATTATCCAAATTCATAGTTTCAAATATAAAGTCTCCCTGCATGAAGTTTACTGGGAGCGGAAGTAGCATTTTGGTATTTTGTGGCAGGTTATGTAATGTGTCTACAGGGTTTGCCCTTGTGAGGATTCCCAGCAGACAAAAATTCCGTTTATGATATTAAAAACGATAGTTTTGCGGACTTCAGGCGGACAAAACGTCCGATTTCAGATCCGCGAACGATACTTAAGTTAATCATCTGACAGGGGTTTTGTGGCAGCAAAAGCTATCATTTTCGGAACCCGAAAATGATTGAGTTTGCGGACCTTTTGCGGTATCAAAACCGGGCCGATTTCGATATCATTCGCGATACTTTTATAATATTATTTACGAAACGGATTTGTATCATTCGCGATACTTTTTTAATATTATTCACGGGACGTATTTGGTATCTTTTGAGATACTTTTATAATATTATAAAAGTGTTCGAATAAATTCGTTTCAAATAATAATAATAATTTCATTTCTTTTTTTACATATATATAAAAAATTGTTATTATTTATTTTTATTATAGTTACTAATAATAATAATAATAATATATAATTTATAATTTATATAAAAGTAAAATGATGGAGTAAAATGAATACATATTGAAGTAAATTAAAGTAATGAAATAAACTGAACTTCAAACATAATCATCAAATAAAGATGTGGGCACACTGTTCCACCGAGGGAGTGGGCACACTAAGGCGGCGAAAATAACGACAAATAAGCGGGCACACTAGGCCAGCCAGAGCCCTATATAAAGCGGGCCACCGCCACAGTCTTCGCCGACGATCGGTAGCGCCCGTTTTCGGGTCAGGTTTCGATAATTAGGCGGATACTCCGATTCTACGTCCGTTTTTAATATCTTTATCGGACATTCGGATCCATCCGCATTATGTCCGCTCTTTGTTTGCTGGGTTGGGATGGCGGTTTCTGGTGTTTCTAATATGGACTCGGCAAAGTTTATTCTTGCATTTAGGCTAGATAGGATATCCATGCCTAGGAGACCATTGAAGTGGGGGTGGAAATTAAATAATAAGAACTTAAAATTGGGAATTTTTTTGAATTGTTTGAAATTTATTTTATCTGTATATTCCCGAATTTTGAATGTACTGAGAACAGTGTGGATATTGATATCTGAGGTTAGTTTTTTGATGTGATCTTCATTAATAAGTGCCGGGTTTATGAAAGAGTAAGTAGATCCAGTGTCTATTAGGAATTTTAGAGGATTTGACACCATGGAGTTTGGTGATAATAAAACAAATGGCAAGGAAGATCCGTGAGTCTTCTTGCTTATGTAGCCGACTGGCTTCCCGAGGCTTCTATTTGAAAATTTGCATCATCGTTAATGTTACATAGGGGAGCTCTTGAATTACGGTTGTTTCCGTTTTGGTGACTTAGGGATTGATTTGGTTGATCGTTATTGTGGAAGGGGTTTCTGCCCAGAGTTTCTTTATCTTGTCGACCATTACTATTGTTGAGGGAATTATGTTGACGTGTGAAGCGTCTATTATTATTGTTGTTAAAATTTTGTTGTCTCTGTATAAAGCGGCCATTATTGTCATTGTTGGTATTATCGTATCGTGGTACATGACGAGCGTTGTTGCCATTATTATAGTTCTGTTGTCGTGGTATGTAGCGACTGTTGTATTCACTATTTGTTGGTTGTCCTCTCACGTATGGGTGATTCCTGTATATTGTGCTGTCGCGTCGTCGGTTTTCTTGTTGTTTGTTCAGGCTTCTAGAGAAGTTTAATTCAATCTGTCCGTACTCGTATGCTTTCTCGATTGTCTCTGGCCTTTGCTGGAAGGAGGAGGGCGAATAAGCATACAAAATTATGGGGAAAGTATATATTTTAAATACCTGGAGATCCTGGACGAAAAGCTTGCGGAGGTTGTGCAGTGTCTGCAACTCCTTGGCCACGGTGTCCTCCAGGCCCTTGAGGTCCTTGCGTGCCTGCTCGCGTCGCTCGGTGGTGAAATTGATGGTCTGCAACTCGTTGGACTTCTCGGCCTCTTCGTGGCGCAGCTTCTCGTAGTCGACGGTCATCTGTTGGTTGGCCAACAGCAGCTTCTGGTGGACATCCTTCATCTCGTCCAACTCGTGCTGCCTGGCGGCATTCTCGTCGCGCAGCTCGGACACCTGGCGGGTATGGGCCTCTCGTAGCTCGTCCATCTGCGAGTCGAACATCGAGCGCAACTCAACCGCCCGCTGCTTCTCCTCAGCATTGACGGCGGAAACGTGCTCGGCCGCCTTGAGCTTGGCGCACTCCTCCCGCAGCGAATCGATCTGCTCCTCGAGGGTGCGCTTCTTATTCTCTGCCTCGCGCATCGACTCCTGCAGCGACTTCATGCGTGCCTCGTGCTGAGAAATGAGTAGACGCAGCTCGGCCAACTCTTTCTCGTACTCCGAGATCTTCTTGTTGGAATCCAAATGCTGGGATTCCATGTTGGAGCAACGCTGGGCAATATTCTTCGCCTCCGTCTTCATTTTGCTGATGTACAGACGAGCCATGGTAAAGTCCTCCTCCATCTTGCTGGCATCTGTGCCGGCGAGAGCGCTCATCTTAAGGTCGATAGCCGACTCGACAGAGGCGAGAGCCTGGCCCACATCGCCAAGTTCGCGCAGCAGGTTGGCCAGCATCTCGGAGAGGCGTTTCTTTTGGTGCGAGGTCATGTCCTTGAGCTGCTGCAGTTCCGTGCCGGTGGCGTTCAAAGCAGTCGCCTTCTGCTGCAACTCCTCATTGAGGGCGTCGATGTCCTTGTTCCTGTTTTCGATCTCCTGAGACTTCTGGTCGTAGTTAACAGCCAACTCTTCGAGGGCTTGGAGCACCTCCTTGACCTCCTCCTTGGCCGACTCGTTCTCCTGCTGGATGCGTGCCATTTCGGTCTGCAGGGCCTCGTACTCCCGCCGGGCATTGGCGATAAGCTCCTCCTGCTCCATCGCCTGCTGCTTGAGCTGCTCGGTGAACTGGCTCTGCTGATTGATCTCCTCGTCCTTGTCGTCCAGCTGCTGGTAGAGTCGCTCGCACTCCGAGGCCAGCCTGGCCTGCTCGTTCGCAGCCACCGAGGCGGACATGTTGGCGAGGGCGGTTCGCTGAGCGGCTTTCGCCGCCTCCGCCGCAGCAGCAGCGGCTTCCACATCGAGATTGGGCGTGCTGGCCTCCATGAGATCCTCCATGTTGATTTGCTCCTCTGCCTTGACGGTCTCGCCGGCCCGCCACCGTGCCAGCTCGATCTCCAGCTTCTCCACCTTTCCCTTGGGCCGGCCGTTCTTCTCCTTCTCCTTCTCGTAGCGCCGCTTCCATTCCTCGGCAGTGAGCTCCTCGTTCACACAGACCACATTCTTGACGGTCTTGGCTCGTCGACCGAGGTCCAGGGTGGACTTGGTTTCAGATTCGTTGAAGCTGGCCGGTGAGCAGCAGATGACGATGGTTGTGCGTGCGTTGCCTCCCAGCGACTCCTGCAGGATGCGCGTGAGCTTGGAGTCGCGATAGGGGATGTGCGTTTTGTTGCCGTCTGCCAGCGCAGAGATTACATTGCCCAGCGCCGACAGCGACTTGTTAATGTTCTTGGCTACATCGAGGACGGTGCCCTCGGCGCCTGTCTTAGAAACCTTCTCCGAACCCGCCAGATCGACCAGGTAGAGTTTGCCAGAGACCTTCTTTTGGTTCTCCAGATTCTCCTGTTTCACGTTAATAAGAAATACTGAGTGCGATCGAGAAGAGTGCTCGTTCATATCTGAAAGGAATTCGTAGAAGTTTAGTATTGTTTTCCTTAGAATTAGAGCTGGAAATAAAATCGATTGTATAATCGATTTATTTTCAATTATATAAAATAAGCTTTATAAATCGATATTACTGAGGAAAAGTTGAAAATTGCATAACATAGCTAAAAGTTATTCCCAAACAAAATGTATGGGTGTGACACTGGTTGCTTAATTGAAACCAAGCGGATAACGAGTAAATTATAATATTGTATCGTTGCCAAGCTCAAATATATGTACACTGGAAAAACTACATACATATATACAAGGTATTATAATACTATGATAGATAGATTTGAAACTCACTGGTTACTGCAATGTGACGATTGGATTTGCCCTCCTCGATCACCTCGAAGACATCCTACGGCGATGAGACGAACCGCTCCGTGGCGCCCTTGACATAGGGCACCCGATTCTTGTCCTCGTGCACGCTGAGGTTCACCTTGGAGACGTCCAGCAGATCACGGATCTTGTCCATATAGATCTCATAGTAGGAGACCTTGATGTGGAACTCCAGGTTCACCTCCATGGCGTAATATGTCATTGACGATGCTTCACTCAATCCCCGATCACGCCCTCCATCGTGTGCGTCTTGCCGGACGATGTCTAGCCATAGCCGAATATCGTCCCGTTGTATCCTGCCTGGACATCGGTGACAATCGACTTGGCCGCCTCATTGTAGACCTTCTCCTGGGAGGCGTTCGGCTTAAAGACCTTGTCGAACAGATAGACCTTGCCCTGCGGGTGGATTGAAAAATCGAGTTGTAGTTTCTCCCGGTGTATGGTGGTTTCGGTGAAATTTCTTTGGTAGACTTCCCCCTGCCCTGCTACCAGCCTTTCCCGCCGACTGACTGACTAGCTTTCAAATCATTTTCAACGCATGGCCGCGAAACAGATTGTAATTATGAGCATCAAGAAATGTGGATGGCGATGGGATGGCGGGGGGAAGAATAGTGAATAACGAGCGGCCAAAGCAGAAGAAAGAGAGGCGAGTGGAGACCGCGAGAAGTGCGAGTAATGATAATGCATATGTATGTATGGTGGGGTCTCATCTACTAGTGCTGTGCTTGTTTCTTTCTTTTCTTTTTTGGAACTGGTTCATCAATTGCTTAAGTTTGCTTCCAGGAAAATGATGAATTACACCTGCTGCCGCCGTTTAGCGGAAAACTCGGTTATGAAATATGCTATGCATGTCGAAGAGCGCCAAAAAGCATTAATACGGCCAGCGGAATGCCGTTGCCTTCAATGTTGCTCTTATTGTTTTCTTTCTTTCTACTTTTTTTTATATGCTTTGCGTGTGCATGACTCACTGTGGCACGGAGCGGGATGGAGATGGCAGGCGGGGAAACGCTCTAACCGTGTGTGTGCTTGGGTGTGTTGGTGTTTTGCCGTTTTTTTTTTTTGTGTACTGTAAGTGAGGTAAGCGCCGACCGAAGGCGGACTGGAAACTCTAGAAAAGCGCATTTTTATGCGGCCCCCAAAGAACGGCCAGCTTTCGAGCATGTCTTGTGGGTGGTATTTCTCCTCTTTTACCGCCAACACACACCCCCATTCTGGCCGAGCTTGGGGAAAATCAATTTCATGCAAAGTGCTATTGATTTGGAGCGGTTTCTGTGGGATATTTCCCAACCAAATTTTTTTTTTTTTTTTTTTTGGGCTCCACTGGCAATTGCGAATAGTAGTAGTGGCGAGGGCCTCTCTCTTTCCGCTGCTGGCGTTCCATTTGCTCAGCGAATTGGGGAAGGGTAATGTACGCTAATAGGCATGACGTCATGGCACGGCACGCAGAGATTAATGCATAATACAGTGGCGGCACTCGGGATTGGGGGCAGACATCAAAGGGACACCGAATGGGGAAGTAGACTCTTATTTACCGCAATGGATATGCAGTTCTCCTCCACATTGTTGGGGAACTTGACCACGAACTTGGAGCCGGCCTTCTCTTCGCTGTCGTTCAGCGGTCGGAAGCGGCAGGAGATACGGGCCGGCGACTGCCAACGTAAATGGGATTTGGACAATAGGATTTGGAGCAAGTGGAGGATTTGGCAATGCCTGGCCCAGGACCAGCGGCGGGGCAGAGCCATTCCACACGTGGAACCAACGTGTGTGTGCGAGCGAGATGGGTGAGTGGCAGACAGTGAACCGCAACGAGGTGGCTAGAAAGTGCGTGCGTTCTTAAAATCTTTGCGAGCCCTCGATGCGGTGGTCACTAGAGAGTGCGGCCAGACCGACTCTAGAAAATGCATGTTCTTGACCTAACCTAGAAAAACACTGCGAGAAATTGTGCGAGACTCGGAAATTTTTATGAAATATGAAAACATAGAACACATGGAAATAAAATAGTAAACGGAAAATATGATCTTAGAAATTATAAAATAATGTCAACGGGCGAAAACACAGAGAGAAAAATGTGGAAGTTTGTACATATGAAATCTTAAAAATTATAAATTAGGAAATTATGAAATAGGAAATAATAAAAGAAAGCGAGTGCACTATGAGAGATATCGGAAGAACAAAAATTTAAAAATAAATAATGATATTAAATTTAACCAATTGTGTTCAATGAATAAAAGGCCGGGAAGGCGGGAAACCACGAAAATAAAAGTAGATGAGAAACCGAACAAAGCTTAATTAAATTAAATTAAATAATTAAATAATTTAAATTAAATACCACGAGCTGGGGAAACAGCTACACTGGGAGAAAATAAACTTGGATAAAGCGAACAAAATATTATGAAATTAAATTAAATAAATCATGTTGAATAAAAATAAAACTAGTGGGAAAAATGGTTGAAATAAATAGCGAAAAATGCATGATAAGAATAAATGATGAAAATAACAAGGAAAATAATGAAACCTAGGTCAACTGAGGAAAACCCTATCCAACACATGAAATAATTTAAATTACTTCTTACGAAGTTATATCTTTTGGGGAATTCTCAAGTAAAACTGAATATATTTTGGACGGGCCACGCACAGCCGGCCGGAGCAAATTCGCTACTATTTCTTCTTTTCCCTCTCGGTCCTTCGGCCCCAAACATGCATGAAGTCTAATACGGTCCTTCCCTCTGTCACACCCTATCAACATATTTTTTTAGTGTAACTCGGTGGCTGACAAACTCCACCCAGCGTCAGCCCACCGCCTCATATTAGTCACATTGTCCCAGATCTTTATAAATTTTCTGTAGAGAGACCCTGGCGAGACTGAGTCTCTCTCGGTCAGCCCATCAGGTCGCAAGATTATTTCTAGAACACAAGGTAGGGAGAAGCTAACATATTCCCCACAGCACGGCCATCTTGTTTCACTCTCATCGTCGTCTCTCTCTCACACCCGCAGTGGAGTCGATCTACCCCCACGATAGTCAACGGAATTTTTGGAGAGTTCGCATACAACCGTCGCCGAGTAGAGTCACTACTAAGCTGAGTTTATTAAATCATCGTCGCAGAATTTTGAAATCGTTTTGCCTCATCGTTGCTACCTTCGGTCCGCCTGAGAATTTATACGCCGTGTAGGAAAATATTTCTTTCGTGTCTGGAATTAGCTTCGAGGAAGATTTGTTTTAAATTTTTGCAAACATGGATGCACGTTGGATTTCGTATCTCCGCAAGCGAGAATTGGAAGCGATTTTAAAGGAGTTCGGGTTATACGTAACGGGAAGCGTCGAGGAAATGAGGAGCCGGTTGGCTGCATTTAATAATAAGGAGGACAACGTCTTGGAGATCACAGAGTCCAGGAGAGACGTTTCGCCTAAGAAACCCGAGATGACAGCAGCCACCCTGGCGGAGAAGCTGTGCAATTGGGGAATAACGTTCGACGGGAACTCGGATCCGATCGCGTTCATCCAGCATCTCGAGGAGCGAGCCACCACATACGAGGTCAACGTAGAGAAGATGCCGCAAGCCATTCCCGGACTGCTGACGGATACGGCGGAAAACTGGTTTAGGACCAGCCAACTGTTAGGAGAATCGTGGGCTAATTTCAAGAAGGCTTTTCTGGATTTCTTTTTGCCGCCGAGGTATTTTCAGCGACTTGAAGACAGGTATCAGCGACAGGGGGAAACATTTAAGCAGTATTTGGTAAATATCCGACTGTTGATGCACAGAGCGGGATACAGCCCCGAGCAGGAGTTGGATAGGATTTATGAAAATCTTCAGCAGGATTACCAACTTTTTACTAGGCGACACGAGTTCACGACGCTGGAGCAGTTGACTGTCTTAGCGGTCAATTATGAGGTCACCCGGGATCGGGATGCAGGAAACCATGCCAGGAGGCTGGCCGAGCTGCAGCCACCGAGGAGAACTGACCACGGATCGTATCCTGGAATGCCACAAAGGAACCGCCCAAATGTCGCGCCACCACCTGTACGAGGACCTATATCCGCTGCTGGTATTTCAGGACAAGTTCCCCGGGTGCGAAACTTGTCAGTGGTGCCTAATTTCAGGGAAGCTTGCAGGAACTGTGCAGAATTGGGACACTATGCGAGCGGATGCCGTAGTCGTCGTGTTGTTTTCTGCTGGGGATGTGGTCGCAGAAGGAGTCTGGACCCGAGAATGCTGCCAACGAAATAATCCGGGAAACGAGAGGAGTCTTCGCCAACACGGGGAACGACCGGAGACTGCCAGGAGGAATCCCCGGAATTAGGAGAAGTATTACAAGTCCAAGCCAGTAGACTCATCGCGCGGGTGCAGATTGAGGGGCAGGTATTTAGCGCGACGTTAGATACAGGAGCTAGTAGGAGTTTTGTGAGCGAGAGAGTCATTCAACGCGTAGGTACACCTGATAACGTACGGACGGTACGCACCCAAGTTAGCCTGGCTGAGGGCTCACGAAAGGAAGTCACCAAGTCACTAGTAGCGAGAGTTCAGCTGGACCAACGTTGGGTCCAAATTCCACTATTAGTTTTGCCTTCGATTATGGAAGACGTGCTGTTAGGCATGGACTTTCTCTGCGGCATATCCGCCACCCTGCAATGTGGACGCACTTCTATTCAACTCAGTCCCCCTCTCCTAGCCAATACTAGGAATAACACAGTCCTTTCTCCTCTTTCTGTAAACGAGTCCCCTCCGAAGCCGATTTCTAGCATCGAACCCGCAGCACCAGAACTCTCAGTCATCGAAGCAGAGCAGAACAGAGAAGCAGCCTCGGCCGACAGATCACTAGGACCCCGAGATGAGATAGCAGTAAGGAACAACCCGTTTCGACGAACCCAGGAAACAAGGAAAGAACCAGCTCGAAAGGCACCACAGGCCAACCACGCGAGTCGAGGTGACTCGCCAGAAACCCGCTCTCCAGCCAGACCGGAGAACTTACCCGACGCTGGAGGAGCCATAGCAGTAATCCAGGAGACGGAAGCACAGGAAGGAATTCACACAGATCCCGAAAAGATTTCGGCAGTGCGGCAGCTGAGTCCGCCCACCACATGTAAGGAGCTGAGGAGATGTCTTGGTACCGCGTCGTGGTACAAGAGATTCGTGCCAAACTTTGCCAGCGTGGTCCAACCGATGTCTCTTTTGCTCAAGAAAGGGAAGAAATGGCAATGGCAACAGGAGCAGCAGGATGCATTCGAAGAACTGAAGAGGAAGCTCACGGAGGCGCCCGTCCTCGCGTGCCCCGACTTTAATGAGAAGTTTGTCCTCCAGACAGATGCTAGCGACATAGGACTAGGAGCCGTTTTAACCCAGACAATCCAGGGGGAAGAGAGAGTCATCGCGTTTGCAAGTCGACGTCTCATAGCCGCGGAGGAGAATTACTCGACCACAGAGAAGGAGTGTCTGGCCATTATATGGGCCATTAAGAAACTCAGGTGCTATTTGGAAGGAAACCGGTTTGAGGTGATAACGGACCATCTCGCTTTGAAGTGGCTCAACTCAATCGATAATCCCACGGGACGAATCGCGCGCTGGGCGTTAGAATTGCAGCAGTACCAATTTGACGTCACATATCGGCGCGGAAGTCAGAACGTTGTCGCGGATGCGCTGTCACGACAGCCTTTGGGGGTGATACAGATGATTCAGGAAGACAAACCCACATGCACTTGGTACCAGCGGATGCTGAAACTCGTCCAGGACAAGCCTGGAGAATTTCCGGACTATGTATACGAGAATCAGCAGCTATATCGACATATTAGAGCACGACCCGATGATGAAGACTCGGTACCATGGAAACTGTGCGTGGCCAAGGAACACCGCCAGCGAGTGCTGTCAGAATGCCACGACCAGCCCACGGCAGGACATCTCGGAATCAGGAAGACTACCACCCGGATCGCCCAGAGGTATTACTGGCCGGGACTCTTCCGTGATGTAGCCAGGTATGTACGCAAGTGTGACACTTGCCAGCGGTTCAAGGTCAGTCAGAGTAAACCAGCGGGCAAAATGTTTACCAGGCAGATCAGTGAGCCTTTCGACACTGTCTGCGCAGATTTCATCGGGCCACTTCCGCGTTCCAAGAGCGGAAACAGTATGCTTCTTGTATTCTTTGACGCTTTCTCTAAATGGGTTGAGTTGGTCCCCTTAAGGAAAGCTACTTCGGCATATCTCGAGAAATCATTTAGGGAAAGGATTCTGAATCACTTCGGGGTTCCACGCAGGTTCGTTTGTGATAACGGAACTCAATTCACTAGTCGTTCTTTTAAAGCTTTCTGTAAACAAGCGGGAATGGAGATCCAGTATACGGCACCCTATACACCGCAGCAGAACCCGACGGAGAGGGCCAATCGCACCATTAAGACTATGGTCGCCCAGTACATCGAAGATAAGCAGACGACTTGGGACGAATTGTTACCGGAGCTGAACTTGGCGATAAACAGCAGCGTTTCATTCAAGGCAGAGAGCCACGACTCCCAGGGGCCTTGTATGACGAAGTTACTCCGGGACCAAGCGAAGTTCCCCGAGCACCCGTCGCGAAAGCGGAAATGCTTCGCGACGTGTTCAAGGTCGTCCAGGAGAACACTACTTATCCAAAGCGGCGGATAATTTTGCGGCAAAGCTGGCCCCTAAATATGAAGGGCCATATAAGGTTATCAAGTTCCTGTCGCCCACGATCGTGCGTCTGCAGCATGTCCAGAGTAAACAGCGCAGAACGGCATCTCTAGGAGACCTAAAGGAATCGGTAAACGATCTGGAACCGGCGAAGCCGGAGAACGAGGAGGAAGTTAGCGGCGTGTGACCCTGAGCTTCGCAGAGAAAGACCGCAGTGTCGGTACACGGTACAGCGGCAGGAACCAGAGGTTCTGCCATCAAAAGGGTTGAGGCCCGGAAACGCCAAACATTTGGCTAAGAAAAGGGTTGAGGCCCGGAAACGCCAAACATTTGGCTACAAAAAGGGTTGCGGCCCGGAAACGCCAAACATTTGGCTAAGAAATGACAGGCAAGAGCCGTTAATAACTAGGAGCACTGTGAAAGGAGCCAGGACTGAGTCAGTGGGGGCCACTTTTTGGACGGTGCGCCTTCCCAACGTCCCCACTTCTCTGATGGGGAAACTCCATGCTCCCAGGGCCCACAGCTAACCCACCCCAACTAAAGTTTATTAGAAATTTGCTAAGTAGGTCCTTAGTAAGGCAAAAATCTAATAAAACTTTGTTTTCCCACAGATATGGCATCTACAGCCACTAGGATGGAGGCGGAAGAAGATGGAAGATGAACCGGTCCCATCACCCGGCCAGAACTGATCGTCATCTTCGACGACGACAATCCCGTCGAAGCTCCGCCGACTGCCACGGGCGGCAGCGCCGGAGAAGCACCTGGCCCTCGCTGAGGCCGAGGACGACACTCTGCCCGCCTTGGTCCCCGGTGACAATGCCATCGCCGCATTCGAGACCGAGCCAGAGGAAACCCCAGCCGTGTGTGGGAGCTGGGCGAAGGAGCAGGAGTGGTAGGACCGATCCCACGAGAAGGTCACATCGGAGCTGACGCCAGCTTCAAAGCCGGCCACACCGGAGCCGACCCAGAGACCAAACGAGATCAGGATCTCTTTGAAGGAGGGGAATGTGAGGAGCCGATTGGCCCTCACAAATAAATAATACAACTAAATAATATAAATAAACACAGATAAATAATAATATAAATAGTAATACAAATAAATAGTAAATACGACTTAAATAAATAATAATATAATATTAATATAATATAAACATATAATTAAATAATAATAGGATAAGAAATAATAGCAGATATGTATATATTCCCCCGGTACTAGTTTTGTAAGCGATAGGTAGTAATTAGATTAAGGCGACGGCGGCCACACGCGATAGTTTTAAAACTGCCACCACCAACCCAAGCTCGACCCGTTAGCCTGGAAGGCTACCGTACACACCGACACACGCACACCAACAACCACAGCAAAACTCACCATGATCACGCCACCCGAAAATAGGTAAGCGCCCATGAGACTATTTTGAGTACTTAATATATTTCATTATTGTGTGAAGCCGTATATATGTATATGTATGTCGTTAAACGTTCTCTCATCGCGATCTCAAGTCGAGTTGGGAGGCTGGAAGCTAGTTGGGAGCCTGGAAGCTAGGGAGCTTGGGAGCTTGGGAGCTTGGGAGTAAGAATCCTCAGCTTGTGTGTCGCATGGGGCAACTTATGTATGTATGTACAGACAATTATTGTACCAGCTTGATTTCATTATTTATACAAAATGCATTCACATACGTACATACGCCATTATCTGAACTGATCTTAATACTCTTGATAACCATCAGACACATCCTCGAAACTATGAAATTATAAGGAACAGAACGGATAGACTCCCTATACTCTCTCCGTTTCGCCTATGCACTTGCTCTCGATTATTTTCTTATGATTTTTTGATTTGCGTCATATATATTTTTCACAAAAGTACGACCCATGCGAGTTATTCCTTTACCCCTCTTCCTGTAGTCGTCGTCGTAGTAGTCACCTCCCGGGTTCATTGTCCTTTTCGCTGTACTTCCGCTTCCGTTTACGGGAACTGCAATGAAAGCGCTGTCTGTGAAAACCGTTCCCATCACCTCACTTGGCAACTTACAATGAAATGTGGTGCTGAGAAGAGTACCGCTAGGGTTGCAATAATAGTAAATAACGTGAAAATAATAAGGCACAGGCGGTCGACGACCATGGCTGCAAACTTCCAATCTCGTGTGATGTCGCCCGTCTCGTCCTCCTTTTTAAACTGAAAACGATAAATACATAATTACAATATGGTACATGGTAATAGTATAGATAATAAAAAATCTAGAGTACAAAAATACATAAGAGAGTAGGTCACATCCATAAGCAACTACAAATGTACCTAAGGAGGTCTCATCAGCTTTTTTCGGGGATTGTAAACATTTACAGCTTTCTCTCTCTCTTAAAGAGACAATGACGTTAGATGAGATCGCATTCTATAGTTACCTTAACCATAGTTATTATTAACTATGTAACTACAAATATATGAATTTGAAAATATTGTAATACCCAGTCGAATCTAGTAGTCATTGAATTTTATTTAATTGGTAGAAGTAGGTCTGTGAATCAAAACCAAAGCAAATTCAGTCGGCAACTACGAAGGTACAGTTCGCTAGAGTTTTTATTAAAGTAACTTCAGCCTCACAGTAAAAATTAAAATTCATTATTAGATATCAAAATGCAGGCGCTAATGGAAACTTTAGGACAACGTTTAGTCTTAGAGTGGAGGAAGTGGAATATGGATCACCCTTCCGGATTTGAGGCACAGCTGATGGAGAATCCAAATGGCACTCTCAATCTGCGCCAGTGGAGGTGTTCGATTCCTGGCCCAAAGTCATCGCCATGGGAGGGAGGCATGTACAATTTGATACTCAGTTTTCCGTACAATTTCCCGGCTTATCCTCCCCTATGCCGCTTCGATCCCCCGATATTTCACCCAAATGTTTCGGCCTCGGGCGAGATTTATATTTCTAAGCTGTTGTGGCGTTCGGACTTTACTATCGCAGATATCCTGGGGATTATACAGAGTTTGCTTGAAACTCCAAATATGTTTGAGGCGGAATAAAACAATAAAACACTACGGGCGCTCCATGCCATTGTCGACTCTCGACCCCCGAATATTTTTTACGTCTTCCTCTTCGCGGGATATATACGCATTATATTTTCTGGAATCCTTTAGCGGAGGATCCTCGCCACCCCCTACATAAACAATGACTGATGACGAATTGGAGAAGCTCCGATCTGACGCTGCGACCACAGTTAACGACCACAGAGCTACTGCCAAGAAGAGATACGATGCCAGCCATTCCAAGCCAACTGTCTATAATCCTGGAGACATTGTCTTGGTCGAAAACGAGCCGTTTAGCACGGGCACGTCGCGCAAGTTAGAGCCGCGATACAAGGGTCCTTTTATTGTATCCAAAGTGCTGCCCAACGACCGATATCTTGCTGAAGATATCCCACAATGTGGGGAGGGAAGAAGGGGAAGAAAAGAAGAGAAAAGGGGAACGGGAAAGAAGAGAAGGGGAAAGGGAGGGGTGTAGGAATGGCATGGAGCGCCCGTAGTGTTTTATTGTTTTATTCCGCCTCAAACATATTTGGAGTTTCAAGCAAACTCTGTATAATCCCCAGGATATCTGCGATAGTAAAGTCCGAACGCCACAACATCTTAGAAATATAAATCTCGCCCGAGGCCGAAACATTTGGGTGAAATATCGGGGGATCGAAGCGGCATAGGGGAGGATAAGCCGGGAAATTGTACGGAAAACTGAGTATCAAATTGTACATACCTCTCTCCCATGGCGATGACTTTGGGCCAGGAATCGAACACCTCCACTGGCGCAGATTGAGAGTACCATTTGGATTCTCCATCAGCTGTGCCTCAAATCCGGAAGGGTGATCCATATTCCACTTCCTCCACTCCAAGACTAAACGTTGTCCTAAAGTTTCCATTAGCGCCTGCATTTTTATATCTTCAATTTGTCGTCGAATTTTCTGAAAAATAATGAATTTTAATTTTTACTGTGAGGCTGAAGTTACTTTAATAAAAACTCTAGCGAACTGTACCTTCGTAGTTGTCGACTGAATTTGCTTTGGTTTTTATTCACAGACCTACTTTTACCAATTAAATAAAAATCAATGACTACTAGATTCGACTGGGTATTACAATATTCATATATTTGTAGTTACATAGTTAATAATAACTATGGTTAAGGTAAGCTGTAACTATAGAATGCGATCTCATCTAACGTCATTGTCTCTTTAAGAGAGAGAGAAAGCTGTAAATGTTTACAATCCCCGAAAAAAGCTGATGAGACCTCCTTAGGTACATATGTAGTTTCTTATGGATGTGACCTACTCTCTTATGTATTTTTGTACTCTAGATTTTTTATTATCTATACTATTACCATGTACCATATTGTAATTATGTATTTATCGCTTTCAGCTTAAAAAGGAGGACGAGACGGGCGACATCACACGAGATTGGAAGTTTGCAGCCATGGTCGTCGACCGCCTGTGTCTTATTATTTTCACGTTATTTACTATTATTGCAACCCTAGCGGTACTCTTCTCAGCACCACATTTCATTGTAAGTTGCCAAGTGAGGTGATGGGAACGGTTTTCACAGATAGCGCTTTCATAGCAGTTCCCGTAAACGGAAGCGGAAGTACAGCGAAAAGGACAATGAACCCGGGAGGTGACTACTACGACGACGACTACAGGAAGAGGGGTAAAGGAATAACTCGCATGGGTCGTACTTTTGTGAAAAATATATATGACGCAAATCAAAAAATCATAAGAAAATAATCGAGAGCAAGTGCATAGGCGAAACGGAGAGAGTATAGGGAGTCTATCCGTTCTGTTCCTTATAATTTCATAGTTTCGAGGATGTGTCTGATGGTTATCAAGAGTATTAAGATCAGTTCAGATAATGGCGTATGTACGTATGTGAATGCATTTTGTATAAATAATGAAATCAAGCTGGTACAATAATTGTCTGTACATACATACATAAGTTGCCCCATGCGACACACAAGCTGAGGTTTCTTACTCCCAAGCTCCCAAGCTCCCTAGCTTCCAGGCTCCCAACTAGCTTCCAGCCTCCCAACTCGACTTGAGATCGCGATGAGAGAACGTTTAACGACATACATATACATATATACGGCTTCACACAATAATGAAATATATTAAGTACTCAAAATAGTCTCATGGGCGCTTACCTATTTTCGGGTGGCGTGATCATGGTGAGTTTTGCTGTGGTTGTTGGTGTGCGTGTGTCGGTGTGTACGGTAGCCTTCCAGGCTAACGGGTCGAGCTTGGGTTGGTGGTGGCAGTTTTAAAACTATCGCGTGTGGCCGCCGTCGCCTTAATCTAATTAATACCTATCGCTTACAAAACTAGTACCTAATATCTGCTATTATTTCTTATCCTATTATTATTTAATTATATGTTTATATTATATTAATATTATATTATTATTTATTTAAGTCGTATTTACTATTTATTTGTATTACTATTTATATTATTATTTATATGTGTTTATTTATATTATTTAGTTGTATTATTTATTTGTGAGGGCCAATCGGCTCCTCACATTCCCCTCCTTTTTCGGGGAACTCAAAGAGATCCTGATCTCGTTTGGTCTCTGGGTCGGCCTCGGCTCCGGTGTGGCCGGCTTTGAAGCTGGCGTCGGCTCCGATGTGACCTTCTCGTGGGATCGGTCCTACCACTCCTGCTCCTTCGCCCAGCTCGCACACACGGCTGGGGTTTCCTCTGGCTCGGTCTCGAATGCGGCGATGGCATTGTCACCGGGGACCAAGGCGGGCAGAGTGTCGTCCTCGGCCTCATAGCGAGGGCCAGGTGCTTCTCCGGCGCTGCCGCCCGTGGCAGTCGGCGGAGCTTCGACGGGATTATCGTCGTCGAAGATGGCGATCAGTTCTGGCCGGGTGATGGGACCGGTTCATCTTCCATCTTCTTCCGCCTCCATCCTAGTGGCTGTAGATGCCATATCTGTGGGAAAACAAAGTTTTATTAGACTTTTGCCTTACTAAGGACCTACTTAGCAAATTTCTAATAAACGTTAGTTGGGGTGGGTTAGCTGTGGGCCCTGGGAGCATGGAGTTTCCCCATCAGGGAAGTGGGGACGTTGGGAAGGCGCACCGTCCAACAAGTGGCCCCCACTGACTCAGTCCTGGCTCCTGTCACAGTGCTCCTAGTTATTAACGGCTCTTGCCTGTCATTTCTTAGCCAAATGTTTGGCGTTTCCGGGCCTCAACCCTTTTCTTAGCCAAATGTTTGGCGTTTCCGGGCCGCAACCCTTTTTGTAGCCAAATGTTTGGCGTTTCCGGGCCTCAACCCTTTTCTTAGCCAAATGTTTGGCGTTTCCGGGCCTTTTAATGGCAGAACCTCTAGTTCCTGCCGCTGTACCGTGTACCGCCACTGAGGGCTTTCTCTGCGAAGCTCAGGGTCACACGCCGCTAACTTCCTCCTCGTTCTCCGGCTTCGCCGGTTCCAGATCGTAACCGATTCCTTTAGGTCTCCTAGAGATGCCGTTCTGCGCTGTTTAATCTGGACATGCTGCAGACGCACGATCGTGGGCGCCAGGAACTTGATAACCTTATATGGCCCTTCATATTTAGGGGCCAGCTTTGCCGCAAAATTATCCGCCGCTTTGGATAAGTAGTGGTGCTTGACGAATACTAACGATCCTAACTGTGGTCTCCATGCTCGTCTTCGAAGATCGTAGTGCTTCCGCTGTTCGAGTGAAGCTCGCTGAGTGTTCTCCTGGACGACCTTGAACACGTCGCGAAGCATTTCCGCTGTCGCGACGGGTGCTCGGGGAACTTCGCTTGGTCCCGGACTAACTTCGTCATACAATTCCCCTGGGAGTCGTGGCTCTCTGCCTTGAATGATGAAGGCCGGACTAAATCCGGTCGAATCCGAAACGCTGCTGTTTATCGCCAAGTTCAGCTCCGGTAACAATTCGTCCCAAGTCGTCTGCTTATCTTCGATGTACTGGGCGACCATAGTCTTAATGGTGCGATTGGCCCTCTCCGTCGGGTTCTGCTGCGGTGTATAGGGTGCCGTATACTGGATCTCCATTCCCGCTTGTTTACAGAAAGCTTTAAAAGAACGACTAGTGAATTGAGTTCCGTTATCACAAACGAACCTGCTTGGAACCCCGAAATGATTCAGAATCCTTTCTCTAAAGTAGCTTTCCTTAAGGGGACCAACTCAACCCATTTAGAGAAAGCGTCAAAGAATACAAGAAGCATACTGTTTCCGCTCTTGGAACGCGGAAGTGGCCCGATGAAATCTGCGCAGACAGTGTCGAAAGGCTCACTGATCTGCCTGGTAAACATTTTGCCCGCTGGTTTACTCTGACTGACCTTGAACCGCTGGCAAGTGTCACACTTGCGTACATACCTGGCTACATCACGGAAGAGTCCCGGCCAGTAATACCTCTGGGCGATCCGGGTGGTAGTCTTCCTGATTCCGAGATGTCCTGCCGTGGGCTGGTCGTGGCATTCTGACAGCACTCGCTGGCGGTGTTCCTTGGCCACGCACAGTTTCCATGGTACCGAGTCTTCATCATCGGGTCGTGCTCTAATATGTCGATATAGCTGCTGATTCTCGTATACATAGTCCGGAAATTCTCCAGGCTTGTCCTGGACGAGTTTCAGCATCCGCTGGTACCAAGTGCATGTGGGTTTGTCTTCCTGAATCATCTGTATCATCACCCCAAAGGCTGTCGTGACAGCGCATCCGCGACAACGTTCTGACTTCCGCGCCGATATGTGACGTCAAATTGGTACTGCTGCAATTCTAACGCCCAGCGCGCGATTCGTCCCGTGGGATTATCGATTGAGTTGAGCCACTTCAAAGCGAGATGGTCCGTTATCACCTCAAACCGGTTTCCTTCCAAATAGCACCTGAGTTTCTTAATGGCCCATATAATGGCCAGACACTCCTTCTCTGTGGTCGAGTAATTCTCCTCCGCGGCTATGAGACGTCGACTTGCAAACGCGATGACTCTCTCTTCCCCCTGGATTGTCTGGGTTAAAACGGCTCCTAGTCCTATGTCGCTAGCATCTGTCTGGAGGACAAACTTCTCATTAAAGTCGGGGCACGCGAGGACGGGCGCCTCCGTGAGCTTCCTCTTCAGTTCTTCGAATGCATCCTGCTGCTCCTGTTGCCATTGCCATTTCTTCCCTTTCTTGAGCAAAAGAGACATCGGTTGGACCACGCTGGCAAAGTTTGGCACGAATCTCTTGTACCACGACGCGGTACCAAGACATCTCCTCAGCTCCTTACATGTGGTGGGCGGACTCAGCTGCCGCACTGCCGAAATCTTTTCGGGATCTGTGTGAATTCCTTCCTCTGCTTCCGTCTCCTGGATTACTGCTATGGCTCCTCCAGCGTCGGGTAAGTTCTCCGGTCTGGCTGGAGAGCGGGTTTCTGGCGAGTCACCTCGACTCGCGTGGTTGGCCTGTGGTGCCTTTCGAGCTGGTTCTTTCCTTGTTTCCTGGGTTCGTCGAAACGGGTTGTTCCTTACTGCTATCTCATCTCGGGGTCCTAGTGATCTGTCGGCCGAGGCTGCTTCTCTGTTCTGCTCTGCTTCGATGACTGAGAGTTCTGGTGCTGCGGGTTCGATGCTAGAAATCGGCTTCGGAGGGGACTCGTTTACAGAAAGAGGAGAAAGGACTGTGTTATTCCTAGTATTGGCTAGGAGAGGGGGACTGAGTTGAATAGAAGTGCGTCCACATTGCAGGGTGGCGGATATGCCGCAGAGAAAGTCCATGCCTAACAGCACGTCTTCCATAATCGAAGGCAAAACTAATAGTGGAATTTGGACCCAACGTTGGTCCAGCTGAACTCTCGCTACTAGTGACTTGGTGACTTCCTTTCGTGAGCCCTCAGCCAGGCTAACTTGGGTGCGTACCGTCCGTACGTTATCAGGTGTACCTACGCGTTGAATGACTCTCTCGCTCACAAAACTCCTACTAGCTCCTGTATCTAACGTCGCGCTAAATACCTGCCCCTCAATCTGCACCCGCGCGATGAGTCTACTGGCTTGGACTTGTAATACTTCTCCTAATTCCGGGGATTCCTCCTGGCAGTCTCCGGTCGTTCCCCGTGTTGGCGAAGACTCCTCTCGTTTCCCGGATTATTTCGTTGGCAGCATTCTCGGGTCCAGACTCCTCTGCGACCACATCCCCAGCAGAAAACAACACGACGACTACGGCATCCGCTCGCATAGTGTCCCAATTCTGCACAGTTCCTGCAAGCTCCCCTGAAATTAGGCACCACTGACAAGTTTCCCACCCGGGGAACTTGTCCTGAAATACCAGCAGCGGGTATAGGTCCTCGTACAGGTGGTGGCGCGACATTTGGGCGGTTCCTTTGTGGCATTCCAGGATACGATCCGTGGTCAGTTCTCCTCGGTGGCTGCAGCTCGGCCAGCCTCCTGGCATGGTTTCCTGCATCCCGATCCCGGGTGACCTCATAATTGACCGCTAAGACAGTCAACTGCTCCAGCGTCGTGAACTCGTGTCGCCTAGTAAAAAGTTGGTAATCCTGCTGAAGATTTTCATAAATCCTATCCAACTCCTGCTCGGGGCTGTATCCCGCTCTGTGCATCAACAGTCGGATATTTACCAAATACTGATACCTGTTGCGAATGTCGTCTTCAAGTCGCTGAAAATACCTCGGCGGCAAAAAGAAATCCAGAAAAGCCTTCTTGAAATTAGCCCACGATTCTCCTAACAGTTGGCTGGTCCTAAACCAGTTTTCCGCCGTATCCGTCAGCAGTCCGGGAATGGCTTGCGGCATCTTCTCTACGTTGACCTCGTATGCGGTGGCTCGCTCCTCGAGATGCTGGATGAACGCGATCGGATCCGAGTTCCCGTCGAACGTTATTCCCCAATTGCACAGCTTCTCCGCCAGGGTGGCTGCTGTCATCTCGGGTTTCTTAGGCGAAACGTCTCTCCTGGACTCTGTGCCTCCGGCACCGTCCACGGTAATTCCAGGTACTGGAATCTGCATCTGATTATGGCCGTGCTGTGGGGAATATGTTAGCTTCTCCCTACCTCGTGTTCTAGAAAAAATCTTGCTACCTGATGGGCTGACCGAGAGAGGGCCCGCTCTTTTCTCGTTTCTCTTTTGGCCTGTTCTTATCTTTCTGGGGCTCACGTGTTCTGCTGTCCACGTGCCTACATAACCTCTCGTTCCAGGTTATGTTTCGTACCTTGCTTAGGAATATATATTTTCGGATACCTTTCTTTTCTTGGGGCTCTCGTATACAGGGAAATAAATATATATATATAAAATTTTATATAATTTTTCTCGGGATTTTCTTGGGAAACCTTTTCATCCAAATATCTATTTTGTTATATTTTATACTTTTCTTACGTGCACTCGCAAACTTTCCCTCTGCCGTACCCACAACAGACAAAAAAATTTTTTTTTTTTTTTCTCAGTGTAACTTAATGGGTCTTTAGGCCATAAATCTCATCTAAAATTCGTAAGCCCCATGTCCCTGCTCGGGCGCCATCTGTGAGGTAGTTATCTGGGCTGGGATAGAGACTCAGTCTCGCCAGGGTCTCTCTACAGAAAATTTATAAAGATCTGGGACAATGTGACTAATATGAGGCGGTGGGCTGACGCTGGGTGGAGTTTGTCAGCCACCGAGTTACACTAAAAAAATATGTTGATAGGGTGTGACAGAGGGAAGGACCGAATTAGCCTTCATGCATGTTTGGGGCCGAAGGACCGAGAGGGAAAAGAAGAAATAGTAGCGAATTTGCTCCGGCCGGCTGTGCGTGGCCCGTCCAAAATATATTCAGTTTTACTTGAGAATTCCCCAAAAGATATAACTTCGTAAGAAGTAATTTAAATTATTTCATGTGTTGGATAGGGTTTTCCTCAGTTGACCTAGGTTTCATTATTTTCCTTGTTATTTTCATCATTTATTCTTATCATGCATTTTTCGCTATTTATTTCAACCATTTTTCCCACTAGTTTTATTTTTATTCAACACGATTTATTTAATTTAATTTCATAATATTTTGTTCGCTTTATCCAAGTTTATTTTCTCCCAGTGTAGCTGTTTCCCCAGCTCGTGGTAATTAATTTAAATTATTTAATTTAATTTAATTAAGCTTTGTTCGGTTTCTCATCTACTTTTATTTTCGTGGTTTCATTAAACACAATTGGTTAAATTTAATATCATTATTTATTTTTAAATTTTTGTTCTTCCGATATCTCTCATAGTGCACTCGCTTTCTTTTATTATTTCCTTTTTCATAATTTCCTAATTTATAATTTTTAAGATTTCATATGTACAAACTTCCACATTTTTCTCTCTGTGTTTTCGCCCGTTGACATTATTTTATAATTTCTAAGATCATATTTTCCGTTTACTATTTTATTTCCATGTGTTCTATGTTTTCATATTTCATAAAAATTTCCGAGTCTCGCACAATTTCTCGCAGTGTTTTTCTAGGTTACGTCAACATGCATTTTCTAGAGTCGGTCTGGCCGCACTCTCTAGTGACCACCGCATCGAGGGCTCGCAAAGATTTTAAGAACGCACGCACTTTCTAGCCACCTCGTTGCGGTTCACTGTCTGCCACTCACCCATCTCGCTCGCTCGCACACACACGTTGGTTCCACGTGTGGAATGGCTCTGCCCCGCCGCTGGTCCTGGGCCAGGCATTGCCAAATCCTCCTCTTGCTCCAAATCCTATTGTCCAAATCCCATTTACGGTGGCAGTCGCCGGCCCGTATCTCCTGCCGCTTCCGACCGCTGAACGACAGCGAAGAGAAGGCCGGCTCCAAGTTCGTGGTCAAGTTCCCCAACAATGTGGAGGAGAACTGCATATCCATTGCGGTAAATAAGAGTCTACTTCCCCATTCGGTGTCCCTTTGATGTCTGCCCCCAATCCCGAGTGCCTCCACTGTATTATGCATTAATCTCTGCGTGCCGTGCCATGACGTCATGCCTATTAGCGTACATTACCCTTCCCCAATTCGCTGAGCAAATGGAACGCCAGCAGCGGAAAGAGAGAGGCCCTCGCCACTACTACTATTCGCAATTGCCAGTGGAGCCAAAAAAAAAAAAACAAATTTTGTTGGGAAATATCCCACAGAAACCGCTCCAAATCAATAGCACTTTGCATGAAATTGATTTTCCCCAAGCTCGGCCAGAATGGGGGTGTGTGTTGGCGATAAAAGAGGAGAAATACCACCCACAAGACATGCTCGAAAGCTGGCCGTTCTTTGGGGGCCGCATAAAAATGCGCTTTTCTAGAGTTTCCAGTCCGCCTTCGGTCGGCGCTTACCTCACTTACAGTACACAAAAAAAAAACACGGCAAAACACCAACACACCCAAGCACACACACGGTTAGAGCGTTTCCCCGCCTGACATCCCCATCCCCCTCCGTGCCACAGTGAGTCATGCACACGCAAAGCATATAAAAAAAAAGTAGAAAGAAAGAAAACAATAAGAGCAACATTGAAGGCAACGGCATTCCGCTGGCCGTATTAATGCTTTTTGGCGCTCTTCGACAAGCATAGCATATTTCATAACCAAGTTTTCCGCTAAACGGCGGCAGCAGGTGTAATTCATCATTTTCCTGGAAGCAAACTTAAGCAATTGATGAACCAGTTCCAAAAAAGAAAAGAAAGAAACAAGCACAGCACTAGTAGATGAGACCCCACCATACATACATATGCATTATCATTACTCGCACTTCTCGCGGTCTCCACTCGCCTCTCTTTCTTCTGCTTTGGCCGCTCGTTATTCACTATTCTTCCCCCGCCATCCCATCGCCATCCACATTTCTTGATGCTCATAATTACAATCTGTTTCGCGGCCATGCGTTGAAAATGATTTGAAAGCTAGTCAGTCAGTCGGCGGGAAAGGCTGGTAGCAGGGCAGGGGGAAGTCTACCAAAGAAATTTCACCGAAACCACCATACACCGGGAGAAACTACAACTCGATTTTTCAATCCACCCGCAGGGCAAGGTCTATCTGTTCGACAAGGTCTTTAAGCCGAACGCCTCCCAGGAGAAGGTCTACAATGAGGCGGCCAAGTCGATTGTCACCGATGTCCTGGCAGGATACAACGGGACGATATTCGCCTATGGCCAGACATCGTCCGGCAAGACGCACACGATGGAGGGCGTGATCGGGGATTGAGTGAAGCATCGTCAATGACATATTACGCCATGGAGGTGAACCTGGAGTTCCACATCAAGGTCTCCTACTATGAGATCTATATGGACAAGATCCGTGATCTGCTGGACGTCTCCAAGGTGAACCTCAGCGTGCACGAGGACAAGAATCGGGTGCCCTATGTCAAGGGCGCCACGGAGCGGTTCGTCTCATCGCCGGAGGATGTCTTCGAGGTGATCGAGGAGGGCAAATCCAATCGTCACATTGCAGTAACCAGTGAGTTTCAAATCTATCTATCATAGTATTATAATACCTTGTATATATGTATGTAGTTTTTCCAGTGTACATATATTTGAGCTTGGCAATGATACAATATTATAATTTACTCGTTATCCGCTTGGTTTCAATTAAGCAACCATACACCCATACATTTTGTTTGGGAATAACTTTTAGCTATGTTAAGCAATTTTCAACTTTTCCTCAGTAATATCGATTTATAAAGCTTATTTTATATAATTGAAAATAAATCGATTATACAATCGATTTTATTTCCAGCTCTAATTCTAAGGAAAACAATACTAAACTTCTACGAATTCCTTTCAGATATGAACGAGCACTCTTCTCGATCGCACTCAGTATTTCTTATTAACGTGAAACAGGAGAATCTGGAGAACCAAAAGAAGCTCTCTGGCAAACTCTACCTGGTCGATCTGGCGGGTTCCGAGAAGGTTTCTAGGACAGGCGCCGAGGGCACCGTCCTCGATGAAGCCAAGAACATTAACAAGTCGCTGTCGGCGCTGGGCAATGTAATCTCTGCGCTGGCAGACGGCAACAAAACGCACATCCCCTATCGCGACTCCAAGCTCACGCGCATCCTGCAGGAGTCGCTGGGAGGCAACGCACGCACAACCATCGTCATCTGCTGCTCACCGGCCAGCTTCAACGAATCTGAAACCAAGTCCACCCTGGACTTCGGTCGACGAGCCAAGACCGTCAAGAATGTGGTCTGTGTGAACGAGGAGCTCACTGCCGAGGAATGGAAGCGGCGCTACGAGAAGGAGAAGGAGAAGAACGGCCGGCTCAAGGGAAAGGTGGAGAAGCTGGAGATCGAGCTGGCACGGTGGCGGGCCGGCGAGACCGTCAAGGCAGAGGAGCAAATCAACATGGAGGATCTCATGGAGGCCAGCACGCCCAATCTCGATGTGGAAGCCGCTGCTGCTGCGGCGGAGGCGGAGGCGGCGAAAGCCGCTCAGCGAACCGCCCTCGCCAACATGTCCGCCTCGGTGGCTGCGAACGAGCAGGCCAGGCTGGCCTCGGAGTGCGAGCGACTCTACCAGCAGCTGAACGACAAGGACGAGGAGATCAATCAGCAGAGCCAGTTCACCAAGCAGCTCAAGGAGCAGGCGATGGAGCAGGAGGAGCTTATCGCCAATGCCCGGCGGGGAGTACGAGGCCCTGCAGACCGAAATGGCACGCATCCAGCAGGAGAACGAGTCGGCCAAGGAGGAGGTCAAGGAGGTGCTCCAAGCCGAAGCAGAAGGTGCAGCAGAAGGCGACGGCTTTGAACGCCACCGGCACGGAACTGCAGCAGCTCAAGGACATGACCTCGCACCAAAAGAAACGCCTCTCCGAGATGCTGGCCAACCTGCTGCGCGAACTTGGCGATGTGGGCCAGGCTCTCGCCTCTGTCGAGTCGGCTATCGACCTTAAGATGAGCGCTCTCGCCGGCACAGATGCCAGCAAGATGGAGGAGGACTTTACCATGGCTCGTCTGTACATCAGCAAAATGAAGACGGAGGTGAAGAATATTGCCCAGCGTTGCTCCAACATGGAATCCCAGCATTTGGATTCCAACAAGAAGATCTCGGAGTACGAGAAAGAGTTGGCCGAGCTGCGTCTACTCATTTCTCAGCACGAGGCACGCATGAAGTCGCTGCAGGAGTCGATGCGCGAGGCAGAGAATAAGAAGCGCACCCTCGAGGAGCAGATCGATTCGCTGCGGGAGGAGTGCGCCAAGCTCAAGGCGGCCGAGCACGTTTCCGCCGTCAATGCTGAGGAGAAGCAGCGGGCGGTTAAGTTGCGCTCGATGTTCGACTCGCAGATGGACGAGCTACGAGAGGCCCATACCCGCCAGGTGTCCGAGCTGCGCGACGAGAATGCCGCCAGGCAGCACGAGTTGGACGAGATGAAGGATGTCCACCAGAAGCTGCTGTTGGCCAACCAACAGATGACCGCCGACTACGAGAAGCTGCGCCACGAAGAGGCCGAGAAGTCCAACGAGTTGCAGACCATCATTCTCACCACCGAGCGACGCGAGCAGGCACGCAAGGACCTCAAGGGCCTGGAGGACACCGTGGCCAAGGAGTTGCAGACACTGCACAACCTCCGCAAGCTTTTCGTCCAGGATCTCCAGGTATTTAAAATATATACTTTCCCCATAATTTTGTATGCTTATTCGCCCTCCTCCTTCCAGCAACGCATTCGCAAGAACGTGGTGAACGAGGAGAGCGAGGAGGACGGCGGATCCCTTGCACAAAAGCAGAAGATCTCCTTCCTGGAGAACAACCTCGACCAGCTAACCAAGGTGCACAAGCAGTTGGTGCGGGACAATGCCGACCTGCGCTGCGAGCTACCAAAGCTGGAGAAGCGCCTGCCCACGACCATGGAACGCGTGAAGGCTCTGGAGACGGCACTAAAGGAGGCGAAGGAGGGCGCAATGCGAGACCGCAAGCGCTATCAATACGAGGTGGATCGCATCAAGGAGGCGGTCCGACAGAAGCACCTGGGCAGAAGAGGGCCGCAGGCACAGATCGCAAAACCGATCCGCGCCGGCCAGGGCGCCATCGCCATTCGTGGCGGTGGGGCCGTTGGCGGCGGAGTAGCGCCGCAGGCTAACATTGTCAACTCTTAGATCCGATCGCCCCGCCGCCACCCGTCGCCGCCCAGTTCAGCTCCGCTTTAAACACTAAACTATGTGGATTACGTTATACATACATACTTAACATAACTGATAATTGCCTTCGCTTAGAGAGATTTCGTCGTGTCGCGATCGTGTGCAGCGCTTTAAATAAACATATATATTTTATATTATTTAATTAAATGAATGCGTGGAACCGGAACCGGAAATTAACTAAATTTTACAAAACGAAAATAATAAAACCCACAGATATGTAAGGACATCTATGTACGTTAAGAGTATTTATAAACTTTTCAAACATAAACCTAAATAAAAGTCGCAGACAAATTAAGGTCTCTTCGGTTTTGATTGATTTTATTTCCAGTCAAAAAAATGTATTAACTAATTGGTGGTATTGCATTCGGCAGCTCCTATTCCGGCCACAGTCGCATGCTGTAGCCAATTCCGCAAATGTTGTGATGCTCCCAGTCGTCGGGGGAGTCCACAACCTGCCACTCGTACCACACTCGTACCTTGTTGGCCCACAGCGTCTTAACCATGTAAGAGAGTGTGCGAATGGCATTGGGATTCTTTTCTATAATGTAGAGCTTAACTTGGCGCTGTGCCAGCTCAGCGGCATTAAACACAGCCCGGGCCCAGCAACATGATCACTGTCTAGAAAAGAGAACCACAAAGGTAATAGATTTTATAAACATAATCGTGGTTTTTACGCACCAAATTGTTCTTGGCTTCATTGTCGCTAACACGATCTAGTAAAGCAGCCTGCACAGCGTTTTGATAAAGCTTATATTTCACAGGATCCGTTTCAAATATTTCATATGTATACGTATCCAGATTGTCGCTCAGCGGCTGCAGTGGAATCTCGAGCACGTGCTCATAGCTGAAAAGAGTAAGCAAATTAAAGATGAGCTCTTCTAAGGCCTAACTGATTCTAACCTATTTATCACGTGATTATCGGTCTTCTGGCTGATGAGCTTGTTAAGGTAATCCGCATACTGGTTCAAGGCGTTGTCGTTGGGATTAGTGGATATAATGACGTTGGCTCGCACCGAGATGAAGTGCCCGATGATGACCTGCCACTCCTTCTTGAGCACAGCGTAGTTGGAGCGATTCCTCACGAACAGGGAGGATGTAATGATGATGGCTTCGATTGGTTCTCCCAACCAACGACGCACAGTCTCCTTGCAAGGCCGATCCGAGTCGTTTAGCTCGAGCACCACCTTGACTTTGGGGTTGTGGTCCACAGCCAAGCGTAGGTTATTCCACCACAACCACGGATCAATGATTTCCGCGGCTATATTCTCGTTTTGCGGCCCCGCAGACGGACCATCACGTTGCCCGAGTTCTGCAGATGCTCCGCCCAGGTCACTTCCCTCAAGAGCACTTCTTTGGCATGGGCGCGCAGCTTGTCACTTGGGGAGTCCACATTCACGTCGCACAACGTGAATATCACTTTTGAGTTCCAATCGTAGCCACTCATAACTGTAGCCGGGTATGTGGGATCCGACTCTTGGGGCTCGAAAGGCAACATATTGGAGTTGATTGAGGTAGCCACTACAGTGTACTTGTTATCGGTGGCCTTCTCGACAAACTTCGGGATGTTGTCCTCCTGGAGCAGGCAGACGTAGCTAACCATTTTAAGAATATGCTTCGCCTCTTTAAAATTAACAAAAAATGCGGTGACCGGCGAAAGAGAGACCGAAACATTGTATTTCAAAAATACCACGAGAGGGCCATCATATTGCGGTAGAAACGGTCCTGAATATATTTATTTATTGCTAATTTTACTAGGAATATTATTACCAATATTTGTAGATATTCAATAAATATAACAATTAAATATTTATAAAAAGCCATTAAAACTTCTTAAAAGAAGTTTATTCAATATTAAAATATATTTGTTGCAATTATTTGTTTGAGTGTTCTTGAATCTAGAGTGACCGTAGCCCAATCTCTTAAAAAAACACTGATTCAATTATTGTTGACATTTTTGTGTGTTTTGCACATTTTTGTGTTATTCCAATTTTATATGATAAGCACGTTGGTCTCCACGCGTGGGCGTCCCGGATGAGCAGGTGTCGTGGGTCCCGCAGCACTTCGGGAGTGGTTGGTCTCGCCGGGTGGTGGGATGCCGTCGGGGCTCTGGGCGGAGGTGTTCGCCCGTTGGAGCTCGGCGCACACCCTGGCTGCTTGGCTGGAGGTGCTAGGGCCATCAAGCAGGGTGTCCAGGCTGGTGCCCCCTCCGACTCCTTGTGCGACGAGACCAATGGACGGCGTCTGCTGCCTCTTGGCCATGGTGCGAGGGCTGTCGTACGGACCAGGCCCGAAGAGCTCCTGGTACGAGGGTGGTGGTGTCACCTGGCGCGGTTGTGACTCTCTCCACAAAGGGGTACTACGGTCGTCCGAGTCCGACAGCTCGATTGTCTCGACCGGGTCGGCCGTGGAAGGTGGCTCTCCGGCCCCCGAGACTTGGACTGGTGCTGTGGCTGCTCGTGCCTCAGGGCTGGGCTCGTCGGCGCTAGAGATGTCCTCGTAGTGAGGTGGCGAGGTCGGCATCTCGGGCCCACTGGGATGTGCAGCGGCACCGGGCCCCTCTACGGCACTGGGCCTTTTGGCGTTTCGGGCGATTGGTGGGCTCGGGTCGCGGAAAACTCCGAATCTGCCTTCTGGGTCGACGTCCATCTCGCTCGCGCTGCCGACTTGCTCTCCGGGTGGTACGCACAAGTCGAGGACGTCTTCGATGGAGAGTCCCGTGGTTTCGGCCTCCGGTAGCTCGAATTCGTTTTGCCACCACGTGTCAGTCGGGAGGCCTTCCATCGACTGCCGAAGAGCTTCGTCGATCTGGCGGGTGTACTCGTCGACCTCGTCGTCGGTCGGGCCTGCCGCTTGGCGCCTCGGGTCCCTGGAACTCATGGTGCTGCGGGGAAAAGATACTTAGTTTATCTTAATTAAATCAAGGGCCCTAAGAGTGCGATCTGCTAGTCTAAACCTATCTTCTCTCTAGGTAATTCATTGGTATGCCCTAATTTACAGTAGATTCTTTTTTTTCAATTTAAAAAAAAAATAATTGTGTCTCGCCAGTGAGCACCCCTTGCGGGGAGGGACGTTGGGTAGTCGCGACTACCAGCAAGTGGCCCCATTACTCAGGACGTGGCTTTCTCGCTGACATCTTGTTGCTCTTCTTCGTCTGTGTCCTCGTGATGGTATGCCTTTAGGTCACTCAGGCCGGCTGTGCGTCGGCGTCGACTCCCGGGTGCCTGTAATTGTAAGAGATTAGGAGACAGGAACTTGTGGACCTTGTATGGTCCGTCGTATTTCGCCGCAAGCTTGGCCGTGAATCCCTCTGAGGCCTTGGATAGAACGTGTCGGCGGAGGAGTACCAAGGATCCTACGGCCGGTCGCCATTCTCGTCGGCGGAGGTTGTAGTGCCTTCTTTGCTCGTTCGATGCTCGTTCGCTGTTGTCCCGGACGATCTGGAATAGCTCTCGCATCTGTTCGGCCTTCTTTCCTGGACATGGCTGGTTCGAGGTCTGCTCGGGTGTGGCTTGAATGTACAGTGTGTTGGGTAATCTCGGTTCCCTCCCTTGTACTATGAAGGCCGGGCTAAATCCTGTCGTGTCCGAAATGCTCGTGTTTATGGCCAGTGAAAGTTCGGGCAATAGTTCGTCCCAAGTGTTTTGCTCTGCTCCATTCAAGTACAGGGCCAGCATCGTCTTTATGGTCCTGTTTGCCCTCTCCGTTGGGTTTTGTTGTGGTGTGTAGGGGGCTGTGTGTTGGAGTCCCATTCCAAGGTTCTTACAGAATGTTTTAAAGGACCTGCTAGTAAACTGCGTCCCGTTGTCACATACAAAGGTCTGGGGAACACCGAAGCGGCTTAAAATTCTGTCTCGAAATGACCGTTCGAGATGAGGTGTGGTTGCCTTTCGAAGTGGGACCAACTCCACCCATTTAGTGAACGCGTCTAGAAATACCAATAACATAGTATTTCCGTGGCGAGAGCGCGGGAATGGACCCATGAAATCCGCACAGACCACGCTGAACGGCTCCTCGACTTGGCGGGTGAACATTCGACCGGCGGGCTTGAGTCGGCTTACTTTGTATTTTTGGCAAGAGGGACAACGTCGTACATACCGGGTAACTTCTCGGAAGAGGCCGGGCCAATAATACTTCTGCATGACTCGTTTACTGGTTTTCCGTGTCCCTAGATGTCCGGCTGTCGGGTGATCGTGACACTCTTGAAGGACTCGTTGGCGATACTCCTGGCCGACACACAGCTTCCATGGCACTTGGTCCTCCTCCTGGGGTGTAGTTCCCGTCCTGCGGTACAGATGACCTCCTTCAACTCGATAGTCGGGATATTTCTCGGGTTCCTGGGTTGCTCGAAGGGTCATCTTTCGGATCCACTTACACTGGGAGGGTTCCACTTCGGCTTGTTGTACAACATCCAAAGGTTGACGTGAAAGGGCGTCTGCAACCACGTTAAATTTTCCCCGTCGATATTGTACATCGAACTGATATTGTTGAAGTTCGAGCGCCCACCTCGCGATCCGTCCGGTCGGGTTGTCGATCGAATTTAACCATTTTAGCGCTAGATGATCAGTCACGACTTCGAACCTATACCCCTCATGGTAACATCTCATCTTTCGGATAGCCCAGACGATGGCCAGGCACTCTTTTTCGGTTACTGAATAGTTCTCTTCGGCTCGCGTTAAGCGTCGACTGGCGTAGGCTATGACTCGCTCCACTTCGTCGATCGTCTGTAGTAGAACGGCTCCTACCCCGTGGTCACTAGCGTCGGTTTGTAGGGAGAACTTCTGTGTGAAGTCTGGGCACGCGAGAACAGGGGCCTCTGTCAGTCGTGACTTCAGCGTCTCAAACGCCTGTTCCTGTTCCATGTCCCAACTCCATTTCTTACCCTTGCGGAGGAGCGTGGAGATGGGTTCAACGATGGCCGCGAAATTTGGGACAAACCGTCGATACCATGACGCGACTCCGAGGCACCGTCGTAGCTCTCGGATGTTTGTTGGCGGTTTTAATGCACGAATCGCGGAGATCTTATCTGGATCAGTGTGAATCCCGGATTCACTGATAACGTGCCCCAAATATTTCAGGCTCCGTTGGAAAAAACTACGCTTGTCTCGATTGAGCTTCAGGTTTGCTTGCCTAAGTCGCCTAAAGACTTCGCGAAGGTTTTCGATATGCTCGTCTAGAGTCATACTTATGACAATAATATCGTCTAGATACGCGAATGCCGAGGGTTCCATATCTGGACCTATGACACTATCGAGGGCTCTTTGAAACGTCGCGGGCGCCGAATGTAACCCGAATGGCATTACTTTCCAATGAAAAAGGCCTCTCCCCGGCACGGTGAAAGCGGTATATTCGCGACTGGCTGGTGCAACGGGGATCTGCCAGTACCCACTCTTAAGATCGAGCGTTGAGATAAACCGCGCGTTTCGCAACCGTTCGAGGATATGATGGATTCTCGGTAATGGGTAGGCGTCAGGTATGGATCGCGCGTTTAGCTGTCGGTAGTCTACACACATATAGGAGGATAGGATAGGATAGTAATGTTGTTTGATAGGTTTATCATCTCTCATGACGATGTGGTGCTCCGCGATATGGGATGTGCCTTCGAGACGATCGAATTTGTCTAACTCAGTCTGAAGGAAAACACTCACCCGCTGATCTAGCATTTCTGGTGCGACTACTACGTCCGGAGTAGTGTCGATGACGGCTAAGCTTTCCTCGTTTTGGGGGTCTATCGGCGGCGGTCTGTCGAACGGGGGCTCATGCGCGCCTTCGATGACTGGATCCCGAAATCGGACCCGCCTGGTCGTCTGGGCTAAGGTTGATCCCGTGCGTTGACGAAAAGGGTTCTGCTGTCAAGCTGCCTCGTTCCTCGGGGGCAACGCCGAAACCCAGCTTGATTGAGCTTCTCCTGTGGCGGCGTCGGGGAGGTGTCGGGTCTGCCTAGTGCGGCGTTGTTTCCTGGGATTAACTGTGGGTGTTTCCAGGAGGCCCTCGTTGGCTTGATGGCATTTCGGAAGGAGCAGCTGCGCACTCCGCGTCCGGTGCGTCGCTCCCTGCTGAAACAACTATGGTCCCGCCGTCGCTTCGTATGATTCCAGAAGGAGCAGCCACGCACTCCGCGTTCGGTGCGTCGTTCCCTGCTGAAACATCCATGGTCCCGCTGTCGCTCCGTAAGATTCCAGAAGGAGCAGCCACGCACTCCGCGTTCGGTGCGTCGTTCCCTGCTGAAACGTCCATGTCCCCGTCGTTGTTCACCGTGTTACGGGTTAAGTCGGCCCTCGGGTCCAGTTGTAAAAGTTCTCCTCCACAGCTGATGGTGGCCTTGATGCCGCAAAGGAAATCCATTCCTAGCAGGAGGTCATCTAGGACGGTGGGCATCACGAGTAGGAAAAGTTCTACTTGCTGTTGGCCCAGATGAATGGTTAGGACCAGACCACGCGTAAGGTCCAGATGAGATGCATCGGCCAATCGAATCCTCGTACGGACTTCTCTCCAATCCCTTCCACGCCCAATTTCCGCTGCACGCCGCTCACTGATGAAGCTTCGGGTGGCTCCTGTATCCAGGGTGGCTGTAAATGGTCGGCCTTTGATGCGGACCTGCGCCTGGACTCGGCCTTGGGTTAATTGTAAGATTTTATTTACTGGCTTGGGGAATCTCTCGGGTCCCTCGAGCGGTCCCCGCCTGCTCGAGGCCCGTAGGCGTTTCCCGATCTCCGACAGCATTCTATGGTGCGGAGGCCACGTCTCCCGCAATCCCAGCAGAAAAACACCTGGGGCCGCCTACACTCACGCTGAAAATGACCACTTTCTCCACAGTTCCAACATGCGTTACGCACGTCAATCGGAGCCTCTGTTTCCGGCATGATGGTTCCATGTTGTACCTCTGTGGGTCTTCCAGTCCATACCTCTGGGTTGTGATATGCCCGCTGGCCCATCAAGGCATCAGGCCTTCGCTGTGGCGGACTAAAACTCTCGCGCTCCTGACGACTATGTTGGCTCCAGTCTCCGCGGCTCCTTATTGTCTCGAAGTTTACGACCAGTTGAGTCAGCTCAGCCAGTGTTCGAAAGTGTGTAGTGTCTGGAAATATCGGGGTGGTAAAAAAAATTCCAGGAACTCCTTCCGAAATGTCTTCCATGTCGGGCCCTGGAGTCTGCTCGTGCGGAACCAGCTCTCGGCTCTTCCGACTAGTAGGACCGGCATCGCTTGGGGTAGGGACCGTAGATCGACTTGATACGTGGCTGCTCGCTCTTCGATATGCTCCATAAAGCGCAATGGGTCGCCGGACCCATCAAAAGTAATCCCCCACCTGGCCATTTTGTCCACCAGGACCGCGCAGGGGTTACCCTCGGCTCGCAACTGTGTCCCGCGGCGTTCGTCGACTTGTAGTAGCGTGGCTATGTTAGGAGCAGAAGCGGTCCTGGGTAGGCGGAGTGTGTCCCCCGTACCGTAACCAAGCCCTTCTTCCTGTTGCTGATCGACCACGACGGTAAGCGGCGATTTCTGCTCGGTAGTAACGGCGTTCCCGTGCGCCGTCTCCATTTTCACTAAATGTTCTTGGATTTCCGGCGACAAGTCATCCCGCCTTGAGAACTCGGTGAGCCGTTGGCGCAGCTACTCGACGGTACCACTACTACTCAACCCGAACGTGGCTGTCAGGGCCTCGAGCTCCTGTTTCCGACGATACGAAATCCACTTTACTCCCATTACGTAAGGGTCTAAGCCGAGTTCTTATTGCGCGACGTTCTTGATGTTAACGGAATACTATTGTTGGTCACACTTCCGAGTGATTCTCGTGATTCTTCAATGTTAATTGTTGAAAATTTTTCAGACCGGATATTACGTAAGCTTTGTTTTAAATTAGCTTGCACGAGGTTCTCGATAGTAATTCCCGACGATGGTTAAATGCCTGTTTGGTCTGGCACGATGTTGATAGCTTGAGCTCTGGCGAACGAATGAATTTACTGGCGGCTGACCACGCGTTTATATACCCGGCGGCGGTGATCACGTGATCGTCTCGGGTCTGCCTAACGCACGTGGTTCTGTCTATGGCGGGTATATTTCGAGCGTGCGCTCTCAGAGGTTAGACACGGCTTCTTTAATAAAATATTAAAAATTTCTCTCAGTGTACTCATGTATATTTTCTTTACAGCGTTTTATTACAAAGATTCAGCTAAGGCTACTCCATGCTTGGTAATAACCCTATTCTCAATGCCCCTGACAAAATTTTCCCATACCAGATGATGAAAACAAAAATGATCTAGTGATTCTTTAGGTCACGATGGTTGGAATTTTCCCCAAATTTTCCCCAACTAGTCCCTGTTCGGGCGCCAATCTGTAAGGATGCGTTTGGCTGGGATCGGCGTCTCAGTCTGTCCAGGATCCTCTACAGATAAATTTATTATCTTCGAGACAGTTGAGGGGGGTATCATATTGTTATCGGTGGTAAAATCTTGCTCGGGTCACGGAGCCTCTATACTTATATGTAGATCGAGAGATATTCATAGGATTTAATGGTCAGCGAAACCCCAAATCTCCGCTGCGGCCGGGGAAAACTTTGCTACGGTGCCTGAAATACCCTCCGGCAGCCCGATCACAGCCAACACTGATGGCCTAAACTACGCACGGGCCCTGTTAGCACTAGCACTGTCTAGCACTGTCTGAGGGGAAAACTCTACGAAAATGCCCGGTTACTCGCAGGCGGCATGATCGTAGCTAGCACTGATCAAGGAAAACTTTGTGAAAGTGCTCGGAATACTCCCGGCGGCACGATCGCAACTAGCACTGCTGGCCTAAACTACGCACGGGCCCGGTTACGCACAGGCGGCACCGTCGTCTAGCACTGTCTGAGGGGAAAACTCTACGAAAATGCCCGGTTACTCGCAGGCGGCATGATCGTAGCTAGCACTGATCAAGGAAAACTTTGTGAAAGTGCTCGGAATACTCCCGGCGGCACGATCGCAACTAGCACTGCTGGCCTAAACTACGCACGGGCCCGGTTACGCACAGGCGGCACCGTCGTCTAGCACTGTCTGAGGGGAAAACTCTACGAAAATGCCCGGTTACTCGCAGGCGGCATGATCGTAGCTAGCACTGATCAAGGAAAACTTGGTGAAAGTGCTCGGAATACTCCCGGCGGCACGATCGCAACTAGCACTGCTGGCCTAAAACAATACAAACGGGCCTGGTTACCCACAGGCGGCACCGTCGTCTAGCACTGTCTGGGGAAAACTCTACGAAAATGCCCGGTTACTCGCAGGCGGCATGATCACAACTAACACTGCTCAAGGAAAACTCTGCGAAAATGCTCGGAATACTCCAGGCGGCACGATTGCAGCTAACATTGCTCAGGGAAAACTTTGCGAAAGTGCTCGGAATACTCCGGGCGGAACGATCGTAACTAGCACTGCTCAAGGAAAACTCTGCGAAAGTGCTCGGAATACTCCGGGCGGCACGATCGCAGCTAACGCTACTCGAGGAAAACTTTGCGAAAGTGCTCGGAATACTCCAGGCGGCACGATCGCAACTAACGATGCTCAAGGAAAACTTTACGAAAGTGCTCGGAATACTCCAGGCGGCACGATCGCAACTAGCACAGATAGCCTAGATAATGCGCACGATGAGATAGAGTCTTGTCATTTCATGTTCGGGTTTTAAGTTTTCTGTTTATTCACATTTCTCTTCTTTCCTAGCTGGCCCTATCTTTCCCTGTCGCACTCACTATGCTCACCCTGTTGTTCGTCGCCAGCGTTCTAGTAAATCCTTATTCGGTTCCGGATGGTGGCCTCGTGTCCTTGTCGTCGTTGGTTTTCTTTCTTATTTTCTACTTCTCGGTTTTTGCTTCTCGCCCGCCGCGTGCTCGAAACTTGACTTGCTTCCTTAGTGTGCCTGTTTGTTCTTCTCTTAAAATCCCTTGTTATCGATGTCTAGTATTTTCTGGCTTTGGCGGGAATCTAGCTACTCTCCTAGCTTATTCGATAGGTTTTGAGTTGCCACTTAGGCTAACTTAAATACTAATATAGAATAACTCGAATAACTTAAATACTAATATGTTGGTAAATTAAAAATATATGTGCCTGTTCTTCGTGAACTTTGGAAATACCTTAATCCTAACTTAAATCTAATCCTATAAAATGTGAATCTTCACAACATAATCAAAATTCCCTGATTGCTACGGCTCCTAACCCAAACCAACCAATTTGTTTGTTTTGCGACGCGAAGGACCATTATCTGACAGAATGCTCGCGATTTTTAAACCTCAATCCTAGCCTTCGATATAGGGAAGCCAAGAGGTTGCATCTTTGCCTGAACTGCTTGCGCAAGGGGCATAGTTTGCAGCAATGTAAGTCGTCGTTTTGCAAACTAAATTTAAATCATAGAAGATCGGAAAGCTCTATCTCTGGGATCGGAAAATCTTCCATGATCTCTGATAATGCAGTCGACATTATTGCGCAATCACGAGATGCAAGCTATCGTGCTTCGTTCGCAGCTGTTGTGACTAACAACATTACGGATTATCAGCCTCACTTCAATATAAATACAACATCTTGGAGGATATTTCGCTCGCTGATCCTTATTTTAATCAATCAAAACAAATTAACCTATTAATTGGCGCTGGTTTATTCTTTGAAATGATTTCTAAAGGACAAATTCATTTAGGCAGGACGTTGCCAACTCTTCAGAACACCAAACTTGGTTGGATAGTATCTGGAGGGATGTCGAGTATGCCAAACGCAGCACCACTTTTGGAAGACAGGGAGTACCGACCGTCATCGCCCCGGCGTCATCAGAGTAGCTATGGTCCGTACAGCTACGGGTATACGCAAGAGAGCCGTCGCTAAATTAGCCGTTCTGCCCGTCGATTCTGAAATAGTTGGAACCGTACCTCTTCCAACGGGGGAGTATGTTCGGAGCAGACCGCCAGCACCTAGGCAAGCGCGCATGGGTGTTCCGCTGCACCTGCAGCTCTCTTATCCTTTTTCGCTTCTCTTCTTTCGTCAAATCTGTCGCGCTTTGTTGTTTGTTAAACTACAATTGTCAACCGCTGCTCTATGATATATATTTGGAAGCCGAGCTTCACTCCGCACCCTCGGTATACTTCGCAAACACACATCGATCGAGACACAAAAAAGAGCAAACATTATTTTTAATATAACCTATCGTGCGTTATTATTAATATAAATAAAGTGTGGCATATTTGTTGTCTTTCACATAAACAATATCAATTCTCAAAAAAGAGAAAAAGTCAACACCTGCGTGACTTCAACGCAGGTATTGCTTGCAACAGCAAGAATTAAAGTAAAATCGGCCAATGGCGATTTTGAAAATTTAAGAGCTCTGATAGATAGTGGATCCCAAAGCACTATTATATCAGAGGAAGCAGCACAAATTTTAAAGTTACCAAAAATTAAATCAAAAACTAAGATCAGTGGAATTTCATGTTCAGAATCATGTGTATCCAAGTATAAAATAAAATTGGTTATCATAGATCTTACATCAAAAAAGCAATTAAAACCCGAGGCATTAAAATTGCAAAAGTTAATGAAAGCTCATCCGGTAAACGAGATAAATGTAGATAAATCTAAATGGGAAAATTTTGCATTAGCTGACCCAGACTTTAAAAAGTCAGGTCGAGTTGATGTAATCATTGGAGCGGATTTATATACACACATCTTAAAGAAAGGTATAGCAAAAATCAAAGGTTTATTATGTCTGTTCGGAGCAGACCGCCAGCACCTAGGCATGCGCGCATAGGTGTTCCGCTGCACCTGCAGCGCTCTCCTCTTATCTCTTTTCGCCTTCCTCTTCTTTCGTTAAATCTGTCGCGCTTTATTTTCTTAAACTACATATTGTGTGACGCGGGGCGCGCACAAATAACTAAATACTAAATCATAATAAGCTAAATAAATAATAACCAGTGTAAAGAAGTTCAAATTCGAACAAAACCCCGCGCGCGCCCAAACCCGAACTCCGGCCACACTGATTCGGGCAAATACCGAACATCCGGCCACACTAATTCGGGCAAACCTACAGCCCGTGCAGGCACACTAAAACCCGCCAAGCGCTATATAAAGCCGGCCGCTAGCCTCAGAGCTATCATTCGGTGGTCGGAGTCGACCAAGGTGGAAGTCACCTAGCGCGCAGCAGCAAGCAGCAAGCAGCAACCAAGGAACTGGAACAGCGGTAACAAAGGAGTAAGACTTAACTAACCTAGGTATTGGTTGACGGCTTCGTCCTATTCCTCCATACTAAGTCTCTCTATTCGCCATATTAAGTCTTGTGTAGACGGCTCCGTCCTATTGCCTTATATCTCGCTGACGGCTTCGTCCTGCAGACGGCTTCGTCCTATTTCTCGCCTATATTGCTGACGGCTTCGTCCTGCAGACGGCTTCGTCCTATTTCTCGCCTATATCGCTGACGGCTTCGTCCCGCAGACGGCTTCGTCCTATTTCTCATACCTCGCTGACGGTTTCGTCCTGCAGACGGCTTCGTCCTACTTCTCGTATATCGTTGACGGCTTCGTCTAATTCTCATACCTCGCTGACGTTTCGTCTGCAGACGGCTTCGTCCTATTTCTCATACATTGCTGACGGCTTCGTCCTGCAGACGGCTTCGTCCTACTTTCGTATATCGTTGACGGCTTCGTCTTCCTCTACGGCTTCGTCCTCAGACGGCTTCGTCTACTTCTCTATATTTCGGCTTTTCGCTGACGGTTTCGCCTGCAGACGGCTTCTGGTCCTACTTTCGTTATCGTTGACGGCTTCGTCCTAATTCTCATCATGCTGACGGCTTCGTCCCGCAGACGGCTCCGTCCTACTTCTCACACCTCGCTGACGGCTTCGTCCTGCAGACGGCTCCGTCCTACTTCTCGAATATCGTTGACGGCTTCGTCCCAATTCTCGCATATCTCGCTGACGGCATCGTCCTGCAGACGGCTTCGTCCTATTCGCGCACACACCGTTGACGGCCTCGTCCAAATTGTCGCACCCCGCTGACGGCTTCGTCCTGCTGACGGCTCCGTCCCTTAACACTACGTATCCTTATTGACGGTCTCGTCTCAATTGATCCACGTCTTCCCGAAGGCCAGGGACGCATCACGGGACCCCGATCATCCCACTCGAACGACAGGAAGCTACCTACGCGGACCCCGGACCCGCGACCCCTCCCGCAGGACACGGACGCTCGCTGGTCGGAACCCCGACTCCGGAAATATTTACTCTGTCATTAATTTCAATAAACCATATATATCTATTTTGTACGCCTAATCCAGGTTCAAACCAGCGTTATTACTGGGGCTCGGGTCGGAATTCTCCCCTTCTAGCACCACTTTCCTGAATCAAATAAATGTCCTGGATGATCCTGGCCAGCCCTGACCTACCCGAGGCTTGACTGAACGTCACAGGTGGCGCCCGAACAGATTAAGTGGTGTTTAGAAGGAGCCGACGCCGAGAAAGTAATGTCCAGTTGGGTATATATGGCAACAAAACCAGAATTGATAGAGTACGCAAGTGAATTTGGATTGGATTCATCAGGAAAGAACGAGGATTTACTACATATCCGATCATAACTCCGTATCGATCGGTCAAATAAACAGAGTACTTATATATTAATAGAACCTATCGTGCGTTTTCATTAATTATATTGCTAAGGGTGGCATATTCGTTGTCTTCCCCATAAACAATGTCAAAACACAAATTTTGGGTGGATTGTCTCCGGTTGTACTAAGTCTAAGGGCACTCATTCAATAGTTGCAACTACTATTGAAGTTCAAGATTTAGAACGATTCTGGGAATTCGAAAAAGAAGATAAAACTGATGTTGAAGCCGAAATTTGTGAAAATAATTTTATCAAAACCACCACCAAGGATCCAAGTGGTAGATATATTGAAAAGATTCCTTTTAAACACGACAAATCTTTAGGAGAATCAAAGCCACAGGCTATGGCACGATTTTTTAAATTTAGAGAAAAAATTTCAACGTAATGAAAGACTACGTTGGCGGAATCGGAAATAGAAGGCAAATACTACCTGCCACACCAAGCAGTACTTACGGATTCAAGTTTAACCCCAAAATTAAGGGTGGTGTTTGACGCTTCAGCAAAAACTACCAAAAATATAAGCCTCAGTGACATAATGTGGGTTGGACCCCCAGTACAGAAAGAAATTTTCAATATAATTTTGAATTGGCGTAAATGGGAGTACGTCCTATCAGCGTCCTATCAACATGAAACAAATGTACCGCCAGATATTTGTTGATGAAGAAGATCAGGAATATTAATATATATTGTGGAGAGACTCTCCAAATGATAGAATAAAATATTATAAATTAAAAACTGTTACCTATGGTACCGCGTCTGCTCCATATTTAGCTACTAGAGTTCTAGTAGATATAGCAGACAGGTGTACAAATAAAGAAATCGGGAAGATAATTAGGAGCGACGATCTTATGACAGGACCCAATTCAATAGAAGACGCTGTGAGGAAGCGATCTATTCTAAGGCTGGGATATCCTCAGCGGCTCAGAGTTCCCCCATTATTTATAGTGAGACAGGCAGGGGAAACGGGGATGGCGCTGGTGAAAGCGCGTGATTTATTTTTAGGAGGAAAATCCGGGAAAGGGGGCGGTCCGTGTAGGACTGCGTTTATTTGGGACAGACGGATGAGCGGCCCGAGCGGCCGGCCGGAGCCGGGAACAGCGTCGGAGCCATTGGAGGCGTGGCCAGGTACCCGGCCCTGTTTACCATGGTGCCGGGCAGCTGGCCGCGCCGGGAAAGATGCCCAGGTCAGGATGGTCGAGCGCGTAACCGTCGTCCCGCCCTCCTGATCCCGGAGCGGAGTCTCGGAACTGAGAATCGTCCCCGTTTACCGTGTTACCGATTGCCCTGATCCGGAGCCAAAGGTGTAGGGTGATCTCGGGATCTGAGAGCCGGCCCTGTTTACCATGGTGCCGACCCTTCAATCCGCGAGGCTCTCCGAAACTCGAGAGCCGACCCTGTTTACCATGGTGCCGGCTTCCAAGTCTCGGCCTCCGCCGCTACGGGAAAGTTTGCGGAACATGAGATCCGGCCCTGTTTACCATTGTCCCGGGTCCAGGTCCGCTTAGGAGTGGGTTCTTGGGGAGAAGAGGAGGAGGAGGAGGAGCTGCCAGGAAAGAATGCCAAAAGCCGTCGGGATTTCACAATTTGCCTATTATTGTCAGCCTAATTTCCCTACGCTCGTTTTCCTACCTCTTGCCTACACCGCCGGCTCCCATGCCGCGGGAGGCCGCTTGGCCGGCTCACCCTACTTAGCCCTGGGCGCTGGACTCCATGTCCATGTGGCCCAGAGTTGAAAAGCCGTCGGTACTTTACTCCACGTGTTTTCCTGCGGGAATAGCGTCGCACGTCTGTACTGTTTGAGGGCCGCCGAAGTAAGAGAGCGATCGTTGGCGGCGATGCAGCTCGGGCCCTTCCTATGCCAACGTTCTGGCGCAGAAGTTTCGGCCTCTGCCGCGGCGTATGTTCTTGCCGTCTCTCTTCGGCATGCGCGCTTCCCGATCGGGGCTCTCTCTTCATGAGCTTTCGGGTTGCTCGTTCTCTGTCTTCTGTCTGTGTGGTGGTGGGCTCTTCGGCCATGTTGCGGTCGGGCTCTCTCTCTCCGAGAGGCGATGTTGCTGGTGTCTGCTTGCGATGTCTCGGGTCGATGTTGCGGGCGTCTGTGCTCGCAATGTTGCTGGCCGTTGTTAGCGTGTGTTGCGGGCGTGTGCTGCGGGCATGTGTTGCTGGCGTATGTGGCCAGTGATGAGGCGTCGTCGTGGTGGTGCCAGTGATGCCCGACTGGCTGTCGATGTTGTTGGCGGGTGTCTGGTTTGCCCTAACTCCTAGCTATGTTACAGATGCCCTTCGTGGGTCTTTCTATGACACTTAAAACTACCATATGACTAACTTAACTTTATTTTATATATGTACATAATATTTACATGGTAGGGGTGAGGCACTCCCCTACTTCGGGGTGTGGGAAAGACCTTGACGCAGTGGCCGCTTTGAGATACCTGGACTCGGTACCTGGTGTCGCCGACTTCGTCGAGGTACCGGAGGCAGCGGTCCTCGCGCTGGCAGATGCGCTCCGTGACCCGGCCGTGGAGCTCTACCGGGATCCACCCATCGGCAGTGGTCCATTCGGCGGGCGCGCGCATGAGGGCCTCGGGGTGCGGCACGGGGTCCTCCTCCGGCATATCCTCGTCCTCCGTGGTTTCGGCCTCGGGCCAAGGGGCAGGGCGGCGCTGGGGTGCGCGGCGCAGGATGCCTGGCCGTTCCCCGGCTCCGAAAGCGATGGCGGCGGGCGCGGCGGCGTCGCGGAAACGCCAGCGCCAGGCGTCGGTGGCTGGTAGAGGCGCTACCCGGTGGGTCGGGCGCGTCCTGGCGATGGCTCGACCTAGAGTGACCGGACCTTGCCCCAAGCGGGAAGATGCTGGTGGCATGATGGGTTCCGGTCCTGCGGTGGCGCGTGGTCCTGGCTGGCGTGGACTGGTAGGTGCCATGGCCAGCAGTTTCTCTGCGGCTGCACGCGCGGTCTGGTGCCTTTCGGCGTCGGCCGACATGGTGGGCCCTTCTGGGGAGGCCGTCAGCTGCGCCAGGAGGCGGCGCAGGTTGCTGAGGCTCCTCCATCTTGGCGGTGTGAGGTCCATGTCCCGGTTGGTGCTGGTGGCACGCCGCGGGTCCCTGGAGCGGCTGTTGGCGCTCCCGGGGCTGTGGCTGCTGCTGGTCACATGGCTCATCGTGGCGGCCGTGTCGGTGGTTTCGCTGGTCAGGGTGTGGGCCACGCTGGTATCCGGGTCGGTGTTCCCCGGATATGTATGCGCTGGCGTTGGCGGCGCGGATGTCCCGGCAACGGCGGCGCAGGGTGGCGCAGTGGCAAGCGCGGTGGCGGTGGTCCGGGCGGTGTTGTCCTCGGCTTCCGGGTGCGTATTCCCCGGTTGCGAGGACGATGGATGGCAAGCGCAGCGGCGCTGGGCGATGGCTGCGCGAGAGTGCGGGTCCGAATGCGGTTGGTCTCGGCGTCTGCAAGCGTCGGGGTTGCCTCGAGTAGTGCATGCGCAGCTCCGTCGGCTTCCCGGTCTGTGCCGGTGATGTCGCCAAGAGTCTCAGCCGGGCCGAATAACTCCTCGTAGAACGGCGAGGGCGTCTCCGTGCGGGTCGGCGCGGGTGCCGTCGGCTCGGCTTCCTCCATATCATCGTCCGAAATGGCTATGGCCTCGGGGTCAGTGGTGTGTGGCTCATCTTCCTCTGAACTCAGCTCGACCACTTCCGCATCGGACACGTCGCTGTACGTGGCGGTCCGGGCGAGAGCTCGCGGGCGCTAGGTGCGGCGGTCTCTGGCTGATACTCCTCGGTGGCTTCCGGTGGGAGTTCATCGAGTTGTGCCGGGAATTGCAACTCCGGGTCCTCCGCGAGGATCAACTCCACCATCTCTTCCAGGCTAAGTCCCTCGCACCAAGACGGGCTGATGGGCGATAGCGGGCGCACGTCCTGGTTGATCGTCACTAGCAGTGGTGGCGGGTCCAGCACTACGACGGGCAAGGCGCCGTTTAGATCGCCGGGTCGTGGGAGCGCTAGGTTCGGATTCCTTGTAGGCGCGCCGATGTTGAGCACCTCTAGGGCGATGGTGACGCCTGCCGGGGCCGTATCCTGCGGCTGAGAAGATGGCGAGTGGGAGCCCGATCCGGCTGTTGGGCGTGCCGAAGATCGGTCCCGTCGGTGCGAGTGCCGCGAATGGTGGTGCCCGTGGCGTCGGTGGCGGTGCTCGCGTTCGCGTCTCGGCATAGTTGCGTTTTGGAGTCAGTGTTTTGCTGTGTCCTACTTCTTCCTTATTGCGTGTTATTTTTCTTATTGCGTCGCAATAAGAAACCGTTTCGATCCCGATGTTGGCGCCGCTTTTATCGATGGTTCGATAACGGCCTGCCGATCTGGCAACCTCGTTGCCCTGGATTTGGTCGATCTGGTAGCTTGGCTCTTTGTCTGGCTTTGAATTTTAACGAATCTGGAAAATAGGAAAATGTGGATGAGTTGGGCGTGGCTGGCGGCTTGGGTGCGGCAATGGTGTGGCGTTGTCCATCCTAAATTCCTGTGCGGTTCCCTGAGGCTACTGTCAGCGTTATCGTAGTTATGTCTTGGTTTTGGTGCAGAGAAGTTAGGCGGGCGTGGCTTGGAATTTTTTTTCTCGAGGATGAGGTGAGTGTTTCCTTATCCGGACCAGCGTTGTCGGCATGCCTGATAGTGGTTTTCAGGCGCTGATGGTGGTTTTTCCAGGCGCTGCGAGGGAGGAAACGGCGATGTACCGCTCAGGATCGTTTCCGCGAGCGTGAACGTGTATGCGAGCGCGAGATGTTTGCGTGGCTTCTGTCAGGCGTAGCGAGGACCAGTCTGGTGTGGCTTGTTCCCCCAAGGGGGTGGGAACGTTGGACGGGCGCGCCCGTCAGCAAGTGGCCCCTATGACACCCTGGTTCACTTTGGTCGCGGCCTGAGGGCTGTGGTCCTCGTGGTCACTGATGGCTTGTGTATCTTCGGCTTGGTCGTGGCCGTCGTCTTCGTCTTCGTCCTCGTCGTTCTGGTGGTACGGCTTGAGATGATTTATGCTTGCTGTGCGGCGTCGGCGGCTGTTGATTCCCTGCAGTCGCACGATATTTGGCGAGAGGAACTTGACCACTCGGAACGGTCCCTCGTATTTGGCCGCTAGCTTGGCAGCGAAGCCTTCGGCGGCGTTGGACAGTACGTGGTTGCGGGCGAGAACTAGTGAGCCGAGAGGTGGCTTCCAGTCCCGTCGTCGCAAGTTGTAATGCCGGCGCCACCTTGAAGATTGCGTGGAGTTGTTCGCTTCTTTCTTCTGGCATGATCTGATTTGTCCCTCTTCATGGGGTGACTTCGTCGTAGAGCGTGTTTGGTAGGCGTGGCTCCCGGCCTTGTACCAGAAAGGCGGGGCTGAATCCTGTTGTATCGGACACGCTGCTGTTCACGGCTAGCGAGATCTCTGGCAGCAGTTGGTCCCATGTATTTTGCGGGCATCTCCTAGGTACTGTGCGATCATGGCCTTCACAGTCATGTTCGCCTTTTCCGTGGGGTTTTGGCGTGGGGTGTATGGAGCTGTATGTTGAAGCTCCATCCCGAGTGACTTGCAGAATGTCTGGAACGCCCGGCTGGTGAACTGGTTTCCGTTGTCGTAGACGAGAGTTCTCGGGACTCCGAAACGGCTGAGTATACGTTCCCGGAATGCCCGCTCGAGGTATGGCACGGTGGTTCGTCGTAGGGGAATGAGTTCTACCCATTTGCTGAATGAGTCGAGGAACACTAGTAGGACTGTGTTCCCTTGCTTGGATCGCGGAAGGGGTCCCACGAAATCCGCGCACAGGATGTGGAACGGTTCGTCGACCTGGCGTGTAAACATCCTTCCTGCCGGCTTTTCTTGGCTCACCTTGAATGTTTGGCAGCTATAGCATCTTCGTACGTATTTGGCCACTTCCCGGAATAATCCTGGCCAGTAATATTTTTGGGCCACCCGCGTGCTTGTCTTGCGGATGCCCAGGTGTCCTGCTGTTGGGTGGTCGTGGCACTCGGCCAGTACCCTTCCTCGGTAGTTGGCTCCCACGCATAGTTTCCATGGAGTATATTCTTCTGCCTCGGGTCGTAGGCCGATGCGTCGGTAGAGTTGTCCGTTCTCCTCCCGAAAGTCTGGAAACTTGGCTGGTTCCTGTCGAATCCTCAGCAGCATTTTTGTGATCCACTTGCAGCTGGCATCTTGGACTTGTACTTGTTGCAGAATTGCTAGCGGTTGTCGCGACAAGGCGTCTGCGACCAGGTTCTGAGTCCCGCGTCGATAATTGATGTCGTACTGGAACTGTTGAAGTTCCAGCGCCCACCGGGCGATCCTGCCCGTGGGATTGTCAATGGAATTCAGCCACTTTAGCGAAATGTGATCCGTGACGACTTCGAAGCGGTATCCTTCGACGTAACAGCGCATCTTGCGTATGGCCCATTCTATGGCGAGGCACTCCTTTTCTGTTACGGAGTAATTACGCTCAGCCGTGTTTAGCCGGCGGCTAGCGTAAGCGATTACTCGTTCTTGCCCGTCGATGGTCTGGGTGAGTACTGCTCCGATTCCATACTCACTCGCGTCGGTCCGGAGTACGAATTTCTCCGCGAAGTCCGGGCATGCGAGGACCGGTGCCTGCGTCAGGAGTTCCTTTAATCCTTGAAAGGCTTGTTCTTGCTTTTCTGACCACTCCCATTTCCGATCCTTCTTGAGTAGTGAAGCCATCGGCTCGACTACATCGGCCAAGTTTGGTAGGAATCGGCGGTACCAGGATGCTATGCCGAGGCATCGGCGCAGCTCCCTCAGGTTGGTCGGGGCTGTCAGCTCTCGGATTGCCGCAACTTTGTCGGGATCGGTCTGGATTCCGGCTTCACTAATCACGTGGCCCAGATACTTGATACTTCGCTGGCAGAACTGGCATTTTTCTCGGTTTAACCGGAGGTTGGCTTGCCTGAGGCGTCTGAATACCTCGCGTAGGTTTCTCACGGGCTCTTGAAGGGTGGATCCAATGATGATGATATCATCCAAGTAGACGAAGGCATGCGGCTCCATGTCGGGCCGAATGCAGGCCAAACGGCATCACTTTCCAGTGAAATAATCCGCCGCCGGGCACCGTAAGTGCCGTGCATTCGCGGCTGCTGGCGGCGACTGGGATCTGCCAGTACCTATTTTTCAAGTCCAACGTGGAGACGTAGCGGGCGTTGCGTAGCCGTTCCAATATGTGATGTATCCTGGGTAACGGATAGGCGTCGGGGATTGAATTTTTATTCAACTGCCGGTAGTCGACGCACATTCGGGCTTCTTCGTTTTTCTTAGCTGCGATGACTATCGGCGCACTGTGGGGACTCTTGGATGGTTCTATGCGTCCGTCACGGAGCAGCTTGTTGACCTGGCGGTCGATGACGGCTCTCATCGCGGGATTCCTCGGATGGTACCGCTGCTTGATCGGGCGGTCATTGCGCATCACGTAGGTCTACCAGATATTCTTTGAATGGCTCTTTCGCCTTCTGGAAATGCGTACGTATCTCATCCTCCAGGCGTTGGTAGTACCGGGGAGGCAAGAAGAAATCCAGAAACTCCCGGCGGGTTTCTTCCCATGTTCGTCCCTGTAGTCCACTGGTTCGGAGCAAGCTTTCTGCTCGGCCCGTCAAAAGGATGGCGATGGCTTGCGCCAGATACCCCTTGTCGACCTGGTAGGTATCCGTCGAGCCGTTGAAGGACAGTCCCCACTTGGTTACTTTGTCGAGGAGGGTGGAGCAAATATTTGCATCCCACTGTTGAGTGCCGGTGCGTGCGGTGGTCGGCTTAGGAGGTCCCTCAGATCTTCCTCGTACTCCTGGAGAAGTGCTGCGTGGAATAACCAACGTGGGGCGGGCACTAGGTGCGTCCACGTGGCCAACTGGTAGCGGCGACAGCGGCTTGGTATCCCCGGGAGGGATGTTCCCGTACTTCTGCTCCAACCTCCCTAGCGTGGCCAGAGCGTCGGCCGAAAGATCGTTGCTCCTCGACTGTTCCATTCTGTTCCAATCCTAGCTCGCCTCCAGCTAATGCTTCTTCCTGTAGGATATCCATGAAATTCACATCTTGGGGTATGATTTTGCCGGCGGCAATGGGTGCTCCAAAGTTGGCGACGCGTCCGAACTATGCGGTTGGAAAACGAGAATGGGGGGGCAGGAGCAATGCTGCTGTCCCCTGGGGTTGATCCTGGTGGTTCCCTGGTAAGGGAACGTTTCTCTCTTCCAAGTGAACGGACGTGTTTTTTTCTTGCGCTCTCGTTTTGTGTTAATTTTTGCATTAAAACAACCGGGGTTTTATTTAAATCTTCTACTTTTTGATTAATAAAGTTCCCGTTCACTTCGTGTGCATGCAGCTATTCTGTTTTGTGTATTTAATTGTTATTATTTTCACAATTTAGTTTGTGCTGCCGGTGTTTGCTTTGCATTTTTTGCATTCCTCTTTGTACCTTCTCCGTTTAGTTTGCGCCGTCGCGACAGCTAAACGTTAAGCTCGCTCCCACGCTCACCCGTTTACCCGCTCTCTCATTCTCCCTCTCTCTCGGTGCAGCTGCACTTTTCTTATCTCTTCCTACGTAAAGGTACAGTGGTAAGTCCCTATAATGTCTGCTATAGTCTGTTTCGCTAAGACCTGTAAAAAGGCAATTAATTCAAACGATCTTACAGTCGGCTGCTGGCTGTGCGACAACTTTGCGCATGCCAAGTGCATTGGTGTTGTTGCTCGGACGGTGGACGATGTAAGAAGAAACATCGGTCTGCGTTACTGCTGCGAGGCCTGTCGCGAGATTGAAAGAGAAATGATGTCTTTTATGCGGCAGACCAAGGGCGGTTTTAAAGACATATTATCGAGTTTTCGTAAAACTTATGATATGCTCTTGGCGCTGGACACTCAATTTAATAGCCTTAAGCTATTAAATGAGTCTCCTAGGCGCAAAAAAACCGCAACTGGTCTGCAGCAGATAGGCGGATCTAAACAACCAGCGGCGGACTCCCAACAGCAGCCTCTCTCAACACAGCCCTCGACCTCAGAATTCAGTCAACGAGTTCTGAGATCGAGTGGCAAAAAAATATTCGGCATCCGAATGTGTTGCGGGAGGGACCGCTCCCCCGATAATTTCCGTTTTGTACCCTGGGGGGTCTCAAATACTGACCCCTCAAAGCCCCGTTAATTTACCTGCTCAGGGTATCAGGCCCGGACTACCGTCTGATATCGGCAATGCAGATAAGCAGTCTGCATCGCCGATAGCCCTTGTAGTAATACCACCTACGAAACAAATATTTGTTTCGCGGCTCTCCCCTGCTCTGACATCGGGAGATGTTATTGCCTTTATCCAAGGCAAAACTAGAGCTGAAAAAATAAAAATAAAGGTGGAAAAATTCAAATTTTCTTATGCTAGGAATATTTCATCTTTTAAAATAAATGTCCCGAATGAACTCTTTGAAACAATATGCTCTACCAATTTCTGGCCAGAGTATATTGTCGTCAAAGAGTTTGAATCTAAGAAAAAGAAACGGCGGCCCGTAGGAATAAGTCTTCCCAGTCCCGACCAGACCACTGCGCCCTCTACGACATCCGCTCCAAAAAACTAATAAATTCCCTCTCTATCTCCTATCAGAATGCAAGAGGCCTACGTAGTAAGCTTCCCAAATTGTATTCTGATAGTCTCTCGTTTGCATCCCAGGTTATTGTGTTCACAGAAACCTGGTTAAAGCCGGAGATTCTGAGCTCCGAAGTTTTCCCAGCTGTGTTCACAATATATCGGCTGGATCGGCCTATCAGACGTGGGGGTGGTGTCCTCATAGCGGTTGACTCCACTCTCGCGTCGGAATTAATAACTTTCGAGGAGTTTGATGTTGAATTCCTCTGTGTGAAGCTAACCATCAATGGTAGCTCTATTTTCATTACCTGTTCTTACATTCCTCCTTTGTCCGAACTTCCTATTTATTGGAACCATCTTTCCGCTATCCAAACGGTTTTCAACCGACTTTCTAATAAGGATCATTTAGTAGTTCTTGGTGATTTTAATATCCCAGGGGCTATTTGGTCCTCAAATACTTCCTCTAATGTACTTTTCACCTCCACACAGTCAACCATGTACGAAATTCCCTAGAGCGCTTGCTTGATCTCTGTTTTGTCTCAGATCCGGCAAGAGTCAGTTTAGCCAGGGTGGCGCCGTTGACGCTTCCCGAAGATCCCTATCATCCGACTTTCGACGTGACTCTCGACATTGGGACTGACTTACAGAACATATCTGACTGTCCAGCAAAGGAAGTCCTTTGTTTTCGCAAAACGGACTTCGAACGGCTGAATAACTTTATTTTAGATTTTAATTGGTCCGATTTATACATGTGCACTGACATGTCAGCAGCCGTGGATATTTTTTACAGTGCCATAAATTCCTTTTTTACTGAATGTGTTCCGTTATACTATCCATCAACATCGAATAAACCTCCTTGGTTTACTAAAGGGTTGAGTCATCTTAAAAACAAAAAATCTAGTCTGTATACTAAATATAAATGTACCGGTTCTAACTCTGCCCTATCCCTTTATTTATAGGCTCGGTCAAGATTTACCGTGTTGAACGCGCAGTGTTACAAAAATTATTAGACTCGTTGTAGGGTCCAGATCTCTCAGGACCCAAAACAGTTTTATAATTTTGTTAACACATCCTTCCTCGCTTTTTTAAAATACAACCGTAAAAAATGATCGGGCTATTGCCGATCTGTTTGCGCAGTTTTTTCAAACCACTTACTCAACTTCAACCGACTGTAATCAGACTTATTCCTACATCATGCCCAAATCGAGCTTTATTTTCAGTCCTACTTTAGACGAAAGCACTATTCTTTCAGATCTTCATCGCGTTAAGCCCATTTATTCGCCAGGTCCCAACGGTATACCTGGCTGTGTGCTTAGGTATTGTGCCGACGCCCTATGCAATCCCCTTCTAAAATTGTTTACCTTGTCCCTAGAAACCTCCCACTTTCCCCTTATTTGGAAGGAATCATTTGTTATTCCTCTCCACAAAAAAGGTAGCAAATCGGTTGCCAGCAACTATAGAGGAATCTCTAAGTTGTCGGCCATTCCAAAACTTTTCGAGAAAATCATTACTCCACATTTGCAGCAATTATTTCTCCATGTCAGCATTGATTTTTAAAGCGTAGATCAACGACAACCAATCCTTTAGAGTTCACTTCCTTCTTAGTTAGGGGCTTCCATAAGTGCTTTCAGACAGACGTAATATATACTGATTTCAGTAAAGCATTTTATTCTGTCAACCATTCTCTTCGTGTTCGGAAACTCGATCTAATGGGATTTCCAGTTGATCTTCTTAGTTGGATCTCAAGTTATCTGAATGGCAGAACGCAAAAGGTCCTCTTTAAAAATTCTTTATCTAATGTTCTCAGGGTTACTTCTGGCATCCCGCAAGGGAGCCATTTGGGTCCCCTGTTGTTTACATTATTTATCAACGACCTGCCGAAAGTTCTGACTAACTCCAAAGTACTTATGTACGCGGACGACGTCAAACTTTGCGTGCAATATAAGGACGCTTCCTGCCAGTCTGATTTACAAACAGATCTCAATAACTTCCAAACATGGTTCCGTATAAACTTATTGAACCTAAACGGCTCTAAATGCAAGCTAATGATTTTCTTTCGTGTCGCTCCCAAGCTCGCGACTTACACGCTTAACTGCTGCTCTTTGGAAAGAATTAATATAGTCGATGATTTGGGTGTCCGACTGGACCCTAAACTTGACTTTATCGATCATATTTCGTGCATGGTGAATAAAGCCAGAGGTGTGCTTGGTTTCATTAAACGGTGGTGGAAAGAATTCAATGACCCCTATGTTACAAAATCCTTATATATTTCGATAGTTCGTCCTATTTTAGAATATGGATCTTGCGTCTGGAGCCCTCAGTATCGGGTTCACAGTACACGCATTGAGTCAGTTCAGAAGAACTTTCTGCTTTTCGCTTTACGCGTTTTGAACTGGGATCCAAACCAGAGGTTACCCTCGTACTCTAGTAGACTTCTCCTAATTAACTTACCTTCTTTAGCTAACCGTAGAACCATGCTTGGCATTACGTTCATTTTTAACCTTATCCACGGTGACGTGGAAAGTGCTGACTTGCTGAGTCAGCTTAACTTTCACGTACCGAGTAGAAATACTAGATCCTATATTCCTTTAGTTTTGAGCCAATGTAGAACGTCTTTTGAATTGCATGAACCCTTTAGAGTCTTATGTGCAAATTATAACGATTTGTACATGATAACATCAAACGTAGATAGCCTTCCCCAACTAAAAATCTTAATATTAACCCACTTAGTACGCATGCAGGCAAACAGTCTGGCAGCACGCCAGAAGTCACTTCCTCGTATTCCTTTTCTATACTTTCATTTGTCGCGCCTACTAACACCTAACACGAACAGGCACGTGCTTGGTGTCAGATGGGCCACTTGAATGTACTGATCATAGTGCATCAACGTCCAGATTAAAAAGGACCTGTAGATGTCCTTGGGCGTAGGCGGGGTCCTGTGAATCCTTGAGGATCCGGGCTGGGTGTCCTGACTGGTGGCTCGCGTTGTCCTGGCTAGGGTGCAGGAGCGGGGCGATGTTGATCCTTGAAGGATCCTTGCTGGGTGTCTTGACTGGTGGCTCGCGTTGTCCTGGCTAGGGTGCAGGAGCGGGGCGATGTTGATCCTTGAAGGATCTTTGCGGTGCTGGAGAGTCCTGTGAGTATCCTTGGGCACAGGGTGATCCTGTGTCTGTGTCCTTATTGGTCTGTGCTGCTGTGCGAAGCTCTGCTTGTTGACTGTATAGTCCTGTGAATCCTTGCTGGACGATTGAATGGTTATAGCTCTGCTGAACGACTGAATAACTATGCTTGTCGGTGTCGACTTATATACTCGCGGTTCTGCCGGCCTCGGGCGTCCCGACGCCAAGAGGACCAGCGGTGCGACAGAGATAGGAAACTGGCTAGCTGTCGGCGTCTGCGTCGACGTGGTTCTCTCTCCTCTTCCCCTTGGCTTTCCTCGTGTGGATTTTTGGTGTCTGACTGTACTTGCTTGCCTTTATTTCGTGTCGTGTGCGACGACAAAAATGCTCGAAAATTCCCTAGCTTCCTCGTTTCTTTTGCTTGCCTATATTTCGTGTCGAGTGCGACGACAAAATTTTCTCTGCTTGCCGTTGTTTCGTGTCGTGAGCGACGACGGATTTTTTTCTTGTTCCTCTGCTTGCCTTTGTTTCGTGTCGTGCGCGACGACAAAATTCTCTGTTGCTATGCGGGCCTTCTCTGCCTCTTTCCTTCTCATGTCCCCGTTTTTTTCTCGTCTGTCATGTCCCCGTAAAATTTTGCCGCGCTGACCGCGTGCTCTCTTTTATTTTTTTTTTTCAAATTTCGTCCCTAACCTCAAATTTTCGACCTGATAATTTTCCGGTGGTTCTTTACGCCACGATGGATGGAATATCCTTTCGTTATCCCGCCTAGTCCCTGCTCGGGCGCCATGTGAGGAAGCGATCTATTCTAAGGCTGGGATATCCTCAGCGGCTCAGAGTTCCCCCATTATTTATAGTGAGACAGGCAGGGGAAACGGGGATGGCGCTGGTGAAAGCGCGTATTTTATTTTTAGGAGGAAAATCTGGGAAAGGGGGCGGTCCGTGTAGGACTGCTTTTATTTGGGACAGACGGATGAGCGGCCCGAGCGGCCGGCCGGAGCCGGGAACAGCGTCGGAGCCATTGGAGGCGTGGCCAGGTTTCCGGCCCTGTTTACCATGGTGCCTGGCCGCTGGCCGCGCCGGGGAAGATGCCCAGGTCAGGATGGTCGAGCGTGTAACCGTCGTCCCGGCCTCCTGATCCCGGAGCGGAGCCTCGGAATTTGGAATCGGCCCCGTTTACCGTGGTACCGACGCCCAATCCGGAGCCCTGTTTACCATGGTGCCGATGCCGTGGTCCGAAGCCGAGAGGGTGAAGGATCTCCGGATCTAGGAATCGGCCCCGTTTACCGTGGTACCGACGCCCCAATCCGGTGCAGAGCCACGAACCCGGAACCGGCCCTGGTTACCATGGTGCCGATGCCGTGGTCCGGAGCCGAGGCTGGGAAGGAGTCCCGGGATCTTAGCGCCGACTCTGTTTACCATGGTGCGCTTCGACCCCGACCCCATGTGCGCTTCGACCCCGAGCGAAGCCGCGGAACCGGGAAAATCGGCCCCGTTTACCGTGGTACCGATTGCCCTGATCCGGAGCCAAAGGTGGAGGGTGATCTCGGGATCTGAGAGCCGGCCCTGTTAACCATGGTGCCGGCTTCCAAGTCTCGGCCTCCGCCGCTACGGGAAAGGTTGCGGAACTTGAGATCCGGCCCTGTTTACCATGGTGCCGGGTCCAAGTCCGCCCAGGAGTGGGTTCTTGGGGAGAAGAGGAGGAGGAGGGGGAGCTGCCAGGAAAGAATGCCAAAAGCCGTCGGGATTTCACAATTTGCCTATTATTGTCAGCCTAATTTCCCTACGCTCGTTTTCCTACCTCTTGCCTACACCGCCGGCTCCCATGCCGCGGGAGGCCGCTTGGCCGGCTCACCCTACTTAGCCCTGGGCGCTGGACTCCATGTCCATGTGGCCCAGAGTTGAAAAGCCGTCGGTACTTTACTCCACGTGTTTTCCTGCGGGAATAGCGTCGCACGTCTGTACTGTTTGAGGGCCGCCGAAGTAAGAGAGCGATCGTTGGCGGCGATGCAGCTCGGGCCCTTCCTATGCCAACGTTCTGGCGCAGAAGCTTCGGCCTCTGCCGCGGCGTATGTTCTTGCCGTCTCTCTTCGGCATGCGCGCTTCCCGATCGGGGCTCTCTCTTCATGAGCTTTCGGGTTGCTCGTTCTCTGTCTTCTGTCTGTGTGGTGGTGGGCTCTTCGGCCATGTTGCGGTCGGGCTCTCTCTCTCCGAGAGGCGATGTTGCTGGTGTCTGCTTGCGATGTCTCGGGTCGATGTTGCGGGCGTCTGTGCTCGCAATGTTGCTGGCCGTTGTTAGCGTGTGTTGCGGGCGTGTGCTGCGGGCGTGTGCTGCGGGCGTGTGCTGCAGGCATGTGTTGCTGGCGTATGTGGCCAGTGATGGGCGTCGTCGTGGTGGTGCCAGTGATGCCCGACTGGCTGTCGATGTTGTTGGCGGGTGTCTGGTTTGCCCTAACTCCTAGCTATGTTACAGATGCCCTTTGTGGGTCTTTCTATGACACTTAGAACTACCTTATGACTAACTTAACTATATATATATGTAAGCAGGCGATATATCGAGCATATGGCAGCATTGGTTGGAGGCAGAAGAATTGGCAGCACTATAAGTCGGGAGTCGATCGAGAGTCATCGGAAAATAAGAGCGTGCGAAGAAGTTACGCACACATAGCTCGACCATTAACAAATCTGCTGAAAAAGGATTCTGAATTTAAGATAGACGTTGAGGAGATGAACGCATTTAATCAGTTGAAGAATAGCCTGTGCCAAGAACCAGTTCTTCGAATCTATTCACAGAATGCACCCACGGAACTGCACACAGACGCTTCAAAGGATGGATTTGGCGCAACGTTGTTTCAGCGGTTTGGAGAAAATCTTCATCCAATATTTTTTTGGAGCAAAAAGACTTCGGAAAGCGATTCGAAACGACATAGTTACATTTTGGAGGTTAAAGCAGCATACTTGGCGATCGAGAAGTTTAGACACTACTTACTGGGTGTAAACTTTGTTTTTTTAACTGACTGTGCAGCGTTTACCCAAACTGTAAAGAAGAAGGATGTTCCTCGCGAGGTTGCGCAATTGATTTTGTCACTGCAGGATTATTCGTTTGCAGTGGAGCATCGCAGCGCTGATCGAATGAAACATGTTGACTGCTTAAGCCGATATCCAAATATTCTTCTGGTGGGAACAGAAGTAACAGCTCGTATAAAGAAAGCACAACGGATGGACGAGTTTATTAATGCAATCTTATGTATCCTGAAAAAGGGACCATACCAAGGATATAAGTTGAAAGGAGATGCTTTGTACAAACATGTGGACGGTCGTGATCTTCTCGTTGTACCCAAGCCTATGGAGCATGAGATTATAACTGAAGCCCATGCAGATGGACACTTTGCGATAACGAAGACGATGCATAGCCTGCAAAAGCAATTTTTTATCCCGCACATGGAACGAAAGGTGTCACAGGTTATCGCCGCATGCATAAAGTGTATAATGACCAATAAGAAGATTGGTAAGCAGGAGGGTTACCTGAATTGTATCGACAAAGGAGGCCAACCGTTACAGACGCTGCATCTGGATCGTCTAGGCCCAATGGATTCTACGGCAAAACTTTATAAATACATTTTTCCAATGGTCGATGGATTTTCGAAGTTCGTGTGGTTGTTCGCCACAAAATCTACAGGAGCTGATGAAGTTATCAAAAATCTGGAGGAATGGTCGAAAATATTTGGATTTCCTGCTCGGATCGTGACAGATAGAGGAGCAGCTTTCACCTCGAACGCTTTTGAGGAGTTCGTAAAGCAGCATCCGATTCAGCACGTATGGACGACAACTGGAGTGGCCAGAGGAAACGGTCAGATAGAGCGAGTTAACAGAGTTATCCTGTCCATCATCAGTAAACTTTCGACAGACGATACAACTAAATGGTATAGGTTCGTCGCCGAAGTCCAAAAAGCAATCAACTCGCATGTTCATTCGACTACACAAAAAGCACCATTCGAGCTGATGTTTGGTATCAAGATGCTGACCAAAAGCACAGACAAGCTAACTACGGTCCTGGAACAAGAATTAATGAAAGACTTTGAGAAAGAAAGACAAGAAATGCGTCGCGAAGCTAGAATGCAAATACAAAAAGCCCAAGATGTCTACAAACAGAATTTTGACAAGAAGAGAAAGAAGGAGGTCACTTATAAAGCGGACGCAGTTCGTCACCGGTAGGAAACTGGCTAATACTTTTCTTGGCCCATACGCAGTGGTCAAAGTGAAACGATGTGGCCGTTATGACGTCAAGAAGGCTGCCGAGTTTGAAGGTCCAAATTATACCTCCACAAGCGTAGATAACATCAAGTTATGGAAATACGTCACAGCAAATGAAGATTTGTTGTCGTCTGGGACAGACGACGAGGAGCAGGATGACCGAATGTAAGCAGGCGATATAGCATATGGCAGCATTGGTTGGAGGCAGAAGAGTTGGCAGCACTATAAGTCGGGAGTCGATCGAGAGTCATCGGAAAATAAGAGCGTGCGAAGAAGTTGAGAAGAAGCCGAGCAGAAGTAAAAAGTAGACAAGCCGTAGTTCAGAGTGATTGGAAGCCGTAGTCGGGAGTTGGAGAAGTTGGAGAAGGAGTTGTTACAGAAGCAGTTGTAGAAGCCGTAAACTAAAGCCGCAGATGAAGCCGTTGCCCTGTGATCCAATCGCGCCGTTGCCAAGCCGTTTTTCAGTCGTATCTTACTTAACCAATCGCCGAACTAAGAACTTAAACTTTCCATTATTATTATTACCTAAAAACACATATTATTATAAATAAACTATAAACATATCTCTACATATATATGTACATAATATTTACATGGTAGGGGTGAGGCACTCCTCACAACGCAATAAATATTATAATGCAAATTTCCAGTGAATTCATGTCTGTGAATCCGAATTTAAGAAAATTGATTTCGAATAAGCAAGAAATATTAAAAGTTGTAGAAGAAACTGGAGAGAATAAGATAATATATATTGAAGATGAAGAGTTTGTCAAACCATTGGGACTCCAATGGGAGCCCCAACGAGATGAGTTTAAATTTAGCGTCAACATAGCGGCTACAAAAAAAGAAAACAAACGTGCCGTGTTGTCCACGTTATTTAAAATTTATGATCCCTTAGAATGGTTATCTTCAGTAACCATTACTGGAAAACTGTTTGTGCAGAACTTTGGCTTTCTGAGAAGAGCTGGGATCAGGAATTATCTGAGAAGGATGCCCATGAATGGGCAAGCTACATATGGATGGTATAATTGGTTTGGATTTCATTAAAAAATACAATTGTATTTTAGAATTCAACGACCAAGAAGATTGGTTCACTTTGCGGCCCGAAAATTTCAGGAATATAAACATTCCTATAATACATTCACTAGATAATGAAATAGTTTTGCCAGCTAGATCGGAAGTTATTCGAAAGATTCAACTAACGTCTACTGACACACATGTTCTCATCCCCAACCAGGAATTGCAACCTGGCATTATAATAGCAAGTGCACTCGTGAGCACTCAGAACGCTTTGATTCGCATTATAAATACAACCAATAAAGACGCTATTGTTAACAGCGCAAACATAAAAAGGGAATCAGTAGATGACTATGATGTTTAGAATGCAAATACAGACCATAATGCACAAAGAACTTCAGAGGTATTAAAACTTCTCAAATTCCCGTCGTTATTTAAAAACGATTTGACAAAACTATGCACCGAGTATAGCGATATTTTTGGTCTCGAAACAGAAACCATATCAGCTAATAACTTTTATAAACAAAAATTGAGATTAAATGACAAAACTCCAGTCTACATTAAAAACTATAGAATGCCAGAAAGTCAAAAGCCAGAAATTCAAAGGCAAGTTGACAAATTAATAAGAGACGGCATTGTCGAGCCGTCTATCTCAGAATATAATAGCCTACTTCTCTTGGTACCCAAGAAATCACTGCCTAATTCGGCGGAAAAGAGATGGCGATTAGTAGTTGACTATCGTCAAATCAACAAGAAACTGCTAGCAGACAAATTCCCACTTCCAAGAATAGAAGATATTCTTGATCAATTAGGACGAGCAAAATATTTCTCGTGCCTAGACCTGATGTCAGGGTTTCATCAAATCGAATTAGATGAAAAATCAAGAAATAAGACATCATTCTCAACTGCAACAGGTGCGTATCGCTACACGCGATTACCTTTTGGGTTAAAAATAGCCCCTAATTCTTTCCAAAGAATGATGACTCTTGCATTTTCAGGCTTAACGCCTTCGCAAGCATTTCTGTATATGGATGATTTAATAGTTATAGGTTGTTCTGAAAAGCATATGCTTAAGAATTTAACCGACGTTTTCAAATTATGTAGACAACATAATTTAAAGCTACATCCAGAAAAATGCACTTTCTTTATGAAAGAGGTTACTTATTTAGGTCACAAATGTACTGATAAAGGTATATTAACAGATGACTCTAAATATGAGGTAATTAAAAATTACCCCCAACCAGTAAATGCAGACGAAGCTAGACGATTCGTCGCATTTTGCAATTATTACAGAAGATTTATTAAAAATTTCTCAGATAAATCACGCCACTTAACGAAGCTTTGTAAAAAGAACGTACCATTTGAATGGACAAGCGAATGCAATGAAGCATTCGAATACCTTAAAAGGGAATTAATGAAACACTTCTTCAGTACCCAGATTTCAGCAAACAATTTTGCATAACCACAGATACCAGTAAACAGGCATGTGGAGCGGTACTATCTCAAGACCACAACGGTCAACAGCTACCAGTGGCATACGCTTCAAGAAGCTTTACACAAGGCGAAAGTAATAAGTCCACGACAGAACAAGAAATTGCAGCTATTCATTGGGCAATAAATCACTTCAGACCATACATATATGGTAGGCATTTTTTAGTACAAAGTGACCATAGGCCACTATCATACCTTTTCTCAATGAGAAACCCGAGCTCGAAATTAACTAGAATGAGATTAGACTTGGAGGAGTTTGAATTCACAGTAGAATACCTCAAGGGGAAGGATAATCACGTTGCAGATGCTTTGTCCCGAATAACGATCGGAGAACTTAAAGCAATGAATTGACAAATTTTAAAGGTCACAACAAGATCTTCATCAAGACAGAAAAATACCTGCGCAGGTAAAAAATTGCATGAACCACAAACGAATGAATACATTTTAGAAAGGCCCAATATCTATCAGGTAATCAATAACATTGATGCCAAAAAATATGTTGTTCTCAAAATAGACAAACATAAGTGTTTGTTAAAAAGAGGCAAGAATATTATAACACGTTTCGATATGACTCATTTTTATTCTAATGAAAAAATCGATTTAGATCAGTTTTTTCAAAGGCTTAATGAAGAAGCAAGAATAAATAAAATCATTCGAACGCAATTGTCACCAAGTGAACAAATCTTCGAGTTTGTCACCATAAAGAATTTTAAAGAAAAGTGCAATAAAATATTAAAAAATTTAACAATAGCGCTATTGAACAAGGTGACTAAGATAGATAAAAATGATAAGGTTCAAATAGAAGCAATACTGTCTAAATACCATGACGATCCGTCAGAGGGAGGCCACTCAGAAATTTCTAGAACCCTGAGGAAAATAAAAAACTTTTATTATTGGCCACAAATGACAAAGACAATAAGTAAATATGTTAAGACATGTTTGAAATGTCAGCAAGCAAAAACGCTAAAACATACAAAAACGCCCATGACAATAACTGAAACGCCAGCAACAGCATTTGATATAGTTTTGATAGATACCATTGGTCCACTTCCAAGATCAGAAGATGGAAATTAGTATGCTGTCACTATCATTTGCGATTTAACAAAATATTTGGTAACGGTACCCATACCAAATAAAAGCGCAAAGTCAGTTGCTAAGACTATATTCGAAAAGTTTATTCTCAAGTACGGTCCAATGAAAAAAATCATAACGGACATGGGAACGGAATACAAAAACCAAATTATAGACGACTTGTGCAAATATATGAAGATAAAAAACATTACTTCAACCGCATACCATCATCAGACACTAGGAACAATAGAACGAAGTCACAGAACATTCAACGAATATGTTCGCTCGTATATATCTGTTGACAAAACTGATTGGGATGTAAGGATACAATATTTTGATTATTGTTTCAACACAACACCATCAGTAGTTCACGAATATTGTCCATATGAACTAGTATTTGGAAGATTCCCAAGACAGTTCACAGACTTTGGCAAGTTAGACAGAATAGACCCCATTTACAACATGGATGACTATTCGAAAGAAGTTAAGCTAAGATTAGAAACAGCTTATATAAGAGCTAGAAATATGTTAGGAAAGGCAAAAGCCGATAGAAAAATAAATTATGATAAAAATGTTTGTAATTTTGAATTAAAAATAGGAGATAAGTAATACCTTAGGAACGAAACAGGTCATAAACTTGACAATAATTATTTAGGACCATATTTAGTTTCAGATATAGGAGATAATGATAATATTATTATACAATTGTAGGAAATAAAAATAAGAAACAGATAGTCCATAAAGAAAGGTAAAAAATTTTGAATAACTAATATATTTTGTAGAGTTGGCCAACAAAATAAATATATAATTATATAACCAAATAACACCATTAACAAATAAAAAAAAAAAAAAGAGAAAAGAAAAACAAAAAAAAAAACAAATTACATTAGATTGTTGTTAAATTTTAAACGAGGTAATTGATTTTATGTATTGTATAAAACAACAACAAAAAACTAAAAAAAAAAAAAAAAAAAAACGTTTGCAACAAAATGTTTATAAATATATAACACAAAAAAAAAAAAAAAAATTACATTTTAAATACAAATTTAATACATATATCTTGTATATATAGAGCATTATAAAACATTTAATTAATTTGAAATTTCGATATACCATTTTTTTCAAAAAAAAAAATTTATAATAATTAAAAGTATTTTAAAAGTTTTTAAAAATAACTTCATATATTACGTTATTTTTCAAAAGGAGGGAGATGTAGTATTCGCACATATCGAGTACACACTGTAGGGACTATGACTCTTCGTCTTAGTCATTTAATAACAAAAGTCCAAGCAGAAGTAGGACATAATATGATCGCACACATAAAGTGTATGACCGATCAAGTGCAGTGTCAGCATAATAACGTATAACCGAATGTGCGCATATGACTCTCCCGCTTGGTCGCTGCCTTCAGCAACCAAGTACATAGGAATATACATAAGACAGCCGCTCCGCTGCCGGGCTTGCTGGCAGCGCAGTTGCGCGGCCCTTAGCTCTAATATATCAATAAGAACTTTGGACAATTCAATGAATAAAGACAATTTGAATGGGACTGACGTCCCCAACCAAACCAACTCGTTTATTACTGGCAATACAATTTATTAGTAAGCGTGCTCACTTTCGGAAATTCTGTTCCACCATACACCAAGCCGCACCTGCGGCTAGAGTGTTTAAGGCAATCTCAAAAGGCAAAGTACTTTCTGAACTTTGTCTGAAGAGGACGGATGGGTCTTTCACCGAGGACGAGGAGGAGAAAGCAGAACTTCTCCTGCAAACTCACTTCCCATGTGTAGAACCATCTCCGATATAGATAACAGTTACGAAAGGGTCCCCAACGGGAGACCCAACTGGAGCCTGGCTGCAGCGATCGTAACTGAACAAAAGATTAGGTGGGCGTTGAGTACACTCAGCCCCTACAAGGCTCCGGGGGTGGATGGAATCATACCCATCCATCTTCAGAAGGGTGTCGAACAGCTAATGCTGTTAGCAATGGGTTACATTCCTAGGGCATGGAGAACGGCTAGGGTGATCTTTATCCCGAAGGTTGGGAAGAAAGACACCTTTCATCCCAAATCCTTCAGGCCGATCAGCCTAACCTCCTTCCTGCTGAAAACCCTTGAGAAGATGGTGGACAACCACATTAGAAACTCGCACTTGGTGCGTAGGCCTCTGCATGCGAATCAGCATGCCTATAGAGAAGGTAAGTCTACTGAATCGGCTCACTTGAGCCCGGTGGACAGTATGCAGCGCTCTGTAAAAGCCAAAGTGGTAGCACTTTGTGCCTTTATGGACATAGAGGGTGCTTTTGATAACACATCTCATGACGTTGTGGTAAGAGCACTATGTAGAAGGGGAGTTGAAACGGGTCTCACGACATGGCTGGGCAAACTCCTTGATAGCAGAATAGCAGAAGTCACTGTCAACAGTGTGACTGTTAGAGCTCAAACCACCAGAGGCTGTCCGCAGGGGGGTGTCCTATCACCACTACTCTGGAGCCTCGTGGTGGACGAGCTGCTAGTTAAACTTACAGCAAATGGGTTTGAATGTCAAGGCTATGCCGATGATATCACTCTAGTATGTAAAGGAAATTTTGAGAGCACATTGTGCGACAGGATCACACTGGGCCTAAGATTTAGCTTAGACTGGTGCATTGACGTGGGGCTGAATATCAATCCAGCAAAAACCACAGTGGTCGCCTTCACCAATCGCTACAAGCTGAAATCCATTCGGCCCATAGCCATTGGAGGCGCAGAGATTCCGATCTCCACAGAAGTCAAATACCTGGGAGTCATCCTAGACAAGAGACTAATGTGGAGACAACATGTGGAACTTGCCGTTCGCAAGGCCACTATGGCCTTAATGAGCTGTAGATCTCTTGCAGGGAAAAATTGGGGAGTGTCTCCAAAGATCCTACTGTGGATGTATGTTGCTATGGTGAGGCCCATAGTCAGCTACGGGGCTGCGGTTTGGGCGAATCGCGCTGACCTTGATGTCACAAGAAGGCAACTGGGCAAACTCCAGAGACTTGCCTGCACGTGCATCTCGGGCGCTATGCGCACCTGCCCGTCCACTGCTCTGGATGTGCTGCTCGGGCTTCCACCACTTCACTTGCATATCAAGCACAGTGCGCGCAGATCTACCATGAGGATAACAGGGGCAGGATAACAGGGGCAGCTGACTCGGCCGCGACTGCAACTGACCTGTTACTGGAATATCCGCAGGATGTTCAATTAGCCAAGTTTAGCTTTGATAAGCTCTTTAAAACTGAGCTAAGCAACAAGTCGGAGTGGACCAGCATGTCTACCACCTATGATGTGAAACCACATGCTATTAGGTGGTACACTGACGGCTCACTAACAGAGGATGGTGCGGGTGCGGGGGTCTGTGGACCCCGACTCAAATATCACGAACCTCTAGGGAAATTCGCCAGTATCTTTCAAGCGGAGGTACACGCGATTGAGAGATGTGCCTCGTTGAATATTGAGCGGGGTTACAATAGGAGAGACATAGCCATTTTCTCAGATAGTCAGGCAGCAATCAGAGCACTCAGTGCCCATAAGATTGTTTCCAGACTAGTATGGCAATGTATAGAAACACTCAATGCGTTGGGTGTGAACAATAAAGTAACCTTATACTGGGTACCAGGGCATGCGGGGATCCCCGGCAATGAAGTGGCCGACATAATGGCTAGAAAGGGGGCGAGTACGCCCTTCTACGGACCGGAGCCCTTCTGTGGACTAGGGCCAGAGCAGTCGTGTGGATCTCATGACTGCCTGTGATGACTTCTGGCAGTCGTCGAAAGGGGCAAGGCAGAGTAAACGTCTGCTAGGTAGTTACAACAGTAAGAGGACCAAGGACTGTTTGGAGCTGAGCAAAGGATCTCTCCGAATAGTCACGGGTTTCCTGACCGGGCAGTACAGACTGCGCAAGCATCTGCATAATCTCAAAATAGGGGAGGACAGCCTTTGCAGACTTTGTCTGGAAGGAGAAGAGACTCCGGAGCACCTACTTGAGGAGTGCCCGGCTATCAGTCGGTTGAGGTTGGCCCACTTTGGGGCCTTACACTCACCACAAAGGAAATGAGGGCTCTTCGACCAGGCGACATCATCGCATTCTTGCGATCGATTGAACTGTTCGAGGAGCTATAGCTCATACACTAGGACGAGGGCACAATAGACCCTAGTGGTCGCAGTGCACTAACCTCTAGATAATTATTATTGTTCGCGCCAAAAGGGCGCTTATTTTCCGCAGGCAGTGTGATCCCGTACACTTGCTCTCTCTCTCCCTCTTCCACAGCACTTTGGTGCATCGAGCTCCTAGTCCGCTCTCCCCAAGTTAGTTTTAAGGTTCTTCTTGTTAGTACTAATTTACGATTCCACAAATAAAGACGCACGTCGCGTAACAACCCGAAAGTTATTCCGTGTTTTACTTATCGAGTTCATTTCAGCTTAAAGCCACCCCCTCCGAACATTTGGTCCATCAGAGCCGGATATTTCTATCTCCAGCAGTTCCGGTGGCTTTAACACCGCATAAGATAAGTAAACATTTTACTTTGCTGCCCTGCCGTTCATTTTTATGATTTTTGTCTAAATCCTAGTCCGATCGATCCGACACAACGGCAGCTTACAATTCCGAATCCGATTTGTAGAATCCTAGTGTCGCAATTAATTTATATTAATTTTCCGCGAATTCAACATTCTAAAAGTGTGGGTTTAAATATATGCCATAAGCCACAGTGAAACTTTCAATTTCGAATTTCTCTTCGTTCACTGTGATCCGCTTGCATTTATTTCCATTTCTACACCTACATACCTACATATGTCCAATTACAGTCCACTCCACTTATCTACAATCGGCACCAACAATTTACGCTATAAATATTCCTATCATGGATAATAATAGTAAATAAACATTCCAAAATCCACAAGTTTAAATATATGTACGTATGCTATAAGCCACAGTGAAACTTCTAGTTCCGAAATTCTCTTCGTTCACTGTGTTCCGCTTGCATTTACATATTTACACTCTCCGATATATGTGCAATACAGTCCACTCCACTGATCTACGAGCGCCACAAGCAATTTACACAAAATTAAATTAAATATATAAACCTCCAAATATTCCGGCACGGGTATTTTAATAATTTAAATAATTTACCCCACAAATTATAAAATAAATATATTTATAATAATTCCTCAACGTTCAACTACAAAATTCTACAAATACGGTCCACAGCTCCTATAAATAAATAAATATATCCCCAAAATCACGGCACAGAATCGCCGAACTTAATTATTTATTGTCTCTCCCTAGCTCTATCCTGAGCTGAGCTACATTTAAATAAACATATATATTATATATTTATTGTCATTCCTTCGCTCTATCCTGAGCGGCATAGGCTACCAAAAACAAATTGTAATTACATACATATTCGATTGCAAGTCGAAGCTCCGTTTTGGCAATTTTTCCGCCTTTCGTTGTCTCCGCTATTCTGCATTGGCAAACGGCGAATGCACAAACATATTCACACGCACACATTATCTCCGAAAACAGTACCGCGACAAATACAGCAGCGGTCAACTAAATAAGTCCATATACATAACAATAATTTTTAAATTATTTTTCAAAACCATTCAACTAACTAATTCAGTTAGAAATTTATTTGCGCTTCCATATCCGCATTAGTGTGACCGTATCTGTTTTCTGCTGAGTGAATATTCTATTAAAGTCGCCCCTTCCGCATTCAAAAAAAATAAAATTCATAAATTAAATTCCAAATATTTTTCGATTGGTTCCTAAATTCCAATTCAGCTTCGACACATAAATATTTCGAAACATACACAGATATATATACGACATTAAATTTTCCTAAAATATATCCATAATGACTTCCTGCAGTTTAAATAAATTTACGATGACCTGTGACCGTCTGAGTCACTTCGAGTCCAGAGTCTGCAATCCAGCAGCACCAAGTCCATCCAAGTACACGTGCCAAATCCATCTCGACCAAGTCCGATCGCTATGGGACGAGTACCTATTTTATGCTTCTGGTGTACCGCAAAGCTCATGGAACAGATCGAAACGATCGCTTCTACAACAAGCTCAAATCCAACCCGTTCGCCCAAATTCCTATCCGTCTGGCTGTCGGCTTCCTCCGTGCAAGAAACAGAAGTTTTCTCGAAAATCACAAATTACAGCGGCGACTTTCCGAGACACCTTTTCACAGCGGTCTATATAGACAATCCTGCTTTGACCCCTGTTGAAAAGTTGTTCTATCTAAATCAACCAAGTTAGTGGTGAAGATCATTCCGTGATTTCCAATTCGCCACTCACGCAACAATTACAGTTTTCCGCTCAGCCGGGAAAAACCCTATCTGAGCGTTTCGAAAATAAACAGGCGCTGGTGAACAGCCAACTGAAAAGTTATTAAGCATGCAGTCCATTGCACAGGAATCTTCGGCAGCCTTGAAAGAGCTGCAAAATACAATTCAGGGCACTCACATCCCTGATTTGTCCGGCCTTCCTACGGATAGTGGGATTGTCTCTAGTTTATTTGTGTTCCACGAAACTTCCAAAACTGACGCTCTCACTATGGGAGCAGTCCGTAACAAATAAAACCGAAATTCCTACGTGGCAAGAACTTAATTCATTCCTGACTGAGCGCCATAGAACCACAAACTATAGGTCTATTCAACCTCTAAGTTGCTCCTCCATCCGTCAGAAACGACACCCTCCGACGTGTCGCCACGAATACTGAAATCCTTCAGTACGGATCGTTCGATATCAAAAGATGCGATGTATGTTCCAAAGAGAACCATCCGGTGCGTTTATATCCACGCTTCCTTCAGATGACGACAGAGGATCGTTCATCTTATATCCAGAAAAAGCGGTTGTGCTTAAATTGCTTTGCAAGCGGTCATCAACTCCGTAATTGCACAAGCGCCCACAAGTGCTTCAAGTGTCACGGTCGGCATCACACCTTTGTTGCATCCAAGCAACGGCGTTTATTTTCCGAAGGCAGTGTGATCCCGTACACTCGCTCTCTCTCTCCCTCTCCCCCTGCACTTTTGTGCATCGAGCTCCTAGTCCGCTCTCCCCAAGTTAGGTTTAAGGCTTCTTCTTGCATTTAGTACTAATTTACGATTCCACAAATAAAGACGCACGTCGCGTAACAACCCGAAAGTTATTCCGTGTTTTACTTATCGAGTGCATTTCAGCTTAAAAAGCCCCCCACTCAGCTTAGCCCCCCGAACAGAATCCAAAAATTTTTCAAATCGGTTCAGAAAAATCGACCTTGGTGGTCGATTTTGTGTAACATAACGACCTATTTTGGGTTCAGGCTTTGCGGTCGATTTTAGGTAAATATGTACCGCCTGTGTTGGTCTCTATCGAAAGGGTCATCAAATCTCGGTAAAACCAAGGTAGAATAAAATTCTAATGTTTTGCACGTGCTGGCATACCTGTTTTACCGAAGTACTAATTTTTCACCTATTTTTCAACTTTGATGGAAAATAAAATATAACTTACACCGGCTTATGGGTTTGGCGTATGAGGTGTTGTTCCTGAATATGTTCTTTACGTCATCACGAAGAAGAATATATTCTTAGCAAAGCAACACTCTTAAAAAGAATAGATTCGAATAAGACACATCGATCGGACGATAGCAGTTTGAGAAACTCTTCCTGCACAGGCAGCAGTGGTCATAGTCGTCTTCCTGCTCTTAAATTGCCAAGGTTTGAAGGGAAATACAGCGATTATAAACGCTTTATTTCTGCTTTTAATCATATGGTACATGGTTTCCATTACCGAAGTCGACAAATTTACTTATCTTCTTAGTTGCCTATCTGGTTCAGCACTTAGTTGTGGTGTCCGCGTTTCAAGTGTCAGACGCAAATTATTCAAAGGCACTAAATCAGCTACAGGAGCGTTATGATAAAAAAGTATTAATACTTATTGAGCATGTCACGAGTCTATTTAGCATTCCTCACATGAAAAGGTCTGACCCGTGTTCGCTTCGGCAAATCCTCGATACAGTCTCAGCACTTCTTGGTTCTCTTCTTTCTCTTGGCACTGAGAAAGATATTCTTAGTGCTATTATAATTCATCTCGTGATGCAAAGGGTAGATTCTGACTCGAAACAAGCATATGACCAAGTGCAGGAGTATGAAAACCTTCCTAAATGGGAAAATTGCTATAATATCCTGAGCAGGCATTGTCAATTCCTAGAGTGCCATGTAAAACCTACGATCGAAGGAAAACCGTACGAAGAGCGTTTGGAGAAACACAATAGTACAAGAAGAGCATTCATAGACGCCAAACGATGTTGTTTGAAATGTAACTCAAGTGACCATACCTTAGGATCATGTCCATTGTTTTTATCACTCTCGTTCGAAAAGCGACATGGCTGGGCAAAGCCGGCTTCGCTATGCCTAAATTGTTTACATAAGGGTCACATTGCTGCATATTGTTCATCCAAGTTCCGTTGTAAAACATGCCACGGATTACATCACTCCTCTTTGCATCGCCCAGCCGAGCCCAAGACAGCCATTCAAGAAAGTGAAGACCAGCATGATGCTCAAGCGAATTCTTCATCCCAGGTTCTTTCGTTTCTTGCTCGTAACTCTAAACGATCTCTGATCCCAACGGCTCTAATTCTAATACGGGATAAGTGCGGCGTATTTCACATCGCCAGAGCGCTGCTAGACTCAGGGTCAGAAGTTAATTTCATCACGGCAGCATTTTGAAGTATCAGGAATTGGAAACATTCGATAACAGCTGAAGTTTTCTTTAGAAGCAACAATCAGGTCCCGTTTATCATCAGAGGAATGGACCCTACAATTCTCGATTACGAAATCTATAGCTCAGCAGCAGCTTCAGCGCTCCATAAATACATCACACTGGTCTATACCTGAAGGCATCGATTTAGCTGACCCACATTTCTTTAAACCTTTAAAAGTTGACATTTTAATTAGCACAGAGGAGTTCTTTGATTTTCTCACTGGCCAAAAATGGTCTTTGGGTCCTGGATTGCCTTGTCTACTAAATTCCTCACTTGTCTGGATTGTTGGAGGAAAAATCGAAAAGTGCTGTAAGCAAGATGCAATGGTGCAGGCAGTCTCATGCAATGTCGTGCAGACACAGGATCTCAACGATGAATCCTTTGAAGAGTTAGGGAAATCTATTTTCACTCGTGAAGAAGAAGAGTGCGTTCAACATTTCTTCAGGAACGCTAATAGGCTCGACTCCGGCCGAGTCCAAGTCCGGATTCCATTCGCTCAATCCCCAACTTGTCTAGGTAATTCATTAGAAAATGCCAGACGCCGCTTTCTTCAGCTTGAGCGCCGTTTAGAACGCTTACCTGAACAAAAGAGGATGTACGTCGAATTTATGACCGAATATATAGATCTTGGTCACATGGAACTCGCAGATAATGTAAACATAAATGAACCTCATTATGTCATCCCGCATCATGCCGTGTTGCGACCACAAAGCTCGACAACTAAACTGCGTGTTGTCTTTGATGCATCAGCGAAAACATCTTCAAATATCTCCTTAAACGACATATTAATGGTGGGACCCACAATTCAACAGAGTCTCATACTTACCCTCGCGATCGTAACTTCCAGCTCATTGTTTGGAGAAGCTCTGTGGAAAGGCCTTTACAATTATTTCGATTAAAGACTGTAACATATGGTCTAGCAAGCGCCCCGTTTTTGGCCATTCAGAGTCCTAATTTCATCGCCAAAGCGTATGAGAAAGAACTTCCAATCGGTTCTAACACGTTGCAAAACGACATGTACGTGGACGATCTCCTTACTGGAGCCGATAGCTTGGAGGAATTGGGCATCAAGATGCTCCAAATCAAAGAAATTCTCGCAGGTGCGGGCTTAGAGCTTTCAAAGTGGAATTTTAGCGGCGACAGTAAATGTCTCGGAGAATACCAATTTAAATTGGATGACAAGGAAGTAACAAAAGCACTGGGAATATCTTGGAAGCCGCAATCGGATATGTTTTGCTTTCGCTATGATTTGCCAAACTGTAAAGCCACCAAATACGCAGCAAATGGTTGACTCCGCAAGCAAACATCACGCTTGGTCAAATGGTTATCATTCACGAAGATAATACACCACCGCAGCAGTGGCTTCTCGGCCAAATCGTCAACACTTGCGCTGGAGCTGACGGAAGAGTCAGAGTTGTCGATATCAAAGCCACGAATGGAATCATCCGCCGACCCATATGTAAGATTGCGCCACTTCCGGTATAAGGATTCTTGCAAGGGCCACAGTCCTTCCAACGGTGGGAGTATGTTTGAGTATGTTTGAGTACGGTTTCCCAACGAGGACGATCATTCAAGACCCTTGAAAAGGATAGTCTGTGATTTTCCCACACTCCTTCCACTTACAACCGATCGAATAGTTGAAACAACATCTTGAATTACTCAACACAACTAGGACTGCGTGGGAGTTGGGTAAATGGATACACTTGTAACGGTTTCTCAACGAACTCAGAACACGCTTCAAAAGGGATAAAAAAGGGTGGGAAAAATGTGAAGTGATTCCCAAATTTTTGTGTTTTTAGGATTTTTATTTTTATCGGCTGCCCCAACCTGCCCCTAAGAAATTCCAAGGCAAAAGATAAAAAACGGGCGGCTTTGAGCAAATTCTTGTACAAGCACAGTCGCTGCGCAGTACGAAATTGTATGGCGGGCATACATTTTGTCCTGTATTGGCGACTTGTTTTTCAATTCCTGACTTTGTAAGGACACTTAATGACTTGAAATAAATGTATAATGTTTAATTATTCTTCAAAAATATTAAACGATGTAAAATTGATTATTTTGAACAAAAAGTGCATAAATGATTGAAAATTGATCAAAAATTTGGTCAACAAAAAAAATAATTTTTTTTTCTTTAAAATGTTTTTTTTTTTTTTTTAATATTAAATTTGCACCATATTAGCATTTTCAGAGAAAACAAACGAAAAGTATTGTTCGAAATTAGATAAAAATTGAGAAAACTGCCTAAAAAACATTAATTTTCTACTATTAGTCACACTATATAGTATGACCACTCAATCGAAGGGTACTAAAACAACCTTTCATTAAAAAAAAAAATATATGAAAATATCTCAACTGGTTCAAGAGTTATGATTTTTGTAACCCTAAAGTATCTAAGGGGCCGCTGTGCGACGTTTGGGCTGATATCCCAGCCCGAGTTGAAACGCGTTGTGTGTCCATTTCAGAAATACACTGGTTAGTTTTCCGGGGAACCACCCACTTGCGTTTTATGCCTAACCGCCAGGCACCTCCACCCATGGCAAAGTGATTCATTTCCTCCGGCTTTTTCAGCGGAAGGAATTGAACCGTTGCCTTAGCTAGACACTGTATTACAGCGGACGGAGCAAGCAGCAGTGCATTACCCGTTGTCCGGGATAATACAGTGCCCATTGCCCAGCCGGCGCCCTCTTGGAGGGTTCAGATGGAGGATTTTCGCCAGCCTGCACTGGCTAATACTTTATACAAAATCTATTTTAAAAAAAGCAAGTGATGAAATAAGTTAGTTAAAAATGATGAACTTAAAAAAAATGAAATTAATTTTGTGAAGACCTTTGGGGTTGTGAAAGGGGTCCCCATTAGTTTTTCAGAGCAAGAAATTAAAGAAAATACTAAAACTGAAATAAAGATACGCTCAGTAGAAAGGTTCTGTAGACGAGAGAGGACAGTAGACAATGAAGATAAATTTGTTTTTAAATATGTGCCAACTGAGACTGTGAAAATAGGCTTTGAGGGATCCGAAATCCCAGAAAAGGTGTCTTTCTTTGGAGTATGCTCAATGAAGCTTACTCATTACTTTGCCAAGGTTCGACAATGTTTTAACTGTGGCAGATTAGGACATACTTCTGCACGATGTCGTTCAACTGGTAGGTGTAACAAATGTGGAATTCAACAATGTGATGGCAAATGCAAGATTATTAAGTGCATACTGTGTAATGCGAAAGATCATACAGCTAGGGATAGTTTTAGATGCCCTGTATGGGAAAGAGAAAAAGACATTACAAAAATTATGACAATTAAAAAAATAGCAAGAAAAGAAGTTTTAAATTCATATTCTGTACAACAAAATTATGATAATTTAGTCAATTATGAAACAAATTTTCCAGTACTTCTTAAAAAAGACTATGTTTGAGCATCACTATATGTATGAGCATCACTCTTACCCTAATGTTATTTAGAGAGCTTAATGTTACCCAGAACTGTATTTTTATTTTGCACTATTACTGTAATGAAAATGAGCTTGCACGCTCATATTGAAGTTCGAAACTACATGGAGTAGAGTTGAAAATAGATCTTTGTCAAGCACAGACCTACCAGTCTTTTATTTGATCTGCTCTCTTCTTGGATTGGGTCTGCACAAGGGCAGACAGCATCAATTCGCTCCGCATCGCAACCAGGAGCGAACATTTGGCGACCGTGACAGGACACCTGCAGTCCTGAAATTGATTGGAATCAGTGGATCACAAGGGATCCGTTGATAGCAGCCACATCGTTAGGCAAATCTGGATTGGAACCACAGCCCATATAACCTCACTTCTCGTAGCCACATATTGGAAAGGGTGCTGAAATCGTAAGCTTACCCGACCAAAGTAAGTCGCAATTAAAATCAAGATCATTTGGACATCAAAGGCTAAAAAGAGTTAATATCTATATTGGAAGCAGTTTTCTCAACACGTGCAGAAAGTGAGTAAGTAATTCGCTTAAAGCTCAAGGTGCTTTCGTTGAAGCTGAGCTTTTCTCTAAAATGGCTCAAACAGTTTGTGTTAAACAAGACACTCAACCGTGGTGTTACGTAACTGCTATCACTACATTCTGCGTACCATCTGCATTGGATTTAATTATACTACGATTATGACAAGACCGTCAGTCGAGGAGCAGCTGGTGGGCCTGCGACGCAAGCGAACCATTCTTGAACAGAATTTTCAAAGCAGCAAAGAACGCGCTCTAGCTGCCACTGCCAATGATGTAAGCACGGCGGAATGTAGATTGCAAATTTTAGAATCACACTATAGGCAACTGTCGCAAATTCAACTACAAATCGAGGAGTTGGATCCCACGGAGGATTCTCGACGTCATCACGAAGAAGAATATATTCTTAGCAAAGCAACACTTTTAAAAAGAATAGATTCGAATAAGACACATCGATCGGACGATAGCAGTTTGAGAAACTCTTCCTGCACAGGCAGCAGTGGTCATAGTCGTCTTCCTGCTCTTAAATTGCCAAGGTTTGAAGGGAAATACAGCGATTATAAACGCTTTATTTCTGCTTTTAATCATATGGTACATGGTTTCCATTACCGAAGTCGACAAATTTACTTATCTTCTTAGTTGCCTATCTGCTTCAGCACTTAGTTGTGGTGTCCGCGTTTCAAGTGTCAGACGCAAATTATTCAAAGGCACTAAATCAGCTACAGGAGCGTTATGATAAAAAAGTATTAATACTTATTGAGCATGTCACGAGTCTATTTAGCATTCCTCACATGAAAAGGTGACCCGTGTTCGCTTCGGCAAATCCTCGATACAGTCTCAGCACTTCTTGGTTCTCTTCTTTCTCTTGGCACTGAGAAAGATATTCTTAGTGCTATTATAATTCATCTCGTGATGCAAAGGGTAGATTCTGACTAGAAAAAAGCATATGACCAAGTACAGGAGTATGAAAACCTTCCTAAATGGGAAAATTGCTATAATATCCTGAGCAGGCATTGTCAATTCCTAGAGTGCCATGTAAAACCTACGATCGAAGGAAAACCGTACGAAGAGCGTTTGGAGAAACCCAATAGTACAAGAAGAGCATTCATAGCCGCCAAACGAAGTTGTTTGAAATGTAACTCAAGTGACCATACCTTAGGATCACGTCCATTGTTTTTATCACTCTCGTTCGAAAAGCGACATGGCTGGGCAAAGCCGGCTTCGCTATGCCTAAATTGTTTACATAAGGGTCACATTGCTGCATATTGTTCATCCAAGTTCCGTTGTAAAACATGCCACGGATTACATCACTCCTCTTTGCATCGCCCAGCCGAGCCCAAGACAGCCATTCAAGAAAGTGAAGATCAGCAGGATGCTCAAGCGAATTCTTCATCCCAGGTTCTTTCGTTTCTTGCTCGTAACTCTAAACGATCTCTGATCCCAACGGCTCTAATTCTAATACGGGATAAGTGCGGCGTATTTCACATCGCCAGAGCGCTGCTAGACTCAGGGTCAGAAGTTAATTTCATCACGGAAACGTTAGCAAAAACTCTTCAGCTTCCATTCAAGCGACAGCATTTTGAAGTATCAGGAATTGGAAACATTCGATAACAGCTGAAGTTTTCTTTAGAAGCAACAATCAGGTCCCGTTTATCATCAGAGGAATGGACCCTACAATTCTCGATTACGAAATCTATAGCTCAGCAGCAGCTTCAGCGCTCCATAAATACATCACGTTGGTCTATACCTGAAGGCATCGATTTAGCTGACCCACATTTCTTTAAACCTTCAAAAATTGACATTTTAATTAGCACAGAGGAGTTCTTTGATTTTCTCACTGGCCAAAAAAGGTCTTTGGGTCCTGGTTTGCCTTGTCTACTAAATTCCTCACTTGTCTGCAATGTCGTGCAGACACAGGATCTCAACGATGAATCCTTTGAAGAGTTAGGGAAATCTATTTTCACTCGTGAAGAAGAAGAGTGCGTTCAACATTTCTTCAGGAACGCTAATAGGCTCGACTCCGGCCGAGTCCAAGTCCGGATTCCATTCGCTCAATCCCCAACTTGTCTAGGTAATTCATTAGAAAATGCCAGACGCCGCTTTCTTCAGCTTGAGCGCCGTTTAGAACGCTTACCTGAACAAAAGAGGATGTACGTCGAATTTATGACCGAATATATAGATCTTGGTCACATGGAACTCGCAGATAATGTAAACATAAATGAACCTCATTATGTCATCCCGCATCATGCCGTGTTGCGACCACAAAGCTCGACAACTAAACTGCGTGTTGTCTTTGATGCATCAGCGAAAACATCTTCAAATATCTCCTTAAACGACATATTAATGGTGGGACCCACAATTCAACAGAGTCTCATACTTACGCTGCTAACATTTGGATTGTCCAAATTCGTTTTCACAGCCGACATAACAAAAAATGTATAGGCAATCATCGTCGACCCTCGCGATCGTAACTCTCCAGCTCATTGTTTGGAGAAGCTCTGTGGAAAGGCCTTTACAATTATTTCGATTAAAGACTGTAACATATGGTCTAGCAAGCGCCCCGTTTTTTGGCCATTCAGAGTCCTAATTTCATCGCCAAAGCGTATGAGAAAGAACTTCCAATCGGTTCTAACACGTTGCAAAACGACATGTACGTGGACGATCTCCTTACTGGAGCCGATAGCTTGGAGGAATTGGGCATCAAGATGCTCCAAATCAAAGAAATTCTCGCAGGTGCGGGCTTAGAGCTTTCAAAGTGGAATTTTAGCGGCGACAGTAAATGTCTCGGAGAATACCAATTTAAATTGGATGACAAGGAAGTAACAAAAGCACTGGGAATATCTTGGAAGCCGCAATCGGATATGTTTTGCTTTCGCTATGATTTGCCAAACTGTAAAGCCACCAAATACGCAGCAAATGGTTGACTCCGCAAGCAAACATCACGCTTGGTCAAATGGTTATCATTCACGAAGATAATACACCACCGCAGCAGTGGCTTCTCGGCCAAATCGTCAACACTTGCGCTGGAGCTGACGGAAGAGTCAGAGTTGTCGATATCAAAGCCACGAATGGAATCATCCGCCGACCCATATGTAAGATTGCGCCACTTCCGGTATAAGGATTCTTGCAAGGGCCACAGTCCTTCCAACGGTGGGAGTATGTTTGAGCATCACTATAAGTATGAGCATCACTCTTACCCTAATGTTATTTGGAGAGCTTAATGTTACCCAGAACTGTATTTTTATGAGTTTACCAATTTTCCTCCCAAAAAGTTTGGAGATTGCGAAACAAAGGAACAGATAATAAATATGCTTACACAGAAACATAAAATTCAAATAAACAATGAAATAACACAAGGAAATGAAACAAAAACAAGTAGTATAATAACTCTATTTTCGGGACCTTTGATGTCGGCAAGGGTAATAAAATGCATTTAATGGTTTAGCTGTCAAAATTAAGTAATAAAGAATGCAATTAATGAGGGTTAGATGTCAACCTGTCAACCGAGAGGGTAATAAAGATGGAATAAATTAGGGTCACAGCATGTAAAAGGACACTTGAGAAACAAGTGTTCAAGGGTTTCCACGATCCCGAGTGATCCTGTCCCGCACGTGTATGTTTATCAGGCGCATGTACTCCTTCACCCACGACAATCCACTTAAAAAAGGGAAGGAGTGTAATGGAGAAGGGTGCACCGCAGTGATCCCGCACCGCACACGAGCGATCCCGCACCGCAGCGATCCTGCCTCGCACGTGTACGTTCACGAGCAATCCTGAGTCAAAGGGAGGGTGTGTAATTGAAGAAGCGAGCTAAATTCCTAGGAAGGATGCTCACCAACGATCCTTGAAAGGGTCAGTGTGTGATTTTCCCAACTCTCCCTCCACATACGTTGAATTAGTCAACGCAACTAGGAGTGTGTGGGGTTGGGATTTACCTATTTGGATACACTTGTAACGGTTTCCCAGTGTGTGGGAGTTGGGTAGACGGATCTTAATAGTTTTCTAGAGGTTACTGCACTGCGACCACTAGGGTCTATTGTGCCCTCGTCCTAGTGAATGAGCTATAGCTCCTCGAACAGTTCAATCGATCGCAAGAATGCGATGATGTCGCCTGGTCGAAGGGCCCTCATTTCCTTTGTGGTGAGTGTAAGGCCCCCAAAGTGGGCCAACCTCATCCGACTGATAGCCGGGCACTCCTCAAGTAGGTGCTCCGGAGTCTCTTCTCCTTCCAGACAAAGTCTGCAAAGACTGTCCTCCCCTATTTTGAGATTATGCAGATGCTTGCGCAGTCTGCAGTGCCCGGTCAGAAAACCCGTTACTATTCGGAGAGATCCTTTGCTCAACTCCAAACATTCCCTTGGTCCTCTTACTGTTGTAGCTGCCTAGCAGACGTTTACTCTGCCTGGCCCCTTTCGACAGCCGCCAGAAGTCATCGCAGGCAGTCATGAGATCCGCACGACTGCTCTGGCTGATGACTCCTGGCCCTAGTCCACAGAAGGGCTCTGGACCATAGAAGGGGGTGCTCGCACCCTTTCTAGCCATTATGTCGGCCACTTCATTGCCGGGGATCCCCGCATGCCCTGGTACCCAGTATAAGGTTACTTTATTGTTCACACCCAACGCATTGAGTGTTTCTATACATTGCTATACTAGTCTGGAAACAATCTTATGGGCACTGAGTGCTCTGATTGCTGCCTGACTATCTGAGAAAATGGCTATGTCTCTCCTATTGTAACCCCGCTCAATATTGAACGAGGCACATCTCTCAATCGCGTGTACCTCCGCTTGAAAGATACTGGCGAATTTCCCTAGAGGTTCGTGATATTTGAGTCGGGGTCCACAGACTCCCGCACCCGCACCATCCTCTGTTAGTGAGCCGTCAGTGTACCACCTAATAGCATGTGGTTTCACATCATAGGTGGTAGACATGCTGGTCCACTCCGTCTTGTTGCTAAGCTCTGTTTTGAAGAGCTTATCAAAGCTGAACTTTGCCAATTGAACATCCTGCGGATATTCTAATAACAGGTCAGTTGCAGTCGCGGCCGAGTCAGCTGGTCTTGCCCCTGTTATCCTCATGGTAGATCTGCGCGCACTGTGCTTGATATGCAAGTGCAGTGGTGCAAGCCCGAGCAGCACATCCAGAGCAGTGGACGGGCAGGTGCGCATAGCGCCCGAGATGCACGTGCAGGCAAGTCTCTGGAGTTTGCCCAGTTGCCTTCTTGTGACACCAAGGTCAGCGCGATTCGCCCAAACCGCAGCCCCGTAGCTGACTATGGGCCTCACCATACCAACATACATCCACAGTAGGATCTTTGGAGATACTCCCCAATTTTTCCCTGCAAGAGATCTACAGCTCATTAAGGCCATAGTGGCCTTGCGATACACTTGTAACGGTTTCCCCAACGAGGACGATCATTCAAGACCCTTGAAAAGGATAGTCTGTGATTTTCCCACCTCCTTCCACTTACAACCGATCGAATACTTGAAACAACATCTTGAATTACTCAACACAACTAGGACTGCGTGGGAGTTGGGTAAATGGATACACTTGTAACGGTTTCTCAACGAACTCAGAACACGCTTCAAAAGGGATAAAAAAAGGTGGGAAAAATGTGAAGTGATTCCCAAATTTTTGTGTTTTTAGGATTTTTATGCCTCTCCGTATAGACTAACTGAGTCTTAAGAATCACTTCTAGTTTGCTATTCAAACAATTCGGAGTATTCGTCAGTTTCAGTGAAATTTAAAATCCTAAAAAACACAAGTGCAAATAAAGTTTGTAAAATCAAATAATTAAAAAATTTCAAAAGTTCACAGGCCCGAGCTTTAGTGTAAAACAAAAACCCAAATTTAAAACAAATTTGTTTTATTGAAAAACAAAAACACAAATTTAAAACCAATTTAAATAAACTAAAAACCAAAACAAATTAAAACCAAAATGTACGCCAACAACATGAACATCAACATCATCAAGAACGCGAATGGAATTTTCTGCGACTTCTGTCAGGAACAACTTCCTGCCAATACCAAATGGCATCACCATGTTCGGACGGATAAACATAAATATGCTGCGGTCAAACCTGTAGATGGCCAAATTAAGCAAATTACCGACGGCTTCAAGGGACGTATTCTTCAATATGAACATGAACGAGGGAGCAGCTCTTAGGATTCCGCGTGAATTCCTAAATGAAGCGGGTCAAGCGCTGCTCCCTCATATTGAAAGAGTCCTATCCACTCATATCTCATCAAAAATAAATTTCGAGCTATTTGCGGAATACATTTTGATGAAGGATGAGGAAATTCATGTCGAAGTAAAATCATTCCAGAGCAAGATGTCTCTGGCTACGATATCGACTGATTTAATGGAATTATGTGATGCCCACACAACGGATATAATAACAAAAATGGATGAATTCCAAGAAGCAGGAAGTGGGTGGACACTAACTGAAATAATTAGAGTTGAATTGAACATGTTACAATTTGTTCCTCTTAAAGGATCAGAGTATTTCGAGCTACCCACACCCTTGAAAAACCGGAAAGCATGCATCAATGTTCAAAACAATGATGCTTACTGCTTCAAGTGGGCGATTATCTCAGCACTTGACCCAAAAGAAAAGGGAGAACGCTGCAATGCATATGGAGTGGATATTAAATCTCCAATCATCCAAACCAGCAACGGGATCACAGTGGACTTCTCAGGAATATCGTTTCCAATCCAGCTGAAACAAATAAATCGTTTCATAGAGAGAAATCAACATATTAGTGTAAATGTACATCTATATGACGAGGAAAGGACAATGTTATCGGGCCTCTTTTCTTAACTGGAGCGAAGAGGAAACACCATATAAATTTATTGTACCTCAACCCCCATACACCCAATCTACATGGACATTATGTCTGGATTAAAAATATGTCCCGGTAAGCATCTATAAAATCAAATAAATAAATAAATAAAATAAAATAAAAATAATAATATATATTTATTACTTATCAAATTTACTTATTAAATTTATTGTCTTTTTATTGCAGCCTTTATCATCTCAATTGGGAAAAACTGGAAATAGCCGTTTGTTCTGTGACGTATGCCTCGGTTATTCAACAAGTTTGGCACGAGCCAAACGTCATGAAGAAAGATGTGGCAAGATCGTCATTCAACTGCCCAAGGAAGGAGAAACAGAGCTGAAATTTAAAAATATTCATCGCCAGCTGGAGGTCCCATTTGCAGTGTATGCTGACTTCTAGTGCATACTTGAACGTGCATCGATAGATGTAAGTCAAAAAACCAAAATAGTAAATAAGCATAAACCAATAGCCTTTGCATATTATATCAAGTGTTCCTTTGACTCAACACTTGATAAATATGTGACAAAGACTGGCTTAGATGTCGGGCGCACTTTTGTTGATTCAATTATATCCGAGTTGTCTGCTATTTATGAAAAGTACATGTCTCATGTAGTTCCGATTCAAATGAGTACACAGGACTCTTACGATTTTGATGAGGCACTTAATTGCCATATATGTAAAGGGAATTTAGGTAATGACAGAGTGAGAGATCACTGTCATTTTACAGGTCAATTTTCTGGGGCAGCACATAGTGATTGCAATCTGAAATATGAGAACAGGTGATTTTATACCTGTGTTCTTCCACAACCTCTCAAAATATGATCTCATCCTTTCGTCAAAAATCTTGGGGACATTGATGGGGAAATTAAAATAATTCCCTTGAATAAGGAATTATATATTTCATTATCCAAATACATCACTGTGGGAAAAAATAAGTTAGAAATTAGATTTTTAGACACTTTTCGATTCATGTCCTCTAGCTTAGACACTCTTGCAGGAAATTTAAATGAACGGGATTTCAAGGTTCTTCGAAATCAATTTCCAAATACACTAGATTTCAGTTTACTTCGTAGGAAAGGAGTTTTCCCCTATGAATATCTAGATTCTGAAAAGAAGTTGTCGGAAACTTCTCTACCCTCAAGGAGTGCATTTTACAGTCATTTAACAGACACAGAATGTTCTGAGGCTGACTATCTGCATGTGGTTCAGGTTTGGAACCACTTCAAGTGTCAAACACTTAAGAATTACATGGAGTTATATCTGAAAACAGATGTTTTGCTGCTCACAGATATTTTCCAGAATTTTAGGGCTATTTGTTTGTCTATTTATGAGCTCGACCCCGCCCACTATTACACAACTCCGGGTTTGTCATGGGATGCGATGCTAAAAACAACAGAAATATCCCTCGAATTGCTCACTGATATTGGCATGATAACGTTTATTCAGTCTGGAATTCAAGGGGGTCTAGTTCAAAGTACTCATATATATACAAAGGCAAACCATAAATACCTTGAAGATTTTGATCCTTCAAAGGAATCAGAGTACTTAATTTATGTTGATGCCAATAATTTATATGGATGGGCAATGTCTGAAGCACTGCCTTATGGGGATTTTAAATGGCTAGAAGAACCAGAAATATATTTGTTTGACATAAAATCTATTTCTGAAAGTAGAGAGTATGGATATATCCTAGAAGTAGATTTGAAATATCCATACTCACTTCACGATATACACAATGACTTGCCTTTTGCACTGCAAACAGACTTCCTTCAAGAAACTCCTAAACTCCTAAACTAATAGCCGATTTGTGTGATAAAAAAAAATATATCATACACTATAAAGTTTTAGAGCAGGCTATTAGAAATGGGCTGGAGGTAGAAAAATGCATGCAATCCTTCAATTTAAGCAAAAACCATGGCTTAAGAAGTATATTGATCTAAATACTGAGCATAGGACTAGGGCCTAAAAGTAATTTTGAGAAAGACTTTTTTAAGCTTTTAAACAACTCGGTCTACGGAAAGACAATGGAGAACAGCTTAAAGCACAAGGATATTCGTCTAGTTACGGAATGGGAGGCCCCACCTGTTGGTCCGAAAGGTGGGCGCCCAAGATTATGTACAAGGGACTTGATAGCCAGATCAAATTTTCACAGTGCAACAAAGTTCACTGAAAATATGTATGCAATCCAAATGAAAAGATTACATAACGTTTGCAATAAACCAACATACTTGGGTTTCGTTGTGTTGGAGCTATCAAAATGGAAGATGTATGATTTCCATTTATGCTACATGAAACCCAAATTCCAAGATACACTGAAATTAAATTACATGGATACAGATTCCTTCATATATTCCATAAAGACAGAAAATTTGTATAGCGATATTCGGTCTGATGTTCCCTCAAAATTCGACACTTCTGAATATCCAGATGTTATTGCTAAGCAATACAATTTTCAGCAGTGTAACAAAAAAAGATTAGTTTTTTTTAAAGATGAACTGCAGGGTAGGTCAATGCGTGAGTTTGTGAGTCTTCGCTCAAAAATGTATGCGTACACTGTGGGGGGTGCAGGTAGTCGGCCGGAGAAATGTGTGTAAAGGAATAAAGGCGTGAAACGGAGTGCCTTAGGAAAAATTACGTTTAACAATTACAAAAATTGTTTGTTTACAGGACAGCAAGAAAGTGATAGCATGTACATGTTTTGGTCTAGAGGATACGAAATTAATACATATAAAATAACATTAGACAATAGGGATGATAAAAGAATTATTTGTCAAGAC